>JANHMN010000012.1:4967423-5077721 GCA_030674055.1 Rhabdomys pumilio | reverse complement strand
GAAGAAGAAGAAGAAGAAGAAGAAGAAGAAGAAGAAGAAGAAGAAGAAGAAGAAGAAGAAGAAGAAGAAGAAGAAGAGAAGGAGGAGGAGGAGGAGGAGGAGGAGGAGGAGGAAGAGGAGGAGGAGGAGGAGGAGGAAGGGGAAGAAGAAGAAGAAGAAGAAGAAGAAGAAGAAGAAGAAGAAGAGAAGGAGGAGGAGGAGGAAGAGGAGGAGGAGGAGGAAGAGGAGGAAGAGGAGGAGGAGGAGGAAGAGGAGGAGGAGGAGGAAGAGGAGGAGGAGGAGGAGGAGGAAGGGGAGGAAGGGGAAGAACGGGAGGAAGGGGAGGGGGAGGGGAGGAAGAGGAGGAAGGGAAAAGAAGGAGAAGGAGGAGGAAAAAGAGAGAAAGAGAGAGAAGAAAGAGAGAAAAAAGGAAGGAAAGAAAGAAAGAAAGAAAGAGAGAAAGAAAGAAAGAGAAGGAACTAAAACTCAGGGCTAAGAAAATGGCTCCGTGAGTAAGAACTTATAGAGCAAACATGAAAGCCTGAGTCTGGACCTCCAGCACAGAGATAAAAAGCTGGACATGATGTCAGGAGACTCCATGGGCACTATGCTGGCATAAATGCTTTGGGGGCAACCAACCACTTTCTAATTATGTTTAAGATGTGATCTACAAGAAGAACACGTGGTTGGTACCGTAGATCTGACCAAGAACACAGTGTAGGAGTTCATAGGCACTAAAGATGAAGCTAACACACCGTTGGTACTCTAGATCTGGCCAAGAACCCATGGCTTGGGAGCTCATAGGCACTAGAGATGAAGCTAAGCTTTCTGACCTCATCAGAGATGTTCATTTGGACAGTAGACAGTAGTTAACACAGACACTCACAACTAATCTAAGCACAGAACAAGTGTCTAAGGAGTGCTCGGTGATAAGTGGGACTGCTACGTTACATCATTTCCCAAGGCCCAGAAAAGATCTCTGAAGAAATGCTAGAAAGATCCCAAGAACCAGAAGTGAGTGAGGACTAGGGAAACAGTGTCTTCTGGACATGACAGGATGGCTACACTCATGATCTCCCAGCAGCCTTGCCATGGTTGCCCACACAAGATCTAGCCAAGGTCAATCAGCTCTTGCAGGTTGTCCTCTGACCTCCACACATGTGTTATGGTAATGCTCAGTCACATAACAGACACATACACACACCACATACACACACACACCACATACACACACACCACATACCACACACATATACCACATATACACTACACACACACCACACACCACACACCACATACATACATACATACACACACACACCAGATACCACACACTACACACACATATACACCACACACAGAGATACACACACACTACACACTACACACACACACCACATACACACATGACACACACACATCACACACACCACACACATACCACAACGCACCACACACACAGAGACACACAAATAAAAAGGTAAACAAATATTTTAAATCAAAACAAAGTCAATGTAAAACTAAACACATAGCTACAAGGCCTAAATCTATAAAACAGTGTGGAAACCACACAGCATTAGTCTTAGTCACGAATTTTTTTAGATTTCATCCCACAAGTACAGGCTACAAAATAGATGTATAAAAAGCATTCGGCAAAATCCAAGAGCTTCATATGGGCAATTAAAAAAATATATGAGCACAAGAAGTCAAAAAGTAAATTACCGTTACACAATACAGGTCATATTTTTAAAAGGGACAGCAGAGTTCACACTCAGTGAAAACTGACATTTTCCCTTTGTTTTCAACAAATGACACAGATGCTTCCTCATGTGGCTTCAGTTCACCACGGGAATGGAGAAGAAAAAGCAACTGGGGGAAATAAAAGGCACATGTAAATCATAAGGGAAGAAGTAAAATTACCTGTTTTCAGGAACCATGACCTCACACGCAGAAAACACTGAAGGCTCCCTAAGAAGACTAGAAAATAGTAACAAATTTAATTAGCTTTCAGGATTCAAACTCGATATACTAAATTTGGTTCCACTTAACAGTGACACCGTCCATAAGAAAAATGAAATAACACTTACAGTACGTTAGAAAACAATGATAGGAATTACCTTAACTAAATAACAGAGAAATAAATGTAAATATATGCTAAAATATCAAGATATTGAGTAAAGAAATATTGTTTGATAATTTCATACAGAAAGACAGTGTGCTTTGCTCAAACCCCGCCCTCTACTGTCTCCTCTGCCTTCACCTTCTCCTCCCAACTTCATTGCCCTTTTTATAACCTAGAGAGTTCATCTAGTGCTTCCTACATATGTGTGGATGTAGAACCATCTACCGGAGCCTGCGTAGTGTATTGGGGGCTGCATCCCTAAAGAAAACTGATTCTCCCTCCCTTGTCTTAGAAACGTTTCTACTGCTTTAATAAAACACCATAACCAAGGCAACTTATAAAATAAAGCATTTAATTGGGATTACCATCTCAGCAGGGCAGGGGGGCAAGGTTGGAGTCCATGATGGCAGAACAAAGGCGTAGCAACAGGAACAAATGAAGTTCGAATCTTGAACCACAAACAGGAAGCAAAGAGCACACTTCGGATGACAGGAAGTTTTTTAAGTCTCAAAATCTGCCCCCATGATGCACCTCCTTCACTGAGACCACACCTCCTAATCCTTCCCAAACCATCCCACTAACTAGGGACCAAGTATTCAAACACATCAAGCTATGGGCGCCATTTTCATTGAAACCACCACAACTCCCTAGCTTCCGTCAGTTGTTAATGGTTCCTGCGCTAGGATAGGACTTCATGAATGTCTCCTGATGCATGTTAGTTTGGCTGGATTTCCCGAGGGCAGATTTTGTCCATGTGGTCACAGCTGGCAGATACAAATCAAAACTGCATTGTGATTTCAACTTATACACCTTAGAATGGCTAAGATCAATAGCACAAATGACAGTTCATGCTCCAAGGATGTAGAGTTAGGGGACAGTCCTCCAATGCTGATGGGAGAACAAACTTGTAGAGATACTGTGGAAATTGGTGTGGCAGTTCCTGAAGAAGATGGGAATCTGTCTACCTCAACACCCAGCTATACCGTTGTAAAAGTAACTTTTATTCACCAGATGTAATTGGTGTCTTGGAGACTTACTGTTGAAATCCTTCTGAACTCTGCTTATCTGGCTCAATTCAGCTCTCCCGGCTCAAAAATCCTCCTCTAGCTGACTGATTCAAACTGGCTTCTCTCAAGGTTTCTGACTGAATTGCTCTGCTTGTCCTCAAACTAGCTCTGGCAGTTTGTTCTAATCTTCTGGCTCCTTCTCATTCTCTGGCTCATTCTGTTTTCACCTCTAACCTATCTCTGTCCCAGTAAAATTGCCTCCTTGACACTCTCTCTTTCTGCCAGAAAAACAAAAACAAAAACAAAACAATTTGGGGAGGAGAGGGTTTATTTGGCTTACGCTTCCATAGCACAGTTCACCACTGAAGGATGTCAGGACTGAAGCTCAAGCAGGCGTGATCCTGAAGGCAGGAGCTGAGGCAGGGGCCATGGAGGAGTGCTACTTATGTCACATGAGTTGTTCAGCCTGCTTTCTTTCTTTTCTTTTATATTTTCTTTATCTACATTTTAAATGATTGTCCTCTCTCCCAGTTCCCCCACTCCCCAAAACCCCCATTCCACTCCCCCTCCCCTGCTTCTATGAGGGTGTTCTCCCACCCACTCCCCACGCTCGAATTCTCCTACACTGGGGCATTGAGCCTTCACAGGACCATTGATGCCCAACAAGGCCATCCTCTGCTACATAAGCATCAGCCTGATTTCTTAAAGAACCCAGGGCCACCAGCCCAGAGGTGGCCCCTCCCACAATGAACCCTTCCCAGTAAATCACTAAGAAAATGCCTTACAGCAGATCTTACGGAGACATTTTCCCAGTTGAATTTTCTCCTTTCAGACGACTCTTCTTTTTTTTTTTTTAACATTTATTTTATTTATATGAGTGCATGGTTGCTTCTTCAGACACACCAGAAGGCAGCATTGGATCCCATTACAGATGGTTATGAGCCACCATGTGGTTGCTGGGACTTGAACTCGGGACCTCTGGAAGAGCAGTTAGTGCTCTTAACCACTGAGCCATCTCTTCAGCCCCTCAGACAACTCTTATATGTCAACTTGACATAAAACTAACCAACACAAGAGTAGCATATTACAAATGCTGCCAGAATTACACCACATGCAATTTATATTTACATGTATTTATATTTTATACGTATTTATATGCCTTTATTACCAGCTTGCTTCCTAGAACTGAGATGTTTCTTTTCTAAAAACCAACAGTGCCAAGACTAGATTTAACTTTGAATTTGAAGATTGACAGTTGAACACAACACTGGGACCAGGGTGGTAGTTCAGTAGTAAAGTGCTTGTCTAGAAAGTGCGACTCTGTAAATTGGATACCTGTAACAGCCTGAGCTGCTGCTCCTGTCCCTGGGTCAGGGTCTAGCAAGAGAGAATGGGGATGGAGGGGCAAGAGATGTGAAGAATAGAGACAAGAGAGGGTGTGTGGTCAAGTCTCAAGTCTCTTTTATTGAAAGGAAATTGGGGATTTATACACTTTGCCACGTGCCTTGTAGGCGTGGAAACCACATGCGCCTTGCAGCTAGGGGCACTAAACAGCAAAACAAGATATGTGGAATAAACAAGATGTTTATCAGAGTGTGTTCAGCTGTTGTGGGCTGTTGAAAAACAAGTCTCTTGTCAGTGTATATGGCTCAAGATGGCTGCAAAGATGATAGCCTCTTTCTGCTAGGAGTCGGCTCCCAACAGATACCCAATGACATTTAAAAAAAAAAAAAAAGTAAATTTCTTTTCAATCTCCATCTCAGCGCTGCTGTGATGCTGATTCCTAAGAAGAATGGGATTGCCATGAATGAACTCCTTTTTGAGGAAGGAGCGATGGTTTGCCAAGAAAGATGTCCACACAGCCAAACACCCAGAGCTGGCAGGCAAGAACCTGCCTAACCTTCATGTAATGGCGGCCATGCAGTCTCTCAAGTCTCCAGGCTACATGAAGGAGCAGTTTGCCTGGAGACATTTCTACAAATGAGGGAACCCAGTATCTCTGAGATTACCTGCACCTATCTCAGGAGATCATGCCTGCCACCCTTCATGGCAGCCGGCCAGGGACTGGCAGGCCGCTGTCCAAAGGTCCAGAGGGTGAGTGACTTGCAAGATTCACAAGAGGGGTGACAGGCAGAGACACTACAGAAGGAGTGCTGTGCCCCTGGAGCTGACAGGAAAGCTGAGGCTGGGGCCAGCCCAGCAACTGAATTCCAGTTTAGAGGAGGCTTTGGTTGTGAACCTGGTCAGCCACCTCAGTGAAGCTGGAAATTGTGTTGTATCAAGTAAACTTTAAAGGAAGAAATAAGTAGATAAACAAGTGAAGCTTACTGCACATAATAGGGCTTTATGATTTTAAGGCCATGACTTGTTCATCCTGGATCCTGTCTCTCGTTGTGCCTGGTCCCCACCTCTCAGTGAAGAAAGGACGAGTAAATGAATGCATTTTTTGACTGACTTCTGCACCATTTGAGTTCAATTCAGAATAATGCAGCCTCTGTGTTTGTTACCTACGTATTAACTCCATTAAGATACTACTGAGTCTTCCCTGATCAAATAGTAATAAGTTTATCCTAGATACCTTTTAACCCCAGGATGCTTTTATGCAAGAACTATTCCTGCTTGACAGACTGTTAAAAATACTTTCTGTGTGGACCTGGAGAGATGCTCAGTGGTTAGCATCCTGGCTGTTCTTCCCATGAACCTGGGTTTAGTTTCCAGCACCCACTAGGCAGTAGCCTCAGATCCAACACTCTCTTCTGGGCTCCTTGGGCACCAAACATGGAATTAGTGCACAGATTCAGGCAAAACACCTGTACCCATAAAGTAGAAATTAAAAATAAATCTACATTTTAAAATTATGGATTCTGAGTGATTTTTAAAAATTCATCACATATTTGGAATGAAATTCAAGGCTCAATACCTTTTTCAAGACAGAGAAATAAAGAAAATTTGGGGCTAAGGTTCAGCTGGTATAGTGCTTGCCTAACGTTCAACAAAGCCCTGGGCACTATCTCCTGCACCACAGAAAACCAGGCATGGCACCACACACCTATAATCACAAGGTTCAAGGTCACCCTTGAACTCCGTGAGTTCAAAGCCATCCTGGGACACTTGAGACTCTTATTCAAAAATAAGTAAGTAAACAGTACAGCAAACTCAGTGTGCACTAGAAAATGACATGGGGTCTGTAACCTGCCACAGCTCTGCCCCCTTGATGACCATCGGGCTTTCTGACCCCAGGCTGCCATGAAGAAAATGCCCTTTTTCCAGCTGAGTCTTTTTCTTATGTCCTTTCCTTTTACTCCCTTTCTCCAGCCCACCCCCACTCCCCACTCAATAAGACTTGACTTCTAGGCTTTAAATAATTGTCTTAGCTCATAGGTTCAAATATTGTCCTGCGGGTTGTCCCCTGTGCCTCCAAACTCAACTTCTCAGGAAAGTGGAAGCCAAGCCCAGCTTTGGGCTGAGACTTCAAGGAACCTGCCTCTGGCTCAGCTTCCCTGGGGTACCTGCTTAAGCACAGAGAGCCTTCTCATTGGTTCGGTTAGGGACATTTTTTTTCCTTAAATAGTACTTCTCCAAGAATATTCAAAGTCACAGATGGAGTCAGGTGCGGCATCCAACACCACTGGAGAAGGTTTGAAAGCAATGCATGCCTATTGTTCCAGATACAAGTGGCTCTGCAGACAACACCCTTGTCTTCCCCTCCAGGGTCCTGCGATGCAGAATGGCACTCTAGGTTGAGATACTCAGAACAACCTTGGTTCTGTGAGGTAACCAACAGTTTATATTTCTCTAGTGTCTTCTGTTGATTGACAGCAAAGAGAGAGCCTGTCATTTATACAGAGTCAGACTCCTATGATTGGGATTACATCATAGAAATATTTTTCCCTGTGAAATGTCTATCATGATAAGAAAGACAGAATACGTGCAGTTACTTCCTCCAAGAGAAGCCAAGAGAAAGGTAAGGGAACAATCTCTGATCTCCCTGTGCCTCGTGTTTTCTGTGCATTTTAATTCTAACTGTCCCCTTTTGTGCAGCCCTCCCTCTGTTATGACTTTATAATTCATTCGGCTCATCTTGATTCTCTTCCTCCAATTCTTCATGCCTAAGCTACAGATGAGCACTGCCAAACCCCTGGCAGACCATCTCCTCAGCATGGGAGATGGTCTGTTTCCTAAATGGGCTTCCTAAATGTCTATTTATACCCACTGCCTTAAATTCCTTATCAGAAAGGTCTTTATTTACCCCCTACTGCCTACTGAGGACATTTATCCGCTAACACCTTAAAGACTGAGCACAAATCATTTCACTCCAGTGTGTACAAAGATTAAAAAAAGCAGATGCCCACAGTGCAGTCAATGTGAGAAATAGATGCTGAACTGTTGGAGCTACGCATGTCCCAGCTCGCCCAGACACCAAGTAGGGAAACTACACTAAACCTTTGCTGTTACTGAAACCACCCTCAAATATGCTCACCACAGGCACACCACAAATAGTGTGAGTATGCAGAAGAGGACAATTCAGAAAACAACCCTTCCTGCTGCCGGCGCTGCTGTCCACCCCCGTGCTTATTCCCCACAGTCCCAATGTTAGCCCTCCTCTCCCAGGACTCTCTCTCCACCTTCTCGTGGCTTACCTCCCACACCTAGCCCTCACTCGCTTCTTTATTCCAATAATGTCTAAAAGCAGCGAGCATGAGAAAGCCACTTTTTCTCACACGTCCTTGTAGTAACTTGAAAATCAAAGGAGAGAAGTAGCTTCGATCTCATCCAAATATAGACATCGCAGCGTTCTTCACACAAGAGCCTGATGCTCTTATCCTACGTTGAGGTCCCTTTTAAAAAGAAACAGAACAGAAAAGATTTTCAGGATAGCTTTACATGCAGACACCTTGAAATATCCCCATCTTTGTAGAAAATGTCTCCCATTTGACTAGATTATGTAGATTTCAAAGTATTTGCTTTCAATGGAGTTTACTACTTCATCTCTACAGAATCCCCAAAAGTAGCTTCTCCAGCTGCCTGTGTTTCCCCATCGTTGGCTCTGAGCTCCCATCCTCCCCAACCACAGAGGTAGGTGTTTGTTCAGGCACATGGGTGACCTAGACTTGAATCTAAGAGGGTCTGGAGCGTGGCTGGTAGAATTGTCAATATATCAGAAGTAAGCATCTCTTGATGAGTTGTCACCTGTTTAAAGATTCCAGGCAGGGATGTAAGTGCTGAAACCACAGATGCCTGAATAAACAAAACAAAACTTTTTTTTTTTTAAACGCAGAAACCTACCATAGAAACTAATTACAGAAACCAAACAGAAACGGAATATTGGCAAATTAGGTTACAAGGGGCAAGTGAACAGGAGCTCGCCCAGGGCGGTGACTTACAGGGTCCATAAGCGGGTTTGGATTATTTTTAGTACTGCCATTACCCTGAGCAATGTACTCTTGACCCTCATGGACACAGAGTTTATATAAGAAATGTTTAAGAGAAAATAATAAAAGTTTTATGATGATATGACAGATGATAAAAGAATAATATGGAAAGCATGAAGGCAAGCAGTACTCTGAGCTAACGGCAGAACTGTGTGAAGCCTCTCCAAAATGGAGGGCATCATTTGGAGGGCATCGTGTTGGGTGGTTTGTAGGATGCACTCTGTTGACGAGAGCATCTTTAACATTCAGGAGCTTTGACAAGGTCAGCAAGACTTCTGCCGGGCATCAGTGCTGTTGAAAGACACAGAGAAGGGGCTTCCAGAGAAGCATGAGAGGTCTGGTCTGAAACAGGTATAGAACCAGTGCTTGTTGATGCTGAAAGAATATGTTTTGAGATGGTTGTTACATTGTGATCTGTATCGCAGTCTAGAGATAGAAACTAAAATACAGGTTTACCACGAGGAGGGGAAAACACAATTCAGGCTAAGACTAAAGAAAGAGAAATTGTGGGCTGAAGAAGAAAATCACCGAGACAGGCTTTTTTTTTTAAAGTAATCTTATAGGTGACATTGGGAAACCCATGGAAGTTTAGATTCGTAAAATTAAAAGGAGGATATATTTAAAGTGGTAGAAAATGCAAACAATGACAGAGAAAGAAGCAAATCTTTTTTACATCAAAAATAAGCAGAATGGCTAAAAGATTAAAGGTGGATGCCTATCACAGTAAGAAATCATAGCTTGTCACTGTGATCCAAGCTAGACATGGATCACACGCTTGAGTTGACAACCAAAAGAAAATCGTGTCGTTAATTTGTTGTTCTTTTACATGTTGCCACACTAACATGACAAAAATATCCTTGGGTATCAAAATTCTCACAGGAAAAACAAGGGGCGTGGGGAACTCTGTTTCCTAGGTAAGAAGTTCCTAGCTAGTCGTACAGATTTAGATTTTCCTTGAAACCAGCTGAGACACTGACTGAGGAAGAGTTCTGCGTGAGGCTCTGCCGAAGTGAAGTGTGCTGTCTATGAGGTCACTAGGACTTCCATACGTACCAGCTGCTTTTGCATAAAAACTTAATTTATATCTTATGATTACATTGTCATAAAGATAACTAAAATTAGTCTCGTTATACCCATTGTCTTTTTTTTTGTTTTTTTTTTTGTTGTTGTTGTTGTTTTGTTTTGTTTTTTTGAGGTAACATTTTATTTTGTACCTGAGATTAGCCTAAAGTGGCCTGGAACTCATAGCAATCCTCCTGCCTTAGCTTCTAAAGTGCTGAAATCTAAGTCTTCACCATCACATCCATCTTCTTCTAATCTTGTAGAAATACATTTTCATGTGGCCACTGAAAGGTCATGACCCCAGGCACTGTGCCCGCTGTACTTAACAGAGTTGGCTCTGGTTAGAAGCTATTGGATGAGTTTGAACAAAAGAGAAACAGAGACAGACAGACAGACAGACAGACAGACACACACACACACACACAGAGAGAGAGGGAGAGAGAGACAGACAGACAGACAGAGAGAAAGAGACAGAGACAGACAGACAGACAGACAGAGACAGACAGACAGACAGACAGACAGACAGAGAGACAGAGACAGAGTATAGTATCTGCAAATAGGCGCTACACATCTTTAAATTTTTGAACTGTAAAGAGTGCAGTAGAAGCTATGTCTCTGAGCAAGCAGAGGATGCAGAGACACTCGCTTTTCCTGTAAATGCCAGTGAGAAGCACATAAAAATCCCTTGAGGCTTGTGAACACTGTGACCTGAAATCAATGACGACATAACAGGATCTGAAACTTCCACAGAGATACAGATGAGGTCAGCTCTGAGACGCCTGGGCAGAATCCAAACAAAGCGGGGGGAGGGACATACTAGATGGGACCCCAAAGACATGGTCACAATCATTAGAGATGTCAGCTCTTTCTACTTTATCCCAAGGACGTGCCATCCACAAATGGCCTGGAGCAACCACAGCGTCATCACGGAGTTCGTTCTCACCGGGCTCTCTGACGACCCCCTGATCCAGGCTCTACTTTTCGCGCTGTTCCTGGGGGTTTACATCCTCACCATGACGGGGAACCTGATGCTGCTGGTGGTGATCACGGCTGACTCCCACCTCCACACTCCCATGTACTTTTTCTTGAGCAACCTTTCGTTCCTGGATCTCTGCTTCTCATCTGTCACGGTACCGAAGCTGCTGAAGGACCTCCTGTCTGAGAAGAAAAGCATCTCTGTAGAGGGCTGCCTGGCTCAGGTCTTCTTCGTGTTCATCACTGCGGGAACGGAAGCCTTTCTTCTGTCCATGATGGCGTATGACCGCTACGCTGCTGTGTGCCACCCGCTGCTCTATGGGCAGATGATGACCAACGAACTCTGTCTGAAGCTGGTTCTGCTCTCATGGGGCCTGGCCTCTCTCAGTTCAGTAGTCATTGTGCTCTTGGCTGTGAACCTGGACTTCTGCGAAGCCTACACCATACACCACTACACGTGTGAGCTACCCTCTCTCTTTCCTCTATCTTGCTCTGATATCTCCATCAATGTCGACATTTTGATCTGCTCCACCTTGCTGCATGGGCTGGGAACCTTTCTCCCAATCTTCTTTTCTTATGCCCGCATCGTATCCACCGTGCTGAGCATGAAATCCACCACGGGGAGAAGCAAGGCGTTTAACACATGCTCTTCTCACCTCATAGCCGTGGTCTTGTTTTTTGGGTCGGGCTTGGTTCGTTATCTTATGCCCACGTCTGGCTCTACTCTCGATTTGCTCTCTTCTTTGCAGTACAGCGCAGTCACGCCCATGCTAAATCCCCTCATCTATAGCCTGAAGAACCAGGAGGTAAAGACGGCTGTGAAAAGGACATTAGGGAAGTGCCTGCGATACTTGGAGTGACAGCAAAGGCCCGGAATGGCAGGAAGACTCAACGTGGTCAAGCGTTTTAGACCACTGACGAAAAGGGAGGCCTACGCTGCTCTTCCTGACTAGGCTAACCACGAAAAAGTATATAAAACTGTGTTTAGATAGATAATATACAACCTGTCTTGTCTTCGCTTTGTTCTCTAACATTTCCACAACTTTCTTCCTAAGTTACACAGTTGAGATTTATCACCCCTAAACCGATAACTTATTTTTAAAATATTTCTATTAACTTTTTGAGAAGTTCATCCAGTGTTTTCTGATCATATTCACCCTTACTTTCTCCTAACTTCTTCAACATCCACACACACCGACCCACCCCCAACTTCCTGTATTTTTTTAATTTAAATTTTTTAAGAATTTGATATTGAATTTTTATCATTTCCATCCCTCCTCTCCTCCCTCCAACTCCTCCCATGTCCCCAATCTAAATTTCATGACCTTGTCATCTATAGTTACTATTGTTCAGGGAGAGGGGTGTCCTGGGTGCTATACAAAAGCAGGCAGAACAAGCCGTGAGAAGCAAGGCAGTAAGCAGCACCCCTCCAATGGCCTCTGCATCAGCTCCTGCCTCCAAGATCCTGTCCTGTTTGAGCTCCTGACCTGACTCCCATCATGCATGTGCACATATGTGTGTGCATGTGCCTGCATTTGTGCCTGTGTGTACATATGTATATGTGTGTGTTGCATGAGTGTATGTATCCATGTGTGTGCGTGTGTGTATATGTGTATGTGTGTGTGCATGGATGGGGTGTGTGCATGCATGTGCATGTGTGTGCATAAGCGTTATAAAACATACAGCTCCATTTAGTGTTACTCATGTGTTGATGTGTTTAGGGCTGACCACTTATCAGGGTTCTCATCTCTGGAGAAAACTGATTCTCCTTCCTCAGCAGCCATTGATTGCTTATAGCTATTGATTTAAAGGTAGGACCTTTTTTTTTGTTTTCACTGTTTTTTTTTATTTTTTTATTTTTTTTTATTGGATATTTTATTTACATTTCAGATGCCAATCCCTTTCCCCATTTCCCCTCCCTAGAAAACCCCTATCCCGTGCCCCCTTTTCCATTTTGCTTTTATACAATTTTTTTAAATGTTAATCAAAGACTTTATAAGTGTGGTAATGCTCAATCAGAAGTGTATGTAACCCAATACCCAACCTAGCTATGTAAACTATCTTTGACTGGTGGAGACATGTGAACTTCTGCCTCCATGCCCCCTCTCTCTTCCTCTCTCTTTTTCTCTCTCATTACCTAGCTTCTCATCTACTTCATCTTCTCCTCTCCTTACTCCATCTTTTCCTCTCGGTGCTCCTTCCCCCTTAGCTCCTCCTACATATTACCCTTCCTGTTAAAATAAAACTTTTCTCACAAAATACAATTAGAGCATAATTATTCCTATTTGTACCAGTGAGGTACAAGATAGTCTTAATACCCAGTCCCTCCTCTTTTTGACTAACCAGAATCTCTGTCATCTCTCTTGACTAAAACACTTAATTTTGAACCTGGCTTTTTCTTGGCTTTAGAATGAATGTCAGCTGAACCACCCACTCAGATCTTTTCTCTCAAGGTAAATAGCCAGGATTGGGTATGAGTCTATAGGTCTTCAATGCCGTCAGAAATCCAGAATGACTAGATTAACTGAAGTTATGGGAAGCACTAAGCATAGCTTCTAAAACTTAGCCAATTTATAGAGACCGCTGAACACCTGGACAGTCCCTATACTACCGAACATTGGAACATCAAATCTTCAGCCTTCTGGCCCAAATTCATCTGACAGACCTCAGTGCTGCAGAGTCATTAAGGGCTGGTTACTCTGTCTAGGCAGATATAATCAGTCGACTATTCTGCAAGCGTGTCCTTTTCTGGACAGTAATTTGTCTGTAGATAGAGAGAGGCAATTTTTGCCTAGTGGCTGTCTCACCACAACTGGAGTAACTCCAAGGATTCTCAATTTCTTCTTAGAATCCAAGACAGGAAGCTGTCAGGAGCAGACAGGTCTCTAATCAAGATGAACATTAATATAGAAATATTTGTGATGTCAATTCTATGGATTTCTGACATTTATAACATTGCCCCTACAGTGTTAATGTGTTAACTGGTGTCGTCATTATACAGATCTGGTTTAGGTGACAATATTGTCAGGATCTCACGAGTGCAGCATCCCAGTCATGTCCAGAACACCCTTCTTCACAGCAGGCGTCCAGGCCCCCTGGCTCTTACAATCTTTTCTCTCCCTCTTCCCTGATGCTCTCTGAGCCTAGGCTGTAGGGGTTATGTTGTAGATGCATTATTCACATCTGGCCACTCCATTCTGTCCAGTTTGGATTTCTGTGATCTGCATGGCTTAGGGACTAACCTTACTGGGTGACAGGGGAATGTACAAACCACAGACACACAGATACACAGACACACTGTGCCGACTAGTTTTGTGTCAACTTGACCCAAGTTAGAGTTATCTGAAAAGGAGGGCACCTCAGTTGAGAAATGCTTCCATTACCTACAGCTGTAAGGTAGTTTCTTAATCGGTGATTGATGTGAGAGGACCCAGCCTATTGGAGGTGATGTCGTCCTTGGGCTGGTGGTCCTGGGTGCTACACAAAAGCAGGCTGAGCAAGTCATGAGGAGCAAGTCAGTACCACGGCCTCTGCATCAGCTCCTGCCTCCGAGATCCTGTTTGAGCTCCTGCCCTGACTTCCTTCAGTAATGGATGGTTACCTGGAAATACAAGCTGTAATAGGCCCTTTCTCCCCAAGTTTGGTCATGGTGTTTCATCGGAGCACAGGAACCCTAACTAGGACAGAAATTGGTACCATGAACATGAGGTATTGCTGTGACAGACCTGACCACCTTGCTTCAGGGAGGGTTATGCAAGAACTTTGGAACTTTGGGCTAGAAAAGCCATTGAGTGTTGAGAGCTCAGTGAGTGGTTCTGTGGGAACTTGGAAGATGAGACTCTTGAGAGCAGTGCAGATAGAGGCCTGGCTGTGAAGTTTCAGAGGGAAGGAAAGGCTTTGCAGGGACATTTGTGTGAAGATTCTGTGGTCTCTGGTCAACTGGAGATGAAGAATCAGCTGTGGTTAACAAGAGACCAGAACCACTAAAGGGAAGCCTTTGCTTTGCTGGGACAATGGATGCTAGTTACCTGGAGATGAAGAATTGACTATGGCTAAGAAAAGGTCAGCATCCCAGACATTCTGGGAAGGTTTCCTCAGGATTGGTACACACAAGCTGTGTTCCAGAGGCAGCCAAGGTTGTACTTTGTGCTGGTAGCCAAACTTGCTAATGTAAAAGTCACCCAGGTGGTATTAGCTTTAAAGGCATGAAGGGATCATGGAGAGAAGCTGAGGCTTGGCACTGTGAGAGACTAGGAGAGGCCATTGGTGAAGGTGTAGACTCAGTATCAGTTGATGCTCCGGGACTGAAGTGATCATAAAGAGAAACTGAGGCACCATGAGAAAAGTCCAGGAGAGGCTATTGGTGAAAATGCAGCCCGGAAGACTCCAGCATATTGGTGAGATACCAGTACTTTGGGATGACCACCAAGAGCAACAGCAGCAATGGAGTGGAGCGAGCTGGTGCCTAAGAGACAAACTATGTGTTTCAGAAGTCAGAACCACAGAAGTGAACCCCTTGGAGGAGTCCAGAAGAGTCTGAGTGGATCCCAGATAATTGGACATTGAGTTATTTACACTTTTGGAGTCTTGTTTTGCTTTGTTCAGATTGTGACTTGTGTCCTGCTTCTTCCCTTTCTTCAAGTAAAGCATGGAGACCCAAGTAACACACACCCATATAAAAGTTCTAGAATGATAGTATGTAATCCAAGTGCTGGGAAGACAATGACAGGTGGATCCCCAACTTAGAGCAAATTCCAGGTCCTACTGAGAAATCCCCTTTCACAAAACCAGGACAAATGGTACACGATGAGGAACGACATTAAAGATTGTCTGGGGCAGGGGGTTATGTGCTCATACGTACACACACACAAACACATATGCATATATACATACAAACACATACACACAGAGAAATACACAGACAGAGGCACATATACACATACACACACATACACACATATGTGCATGCATAGTCACATACACACAGAGACATACAGACATTCACATGCATACACATACATACACACAAAAACACACATGCACATATGCATACACACAAAGAGACACACATATACACAGAGAGTCACATACACAATACACATGCACACACAACACATACACACACATAAGCACATAAACACAGGCGCAAACTTATAGTGGGAAAATACACTTTAGGACCCCAAGATATAAACACAGACTTTCTGAAAAAGACTTCAGTCACTCAGAAAATAGGCCAACAATTGACAAGTAAGACCTCCTAAAATAAAAAGTTTCTGTACAGAAATGGCCAATTGAATAAGAAGCCTATGAATAAGAGAAACATCTTTGATGGCTATACGTTTGACAGAGGATTAATATCTAGAATATACAAAGAACTCAAAAAACAACCTGATCAATAAATAAGCCAATGAAATGATCAGTTCCAAAAGATGAAATAGAAACAGCCAATAGAAATGAAAACTTCACTAGCCATCAGCTAAATCAAATCAAAGCTGTACTGTGATTCCATCTTGATGTCTTTCTCCCCCAGCAGCCTGCGTAGCATCTTCTGGTACCAATGAATGCCAGCCTTCAGGGAGGAAGCTTCCAGGTCAATATAACAAACAGCTCGATTTCTCTAAGTCCTAAGTCCAAAGTGTGTACTGTCTTCAGCAACAAGGTCTTCCCATCAAATTCTGAGAGGCAGTCAATCCTGAAGAATGGGTGAGGCCTCATCACCAGACTTCTTCAGGGATGAAAGTCTCTACCCTCTTGTCACACATTCGGTCTTTCTGATGACCAGTTCTCATCCTGAAAACTATAATAACACATGCCTTGAAAAGATATGCCCACAGGTGCAATAGAGGCCCGGATGTTATAGAGGTGGCTAACCACTTCCTGGTTGGTTCTAAGGCCCACATGACAGGAGGAAATCCATGGCTGCTACTTTAAATCTGGCCAAGAACCCATAGCTATGGAGTTCACAGGTCCTAGAAGTGAATCTACTAGTATTATTTTGCTAATTGAACATAGTATCAAACTGTCTTTTAAATGCGTGTCTCTAAACCTACAGATGAATGCAGCCTTAGTCCTCATTAGAAGAGCGTCTGTATAGCTGCTGATACAAAGATTCACAACTAGTCAGATACAGAGACAAAGTATCAGCGGAGTTCTCAGCTATCAGTGGGACACCTACACCAAACAGCCTCCTCCAAAGACACAGAGAACATCTACCAAGACAGAAAGAAAAGACTGTAAGCCAGAAGTCAGTGAGGATCAGGCCAAAACAGAATCTTCTAGACATAGCAAGATGGTTCCACTGATGAACTCACAGCAGCTGTGGCTGCCCGCAAAAGACCTGTACAAACCACCCCTAACTGAGAGCTTGACAACTGAGCTGTGGAAAGAGAGTCCGTTTTCCCTAAGAGTGTAGTGGGTTGACCATGTAATAGTGGACAGCCCCACACCCATGTGTATAGGGGCAGCACTGACTGGATCTGGTGAGCTGTGTTTAAAAAGAGAACATAAAGCTGGGAGAGGAACTTGGAGGAAGGAATCCAGGAGGAGCTGGAGGGGGAGAGGGAGGGTGAATACAATCAAAATACATTGTATTTAGGATTTGACTGTTTCTGTGTTGAGGTCTTTATAATACATTGGTGATGAAAGGTGATCTCCTTGAGATCACTGGGTCTAAGGTGAACATCCCCGCAATCCCAATCCCTTCCAGTATTGCGGGTGCCATCTGGTTTGGGAGTTTTTAATGTTTTGGTTGGTTTGGTTTTTTTTTTTTTTTTTTTTTTTTTTTTTTTTTTTTGGTTGGTTGGTTGGTTGGTTAATTGGAGTTTTGGTTTGTGTTAGTTCCTGTTTGAAAGGTTTTTTTATTTGGTTTGGTTAGGTTTGGTTTTGTTGGTTTGGTTTTTTTGCTTTTGGTTGGTTGGTTGGTTGGTTGGTTGGTTGGTTGGTTGGCTGGTTGGTAGGTTAATTAGAATTTTAGTTTGGGGTTGGTTTTACTGTTGTTGCTTTTCAAATTTGGGGTTTGGGGGTTTGTTGTTTTTTGGTCTTTGGTTTTGCTTGTTTGTCTATTTTTTGAGACAGGGTCTCTCTCCATATCCCTGGCTGTCCTGGAACTATGCAGTACAAGCTAACCCAAACTCCCAGAGCTCACCTGCTCTGCCTGCCAAGAGCTGTGAACAAAGGCGTGCACTACCACCTCAGGCCCCTGAGAGGCTCTTGAACTAATCATTCAGGTTTATGAGCTTCACTGTGGTGACTGGACTCTTCCATTTGTGTTTCCCATTGCTAAGTGGCCACACTGGGTGTCTGAGGCAAGATTGCCCTTCTGGAGCTGGTGAGTGATTTGAAATTTTGTTCTTGTGACCAGAACTGCCCTTGGTTAAATCAGCTACTCTTTTCTAATTGACACACACACACACACACACACACACACACACACACACACACTCACATCCTTCGCTTCTTATTCCTTTAAGTGTGTCTAAAATACTTAAGTACATAGAGATTTGGTCCTTGATAAAATGACAGAAATTACAAAGGTGAAAGAGCCTTTAAATGAAGTAGAACTGGGAAGCGAGCACCTGTCGCTGTTGTAACATCTGACAAAATAGATTTTACCCCAAAATTAGGAAGAGGGCTGGAGAGACGTTCCAGAAGTTACGCGCACTGACTGTTTTTCCAGAGGCCCTGAGTTCAATTCCCAGCAACCACATGGTGGCTCACAACCATCTGTATGGGATTCGATGCCCTCTTCTGGTGTGTCTGAAGACAGCTACAGTGTACTTATATAAGTAAAATAAATAAATCTTTTTAGAAAAAAAAAATCTTTGTATAAAAAAAAAATTAGGAAGAAAAAAAACCAGATGAAATGAAGAAGGCCACCTCATACTTCATCATCCCGTAAAACCTTCTTTTAAAATAGGTGTATTTTTAAAGAAATGCTGTGTTTGTCTCAACAAATACAGGAAAACTAAAACATCTTCTTGTATCTTGTTTGTCCACAATGAACTAAACCCAGAAATCAGCAACAAGAAATAGTACATAAAGTACAAAAATTCATGGAGATTTCTAGAAACACTATTAAATGATGAGTTATTGAAATGAAGAAGAGAATAAAAAATTCTGGAATTCAGTGGAAATAAAAATACAACATTATCAATAATAATGACTTGACACGGCCAAGGTAAGTCCTTGGCATGGGAGATTGCCCTGTGCATTGTAAGAAGTTTATCTGCATCCACGGCCTCTACTGAGTAGAGACCAGTGACCAAAAATATCCCCAGATTTATAGTAATATATCTGGTAAACCTTTTGTGTCTGGCTTTAAGTGACATGTATAGTAAACCCTTTGCTCTGTTTGGGTCAATCAGTAAAGGCTGAGAAATGGTTTTGAGACTGTCTGGACCTTGAAGAAATGTCTTTCTAGAAAACCTGCACTTGATGCTACTTGAGAACTTGCATTTGCACCAGCCTTGGTTTTGACACTCCTGGCAAACCCGGAGTTCTCACTTTTGATTATGGCTAGTCATAGTCAAAAGGAATTGAGATTTGTGTAGGTTATCTGCTCTCTCGGTAGGAAGGGCAAGATAACTTTAGTAACTGGAACCTTTCCCAGCCCCAATTAATTTTGTGTAATGATTGAATATAAGTCACTGGAGTGAGCTGGTCAGAGTCAGTCTTTTACAAGAAGGCGGAACCCCTCTGCTCCTCCAGAAAATAAAAGCTTAGCATCTTGGTGAGCTTCTCTGTTTACTGCAGTGCCTACAACCAACATCGACCAATATCCAGACACTGACAGATAAGCCTGGGAGAAAATATATCAAATACATATAAATGTTCTCCAATAACTTAATCAGTTCTAAATTCCCATTTTAAACCAGTTCAATTTTACTTAAAATTATCTTCCTCGGTATGCACTAGGAATGTTTCAGGATGCCATTGGCTAATTTATTAGACAGTGTGGATTTACTCTTTCTAAGGTTTCTGCATCAATGTTCAGGCACCGCCCTCCAACAATTCTCTACACTAAAATAATCTATCCTAGTTCAACTGGCTCATGTCTACTGAAATATTGTCTCATTATGTCCTGTCATGATCAGTCAAACTTTTAAAGACAAAGAATACCACTAAGGAAGCAATCATTTGACCGTGTCCAAGACCATGGATCAGGCAAAATATCTATGAAATTTACCTGATTTTCAGCTGATGGAAATAAGGGATCTGGAGTTTTGGTTTTATTGGCTAGTTGGCTGGTTGATTGGTTGGTTGGTTGGTTGGGCTGGTTGGTTGGTTAGTTGGTTGGTTGGTTGGTTTTGAGGGGCAGGGTTTCCTCTATCTAACCTTTACTGTCCTCGAACTCACTCTGAACACCAGGCTGGCCTCAAACTCAGAAATCTACCTGCCTCTGCCTCCAAGTTGCTAGAATTAAAGGTGTGTGCCACCACTGCCTGGTTAATAAACTTGTTTCTTAAGGTAGGTGAGCATTAGAAAGGAAAGAGGTTTGCCTCCCTGCACACTGTGGTTCTTACCATGAGCATTATTGCGGTTGTATCCATCTCTGACCTATGCATTAGGAAGAGCTCAGACACTCTGCTTCCTAAATCACACCAAAAGCCCGGGTGATCTGTCTGAACACCTTTCCCCATGTCTCTTGCACCCTGAATCACCTCTCGTTCTTCCCACTGATGCAAATTAACATTCCAGGGACCCCAGTCAGCTCAATTGCTGGTAAGAACTACAAGTTACAAACCAGAGTTGGGGTTAATGCAATTGTTGGTGGCTTTCAGTTTTGCTCTGGGGATCTCTTTCCAGAAGAACCAAAATCTTAATAAGTTGTAAACTGCAAAGTGCTCTGAAGTCTCTCAGCAGCCTGTCCAGCCAAGGCACAGCAGCCTGTCCAACCAAGGCACAGAGAAAATCACATAAAAGAATTGGGGTTGGCGGGGATCCCCCACTTTCCGAATTTATTTTACACCATACTTAGACGAAAATTCAAGCAAAGTGAAACAGAAAAATAATATCCTTTTAGAAGGCAATTTGATGAGCTTCGTCCGGTTTTTTAATTGCTTGTCTTTAGAACCACAAATTCAGAGTTAATTCTGCACAAACGCTGGAACAAGAAAGGGCATTTGCACAACTATTTAACTGCAGCATTGTTTGTTATTGGGGAAAAAAAGACACTTATCACTAATGAACTCGTTGACTCTGCAACTATTCTGCACAGCAATTTGCAGCTGTAAGAGGAATAAGACAAGCAGACGAGACCGACTGCAAGGATGTCCGTACGCTGAGAAGGGACTGATGGAACAGTGCTATATGCCCCTAGGTTTCTGAAGGTTGGTTTGTTTTTATTTCATGCACATGGGGCTTTGTCTATGTACCACCTTCCTGCAGGCCAGTGGAGGCTGGAAGAGGTCCTCGGATCCCCTGACACTGAACTCACAGGCAGTATAAGCTGTCACGTGGGTGTTGGAACTGAACCAGGACCCTCTGTAAGAGCAACAAGTGCTCTTAACCGCTGAGCCATCCCTCCAGCCTCAAATTCACTTATCCATGTGAAAAGACATTAAATTACAGCCTTCTCTTGTAACTGTATGTCAGCTAAATCCCCGAAGGTTAGGACACTTAGTGTTACTGAATTGTCGGTAGAAGAACTCTTGGGCAGGGAGTCCATCTACAAGACAATCTCCTCGTCTCCATATGGGGAGATTAGGGAGAAAGGTCCATGAAAGAGGCATTTGGTGAAGCTGAATAAGAAATAGACACAAGGTAAAAGCACAAGTTTATAAGCATAATAAGTCGGGAGCTGGAGAGATGGTGCACTGGTTAAGAACGCTTGCCATTCTCCCAGAGGACCCGAGTCAGGTTGCTGGCTCCCAGGGCAGGCAACCCACACCCACCTGTAAGTCTAGCTCCAGGGTCTCTGACCGCCTCTTCTGATCTCCACCACTGCCTGCACTTACATGCCATGCACTCACATAGGCACATGCACATACATAAATATATACACAGTATTTAAACGTAATAAATCATATTATTAAAAGAATGATATGCTAAGAATTAGAAGCTTAAATAAATCCTCAGAAATTTTCAGCATCAACCAGAGCACAACAAAATAAACACACACTGGCAGATGTGGCGGTGCACACCTGCAATCCCGCACCCAGGACACTGAGAAAATATGAAATTACACATCTAATGGAGTCTGTAAGAAACACGTGACTAACTTGAAACATGCTTAGTACCTGCTGAGGAATTTTGAGCCAAATTGAACTTATTTAACTGTGATTATTAGTTTGATACCACCTTGGGCTATAATAAAAAAGACTGATTCTCAAAAAAGGGGGGAAACTTAATAGACTAGGAAATATTAAATGATCAAAACATAAAGATTATTCTTCTCCCTAGGTGTGGTGGTGCACCCCTTTGATCCCAGCACTCAGGAGGAGAAGCCAAGGGGATCTCTGTGAGTTCAGGGCCAGCCTGGTTTACAGAGTGAGTTCCAGGACAGCCAGGACTACATAGTGAGACCCTGACTCAAACGATAAATTTTTTTAAAAGATTATTCTCCTCAAACAAATGCAAAGTCTTTACAAATAAACGCAACTAAACTTACAGGAAAATGATTGTTCCTCTATTACCCAAGATTACTACAAAAAAAGGGGGGAATCCGTCAGACTCATTTTGTGAAGCTACAGTAACCCCGAGTCCCATCTTCCTCTCTGAGTTGCCAGGATTACAGGGGCTGCCATGCCCATCCAGTGCCACACCCACCCAGAGCCACGCCCATAAAGTGCCACGCCCATCTGGGCTTTTCTTGGGTTCTGGGGATCCAAAGCCCCATGCCCACAAACAACAAAGCCAGAATGGTTTGGGCTTTTTTTTTTTTTTTTTTTAAGAAATTTAATAAATTTTTTAAGAAAAAAATTTATTGTTCGAGAATTTCATACCTGCATACAATGTGTTTTGATCAAGTCTATCCTCCATCCTCTTCCCTCCAGTTCTTTTTCTGATTCCCCCACACCCCTATTTCCTTCCAGTTTCATGTGATGCGATGTGTGTGTGTGTGTGTCTGTGTCTGTGTGTGTGTGTGTGTGTGTGTGTTTAGAAAAAATGCACATGCGCGCGTGTGTGTATGTGTATACAGGATTAGATTTTTCAAAACGTATTTAGATAGGGTTCTTAAATGCTTTAACCTCCCTTCTAGCCCACCGACCAGAGGGAGCAGAAGAATAGTAGAGAAAAGGGGTTGTGGACCTGTTTAGAAATAGTTCTTTGGAGTTGATTTCTTCGTAGTCAGGATTCCAGCAACCCCAGTCCAATAGCAAACACCAAACAGGAATCAGTAGCAGCTGCTCAATGCAGCAGAAACTGCAGTGCCCCCACCGATCAGTACCAGCCGAAGCAGCAGCTGCAATACCACAGGAAGCTCTTTGGTGCATTTTTCTCTATGAAGTGAAGACTAGCAAAGACCAACGAAGCCTTGCAAGGCATAGCAATGCAAGAGCGTCCTCTCACTGTCTGTGGGGTTATATTTATATTTTTTCTAAACATCACACGCCCTTTCAAGTGTCTGCTCCAGCAAAATATCACATGCTCTCTCGTGTGTCTACTTAGGCAATCCTCTCACAAGACAGCTTCCAGAAAAACATCACGTGACTCAACTGAGTTTCCAAAGGAACCAGAAGTTTCCACTTCATACATATACATATACATATACATATACATATACATATACATATACATATACATATACATATACATATACGGAGACGGACACGGACATGGACACAGACACAGACACATATGGTTTTCTAAAACTGAGTCTCTCTATGTAGTCCTGGCTATTCTAGAACTTGCTATGCAGATCAGACTAGCCTCAAATTCACAGAGATCTGCCTGTCTTTGCCTCCGAAGTGTTGGGATTAAAGGCATGTACCACACGAAACCCAGCTTGTTTTTGAGAATTTCACTTGAATACTGTATTTACATCATTTCCTACTCCCTCTGCCTCTTCTAGCCTCCCCCCCACTGCCCCCACTTCCCAAACTCATGAAGCTTCTTTTTGAAGCATGAGCCAACAGCAGAAATATACAAATGATCAAAACCCATGAAACCCTGGGTACAGAGTGCTCAACACCAACTGACACTTCTATAACACAACCCCTACACTGACGGCTCAGGGGACATCATGGAGAAAGGGTGGAGAGGTCACAGGAGCCAGAGGCCCAGGGCATCTGCTGAAGACAGTGTCTATATATGTCAGGGAAACTGTACCCACAAAATCTCAGCAACGTAACCACCTAAACAAAACCTGAAAAGTGACAACAGTTGACATGCCATTGTGGATGGGGAATGCAGGCTCTACCCCTGGATGAAGAATCACAAGCGAGGAGTGATCACTAAGAGAGGAATAACCAGTCTGTTGCAGGGACGAGCCCTCAACAGGAGAGCCAACCCCGAGCAACCAGCCCCAAACACATGTACACATGAGCAACACTAAGTAAACTCTGTAGATCATATTTATAAATGGGAGAGCGAGCGTGTGTGCAGCAACAATAATCCAAGAATAGGAGGCCACACTTGGGGCTCTTTAAACTTTATATCTGAGTAAGCTAAGCTACAAATCTGTTCAGTGTAAGGAGTGTTTAAGTTGAAAATATTATAACAACTTTTTCAGAAGGTTTTTTTTTTTTTTGGTCAGTTACACATTTTATTAGATTCATGGAGATGTCTGAATAACACAGTGACATTATAGTTAGTAAAAATGCACTTCTTCCAGGGAAGGAGCCTGAAGGAAAAGGCATAGTAGACATAAAGGCAGAGCTGGGTGGTACTAGAAGTAAAAAGAGGTGTGCGTGTGTGCCTGTGTGCTGGTGCATGTGCGTGTGCATGTGTGCATGTGTGTCTATGCATGTGCATGTGTGTTTTCAGAATTTTGTGCATATATACAATGAATATACCTATAATCTACTCATATATCAGTGATGTTTTTACACAATAATAGAACTAAAACCGGAATACTGGCCACCTCAGGGCCCTCTTGTATGATGAAACCCACTAAAACAAGAGCAACACAAAGACAGAGTCAGCCACGAGGACCCATTCAGAATCGGAGCGGACCTGCTTAAAGGTCTCTCTAGGGACTTCCTTCATCCTCTAAGGTCTAAGGATGACTCCAAGTCCCTCTGGCCATTGTTATTTGTAAGTGGAATTTTGGAAAACTACCCTTCCCCTTGGACATAAAGACTATGGGGAATGAATCCTTATTCTGAAGTCTCTTGTGAGCTAGAGAGACAGTTCAGCCATTAAAGGCTAAGGCTCATATCCAAAATTTAAAGAGCTCAGTTCCCAGAAGTCCCTTGCCTGCATCCCCTAGGACTGAGCCCAGGAAAGCCCACAGAAACCAAGTCATACCTGTGGCTTTGTGCAGTGTTGGAAAGGATGTGCTCTGAGCATCCTCCTCCGAACTCACCAGGTTTTGGCCTTGGGATCCAGGTAAGGATAAATCTTTTTATTCACATCCATCTTCTAAAGCTGCCCAGTCAGGGAACCCAGAAGGGGGATAGTCAGAGAGAGAGAGAGAGAGAGAGAGAGGGGGGGGGGGGGGATCAGATCCCCACTTATGAACCTTCTATCTTTTGAGAAGAGAGGCACCCTCTTTTCCTTCCTCTGGTCTCAACTAAACCTTGAACTGTCCGTTCTACCAAGTACCGTTTACCCCTCCTTTTTGGGGGCAGATGATATCTGTATGTTTAGAAGATGAGTGGTCTAAATTTGGTAGGGCTTTATCCATATCCAATTCAGAGAATCTCGGGTCTTGGGCTGAACCCTGAGAGTGCAGTAAAAACCGAGCACGTTGTAGAGTCGCTGAAGCCAGAAGGCTTTGGAAGGGCTGGTTCACACAGCCTCTGCCTCTATTTTGATGGTTTCCTTCATTTAGCTTCCATGAGACTGTGTGCCACTTCTGCTTGGAGTAGCATACAGGGGGACAAGGGATTTCTATTCAGTAGTAAATGCATCCAAAAAAAGACCATGTCTTTCTTAGAATGTCTAAAATGGAATGGCCCTTGGAAACCATCTAGTTGTCCAGACTTTTCTTCTTATATTTATTTGAGATGGTGCATGTATCCACTGCATGTATGTGGAGCTGAGAGGACAACTTAGGAGTCAGCACTCTCCTCCCACTCTGTGGGTCCCAGGGACAGAACTCGGATCATCAGCCTTGGTAGCAAGTACCTTTACTGGCTAAGCCATCTGACCTACTCTACTGATTCGTTTTTTGTTTTTTGTTTTTTGTTTTTTGTTTTTTGTTTTTTGTTTTTTGTTTTTTGTTTTTTGTTTGTTAATGAAAAATTCAGGTGATTTACAAACCTATGAGGACAGAGAAAGGGCTTGTATCAACAGAGCTTCTAGCAATTATTCAGACATCATTATAGTCTGTCACCCAGATGGCCAAAACGTTTGCTGCTGATTCACCATGTCAGTCAGTCCTCCTGCAGCTTGAGCTCGACTCCTTTCGGAAGCAGAGCAGAACGCCTCTCAGTGTCCTGGGGTCCGCCCTCAGCTTCCTCCCGTTCTTTCTCCTGATTTCTAACCCTCCTCCTTCCCTGCCTTTCCAGGTCTCCTCTACGTGCTTTCTACACACCTCCACTTTGGCCAGGAGGTCACTGCCCTGAGCTAGAAAGTGCTGAGGAAGTGACCCAGAAGGAAAGCCACATCCGGGCAACATCCCTCTGCCCCGCCCCTGAGTCAGCCCAGACGCACAATTCATCGTCCTGGGCACACAGCGCACAGCACAGCTGAGCAATCTTCTCAGTACTCCTCCCTCAGCTTGGATGCTTCATGGAAATTAGAAACGTCACTGAGTTTGTGCTCCTGGGACTAACCAGCAACCCTCGGAGTCAGGTGCTGCTCTTTGTACTGTTCTTGGTGGTTTACCTCTTGACCCTTGTGGGGAACCTGCTGGTGCTGGTGCTGACCAGCACTGACGCCCACCTTCGTACACCCATGTACTTCTTCCTGAGATACCTCTCCTTCATGGACGCTTTCTACTCTTCAGTCATTGTGCCCAAGTTGCTGAGGAACCTTATTTCTGAGTGGAAAACCATATCCTTCCTTGGGTGTTTCATTCAGATCGCCCTGGTCATATTTTCTGGGGCCACCGAAGCCTGCCTACTTTCCGCCATGGCCTATGACCGTTTCCAGGCTGTGTGCCACCCGCTGTTGTATGTAGTCACTATGAATGGAAAGGTATGTTCTGGGATGGTGGCTATATCCGGGGCCATAGGAATGAGTGTCAGCCTGGTTAACACTCTCCTGCTAGCTCAGGAGAACTTCTGTGGCCCGAACCTCATCCACAATTTTGCCTGTGAGCTTCCTCCGGTGCTCTCGTTGGTCTGCTCTGACCCCCACACTACTATCGCCTCCATCCTGACCACCTTGGTGATCTTAGGTTTGGGTCCACTTGTCCTCCTGCTGGGATCCTACAGCCGTATCATCAAGACTGCCCTGAGCGTCGACTCAGCCACAGGTCGGAGCAAGATCTTCTCCACCTGTTCTTCCCATTTCCTTGTGGTGACCATCTTTTATGGCTCGGGTGTGTTCAGGTGTGTCACACAATAGTTCCTACTCATAAGTGCCGAGCAGTCCTCTCCTAACTGCCCTTGACCTACGGAAAAGCATTGCCATGAAGCAGGAAAGAACCATCCTGAAATTCTGTCCTGGAATTCCAAAGGCTTGAGCCCCTCCCTGTACAGTTCTGCAGCGAACTGGCTGTGAGGTCTTCAAAAATGGAAGGAGGGAGGGAGAGAAAGGGAAAGAGACAGGAAGGAGGGAGGGAGGGATAGAGAGAGAGGGAGACAGAGACAGAGACAGAGACAGAGAGAGAGAGAGAGAGAGAGAGAGAGAGAGAGAGAGAGATCCTGTAAGCCAGGCATAGGGGTACATGCCTATAATCTCCAGCACCAGGAGGATCACAAGTTCAAAGCCTGGGTGACCCAGTGAGACCCTTTCTTCAAAAGAAAAAGGAAGGAGTCCATTTTTCCCCCAAGGCTGAATTGTCTGTTCTAGAAAGGAGCTTAGACAAAGACTAAACATTTTTATACTTTGTTAATCTACGATTTGAGAGTTCTCAAAAGGAAGTCCAGAATCTTTGGTAGATTTTTATGTAGTGCTAGACAATAAAGAGAAGATAAAGACAATGAAGAATCTCCTTTAAAGGAGATACCAGCTCTCCTTCATGCTAGGGTTTGATGTTGCCAAAGTTCATCCACACCCTGATTATTTGTCACTGACTGTTCACTAACTTCCAGATGAGGCCAGGCTCCCTATTGGCGTGTAATCTCACTCCCACAGCTATTATTAACTTCCATGTCAGGTAGACAGCATGAGTTTGCAGAGCGAACGAAGTATTCATCAGAAACCCCTAAACAATACGGCTGTGGCCCCAGCTGAGTATATCCCATGATCTTCTCCTTTCTCAAGCATAAGCATCTCCAACCATTGGGCTTTCCCTACCAAGAGACAGAAAAACAACGCCTGTGCTTCTGCTCCTGAACTGGACATGAATACACTGCCCAGTGCTTGTCCCCTTTGCTGTGTCTGGGAGAGAAACGATAAGGTAAAGCTGGATATATGGGAGAGCTCACCCAAGCCTGAGGATAAATGTCACAGATACCATAAAGCAGCAATAAGGTTTCTTCTACTTATTTTGCAGAAATATTAGAAAAATAGATGATTAAAAATTATAGCTAGATAATCCCTTTAATACTGTGTGTGTCTGCATGTGTATAATATATGTATATGTTTATATATGTATGTATGTGTGTGTATATATGTGTGTGAATGTGCATGTGTGTATGTGCGTCAGTGTTTGTATATGTGTATGCATGTGTGTATGCATGTGTGTATGTGTGTGAGTGTGCATGTATGCATATGTGTATGTCTGTGTTTGTGTATATATTTGTGTTATGTGTGTATGCATGTGTATAGGTATATACATGTGTACATGTGTGTATGTTTGTGGGTATGTATGTGTATGTGTGAGTGTGCACATATGTGTGTATGTATGCATATGTATATGTGTATGTATGTGTGTATGGGTATATGTAGATATGTATCTGTGTGTGTCTGTATATGCCTGCATGTATGTGTGCTGTATGGGTATATGTGCGTATGCATGTGTGTATGTATCTGTGAGTGTGCATTCATGCATGCATGTGTGCCTGCATGCATATAGGGGCATGTGTGCAGAGGCCTCATGAGGGTTTCAGGTCCTCTGAAGCTAGAGGTACATGTGGCCGTGAGCCGCCTAACATGTGTGCTCCAAACTGAACTACAGCCCTCCATTAACACAGCAGTCTTCTTAACCACTGAGCTATCTCCTCAGCCCCTGGATATCCTGTTAAATCAAGGCCACAGAGTCCATAAGGAGCATTCTTGATAAGTCACATTTGTTCCAATGAAGATAATGCCGTTGAAAAGTTAATAATGTTTCTTTGAGAAATAACCTGAGGAATACTTAGATTTGCCCAACAATTTAATCTCAGGATGTTAAATTAAACTCTTATGTTCTGCTTAATCCATTTTCATCTCTCACTTTATTCACCGATTTGGGCTCCTTCTCAAGCCAAAGGAAAATGAAACTAAAAAACTCCATCAGGCATTATAAAAATAACGTGCTGGGACTAAAGAGCTGGCTCAGTGGTTAGGAGCACCCAGTGCTCTTGCAGAGGACCCAGGTTCAGTTCCCAGTACCTACATGATGGATCACAACCATCCATATTTCCAGTTCCAGGGTACCAGGAACCCTCTTCTGGCCTCTATGGGTACCAGTCAATCACATGGTACATGTACATATATGCATGCAAACATTCATACACAGATGAGGATGATGATGATAACAACGACTTACTATGTTTGTGAGAGTAATCCTCAGAGCCATGCATGTGGGAAACAATGGCAGTATTGTCAACTAGACACGTTATTTTGCAAGAAACAGTCATCACTGAGTGAGAACCTAGTGTGTCTGAATTGTTGTGAATATAGAGAAAGGGTATATTGTTGTCATGGCTACAAGCCGAGATGCTTAGAAGAGTGGGAAGTGCCAGGGAAACGCGTTAGTCGGATACTAACCTGAGCCTCTTAGTACACAAAACTTGTCCTCATCTGACTCTTCCCTGTGAATCCACGCATGCTTGGAGGCACGTGAAGGCAGAAATGGCTGACTTCCCGATGAGGTTAATAATGACTATGGGAGTGAGGTTCCATACTAACACTAAGCCTGACCACAAAGTGAAGTTAGCAGACAGTTGGCGTTGGGAGCGCTCGCCCGTTGCCATAGTGATGGTACCCTGAGGTACCCGCTCTGCACTCCCCGGAAGTGGGATGGATCACAGCTGCGAGTGGTACCGTGATCCTCATCCTGAGTTTCTGCGTTCACATCGCTCCTTTGTGTAATTCCTCCTAAGGTACATGACTCCAGCATCCGGCTCAGCCTTGGAGCAAGTGTTGTCTTTGCAGTACAGTGTGGTGACCCCACTGCTAAATCCACTCATCTACAGTCTGAAAAACAAGGACGTCAAGGCGGCTCTGAGGAGGATGCTGAGCAGGAAGTCCAGACTGACCTTGTAGCCAGACTCTCCCGCTCCATCGCTCCATCGCTCCATCGAGGGTAGGAGTAGGGGAAAGGTACTAGAAGAGATCTTGCCTCTCGGCCACCTCCATGTCACCTCAAGAGAATAGTTTCTCTTCCTCCACTGCCCTGCCCCCTAGTGGCGGAATATTAGGAAACCTCCAGAATAGAGCAAGTGACATCTGAGCAATCCAAAAGACCCACTTGAGTACATTAGGAAATCCTCGGAGCTCCACTAGCCATTTCCACAGCTATTGATTTTTTTATGAATCAACCTGTCAGACCACCAGAAAAGCTAGTGCCAAGTTCTGGGTAAGTAGCACCTTGCCTGAGTAAAACTCAATTCCCATTTGTTTCTATCTCCCTACCACCATCCCCTAAAAAAAAAAAAAAAAAAAAAAATCTATTGCAAGATCTAAACCTGCAAGTAAGTGAAAAAGAAACAAATTAACTGTGTCTCTAGAGTCCTGTCTTCATTCATGAAAGCAGTACTCAGAGCAGGGCTCACCAAATCCACAGTAATTCCTTGTGAACCACCTAAGGGATGAATGAAGAAGAAGTAGTGAATCCATCTAAAGATGCCCTTCTCCTATATGCTCCAAGGAGACAAGGAAGGTGAGGACCAAACTAATTTTAAGTGTCTTGAGGACAGAACTTCTAATAGCTTCTGTGTCCCTGTGGTCTAGTATATAGTTATTTAATAGTTACATTAGATAAATGACAGAGATTAGTAAATGATGGAGAGAGGAAGGGAAGAGAGAGAACACCTGAAAAGGAACACTGCCTTCACAACAAATGTGTCAGAGAAAATATCTTAGAAGAGAAATTGGAAGAGGAGAGACACTCTGTCCTGTGGAGTACTATCCTGAGTCCTGACTGAGAGCTCAGCGAACTCTAGGACAGGTCTTCCTCAAGCCTTCCCGCCTCCTACCTGAACCTCCTGCCTGAGGTTCAGAACTATCCCAGACCTAGAGGAAAGAGGAGTTGGAGAAGCAGAACAGATGCCCAGCTGCCATCCTCCAGGACATTCTGCTCACAAGAAGTCCCCCCAGACAGAGCCGCAGGTTCTCACCCCACTTCTTTCTAGATGCCAAGAGGACTGCCTATGTCAAGTCTGCTGCCGTAAGTAGGTACAGTGTGGCTTGATGATAGGACACATGCACAGGAGAGGAAGAAAGCACCTCCCTCATCATCCCATGTGAGGTGACAGCATGTGACGTCATTTCACTTGGAAGAAGGAAGAGGAGAGGAGCTAGCTAGTGCTAGCTGTCATCAGGCGGGATAATCACGCTTGACTGAATCACAAAGGTAACCTTTATTTTCACAAGACAACTCATAATTCTGCAAATGCCATATTAATTGTTGAATAAATAAAACACACAAGCTAGTGGGGGGAAGAAGAACAGACTAGGCACAAGTGCATGCCTGCATGCAGCAAATGTTGACCTTAAATACTTTCTGCTGTCGCTTGTACAAAAGAACATTATCAGTGCCTTATTCACGAAGTGGTTTTCCATTTACTACACAAAAACTGAACTGAGGGAAAGTACATTTTAAAACTTCTCTAGAGTGCTGATACATAACAGGGATATACATGCATTTGTATGATAACCTTCTGTAGCAATAAATGACTGGATTAAAAAAAAACTGATTCCATGCTGGTTCCTGCCCCCCCAACCTAAAGCAAAGTTGTGTGATCGTATCTCTCCTGTCTTCCTTGTGCAATTCCTCCATTGGAGGGGGTAATCATTTGACCCCATGTGCAATCCTGCAGTGGTACACTACCATCTGCCATCCATAACATTCTATCTGATACACCAACATCCACCATCTGTAACACTGTATCTTATGCAAAGCCATGCACCATCTGTAACACTGTATCTTATGCAAAGCCATCCTCCATCTGTAACACTGTATCTTATGCAAAGCCATCCACCATCTGTAACACTGTATCTTATGCAAAGCCATGCACCATCTGTAACATTGTGTCTTATGCAAAGCCATGCACCATCTGTAACACTGTATCTTATGCAAAGCCATGCACCATCTGTAACATTGTGTCTTAGGCACATCCATCCACCATCCCATACTTGATCCCAGGTGCACTCCTGCAGTGACCCACTGCTCTTCACCATCCTCATGGAAGCCATACTGTGAGAGTCTCAAATCTTGGACTTTGAATCCCCAAGACAGTGGAGCTAATAAACTCATCTCTTTATGAGATAGCTGCCTCAAGTATTCCATAAACAATGCTTCTCTTAGTAGTCATCAGTTCCTAAATGAAGTGCCTAGACACAAATGAGGTGTGTGCGCGTGTGTGTGTGTGTGTGTGTGTGTGTGCACGCACAATAATTCAAAGGCAGCCGACACAGCCAAAACCATGACGCTCATCAGCGCAGCCCAGCTTTGGTGGCATTTCTTCTTCTAGCCATTTCTTCTTCTAGTCATTTGGTCCAGCTGGTTCCTTATATTTTTCAACCATAAGGCCATCTGAAGCTGCAGCTATGGCAAGTTAATGGGTAAGGGGAAAACATGTTAGTTAGGTGAGCAGAATGAGCCTCCAACTCTGCCCTTTCACATGCACCCATGCTCAGGGCATGGGTAAACCCTGAGGACTTGGAGAAGCCTTTGTACCAAGACTAGGATGAGAAAGATAACATGCAGTGTCACAGGAGAGACATCATAGTGTGTTTAAATTTACACCATAGTGTAACGACGGATACCAGTTATTTCCTGGGAGTGTTTTCATAGATACAAGGCAGATCACACACACACACACACACACACACACACACACCTCATTTGTGCCTATAGATTTCCTATGCATAGGAGCTTCATTTAGACTGCTAAGACAAGAGAAGCATGACCTGTCTGAAGCCCCAAGGGTATTGGAGTAGTGCAATAATTTCCATTGTCTCTCGACTGGGTTTAGAATTGCCATGGAAACACACATCTCTGGGTGTCTATGAGAGTGTTCCCAAAATGTTTAGGTAGAGAGGAAAGACCACGCCTTGAACGTGGGCAGCAGCATCCCATGAGCTAAGGTTCCGGACTGAATAAAAAAAGAGAAAATGAATGTAAGTCCAGCGTTCAGCTCTCCTGACTTCCTAACTGCACACAGTGTGGCCAGCTTTCTCTACTGTCCTGCTACCAAGGCTTCCCTGCCACAGCGAACTGCACCCTCAAACCAAGAGCCGTTTAAACCCATCCTCCCCTAAGCTTTATCTAAAATGTTGTCACATCTATTTTAAAATGTAACTAATACAGTGGAGATCTTTGGAAGGTAGAAAGAAGACAAGGTTTCATTTCGGGCTAATTCAAAATGTAGCAAATCGAATTACTGGTTTGCAGCTCTGAAACAGGAAGTCTCAGCAAACCACCTAACGCAAAGCTTAAGATAAAGCAGGTCATGCACGTGAGACAGAGGTGAGCAGCCCACACTCAGCCTGCAACGAGGGGCAGAAACAAATGGCAAGGCCTGGATCTGGTCCGTGCCACATCCTACAATCGAAATAAGGGAAGTTTTTTGAGCAAGGTTCAAGACACGTGGTACAGAAAGACCAAAAGGCCACATGTGAATAAAATTCTTAAGAATTGATAACTTTATAACATCCTGTATATATGTGATTTCCAGAGAAGAAGTCGTGTCACAGCTCATCTTGAAACAATAAAGAAATTTCTCAGCTCCCTCAGTCATCTGTTGACTCATAACTATTCTGTTATAATTAATGTCTACCACCCTACATCCTGTCAAAACCCCACCTATACTTCCAAATCCAGTTAAATCCCACCCTGATAGGCTAAGTGTGACCTCTCATGCCTACAATCCCAGTGTTCTGGAGGCTGAGACTGGAGGATAATGAATGGAAGTTCAGGACCGAGCTGTATAGTGAGATGCTAAGGAAAAAACGCCACCACTGTCATCCTCTGTGAGAGCTGAGGTACAGGTCCATGTGTGTTTGTATCAGGTACACATATGTACATGTGAGTGTAAAAACCTGGACTTTCGTTTCTCTGGAGCCAACTTCATTGCTTTCTGAGACAAAGTCTCTGAACTAGGAACCGGGACTCACAGATTAGGCTAGATTGACTGACCATCAAACCCCAGGGATCCTCCTGTATCTACCTCCCCAGAACTAAAACCAAAAGCATATACCACCGTGCCCAGCTTTTTATATAAGTGCTACTGGTTGAACCTGGGTCCTCAAACTTGCTCAGGTAGCCACTAAGCTAATTCCCCTGCCCCTGAATGCTTTCTTGATCTCCGTTTTCCATTGTCTTCAAATGAAAATTATCTTTCCTCTTAAGAATAGGCATGGCTGGGCTGGAGAGATAGCTCAGTGGTTTAGAACACTAGCTGTTCTTCCAGAGGACCCAGGTTCGATTCCCAGCAACCACATAGCAGATCACACCTATGTAGTTCCAGGGCACCTGATGCCTTCACACAGATATAATCACAGGCAAACACCAATGCACATGAGTCATTAAAGAACTAAGCAAGTACCATATTTCTAGCCTCTCATTAGTCTTGTAAGAGCGCCCCCTGTATTGCAACTATCTGCATTGTTTCCTCTACTGGACTTCATAAGATGAATGCCTTTAACAGTTTTGGATCCCCTGTGGTTGCTGGATGACCAATAAGTTGACACAGAAAATGCTGTTTCTGTGGTAAGTTCACTCTCCTTCAGCAGCGGGTGGAGTAGCTATGACCTGGAACTTCAGAGCCCCTTCCTATTTCCACCCTTCCCCTGTAGAAAGAAAACACGGACAAACACATAAAGTCAGGCCCTTTATTCGGGACAGGAGAGGGCTCTCTTGCTTTCATGAGTCCGCCTTCGACACGCTTGCCACTGTCACTAAGCAAGGGTTTGCAGTCCAGTGCGCCAGTCACACTCCCATCGAAAAAAATCCTCTAGAGTCCAGTGGTGTCACTACAGGGTACAAGGCTCAGAGACAGATCATCTTCACAGGGATAGAAAGAGCCAAACTGAGGTAGCCGTAGGAAAGAGGCGTCCCCGAACACCTGGCAGGAGCGGCAAGGACGGGAGCTCACGGCTTCTCACAGCGCCACTGTTCGAGCTTTTCGGAGCACATGGGCTTGTAGGCCTTCCTGCTCACGGAGAAGCAGACAAAATGAATGGGCTGGCTGGAACTTTCTATTTAACTTAACTATGCCAAATAACCACTCCATTATGATATTTTGATACACGTATATCATTGTGCACGCACGTGCACAACATACTTTCTCCCCTCTTGCTGGTGGTTGGAGTGTCTAGCATAAAGCTCCACTTAAGTTCATCCTCAGGGTGAGGTGAAAGGTTGTAGAGAAGAAATACAGACATTCTGAGATACACAGCAAGGGCTTCTAAGTAGAATGGGGCTCACTATAACAACAACAGCAGCAACAGTAATAATAGGACTCATGGTGTATGACTTTAATCTGAGCACTCAGGAGGCATAGATAAGCAGATCTCTATGAGTTTGAGGCCAGCCTGGTCTACGGAGCTAGTTTCAGGATAGCCAGGGTTACACACACACACACACACACACACACACACACACACACACACAAACGCTCTCAAAACCAAAATAATAATAATAATAAAATCAATAAAAGCCCAGACCTAGGAAAGATGTGGAATAATACCAAGGGCTTTAAGACTGAGAACTGGCCAGGGGAAGAGAGTCCTGGACATCAGTCTTCCAACAGGGAACTTCATATCGTGAAAGTTGTCACACAAGAATGACACCAAAGAGCATTTTAAATACAGACCTTTGGGACTCTCAGTGCATTTTGTCTTGGAGACTCCATCCAAGATTAAACCGTCTGGAGAGGGAAGTGCTAACACTCTCCTGGGTAGAGCAAAGGCAATGACTTACCAGTTGTCGATTCCTTTGATAGCCAGAATCTTTTTGGCACACGCTATGTCATCTTCAAGGTTATCATCCAGGAGCTCTAACGGAGTGCAGGAAGGAACAAGACAAAGAAGAAGTACAGTTCAGCTGGGCAGTGGTGGCACACACCTTTAATCCCAGCACTTGGGAGGCAGAGGCAGGCAGATTTCTGAGTATGAGGCCAACCTGGTCTACAGAGTGAGTTCCAGGACAGCCAGGGCTACACAGAGAAACCCTGCCTCAAAAAAAAACAAAGGAAAAAAAAAAGAAGAAAAAGAAGAAGTACAACTCAGCAGACTTGTTCCACTAGTCCCAGGGTCAGGGGGACTAGTTCTGAGCTGAAGGCTTGACCTAGGGACTTTCTATATGAAATGGCCAATCTAGTAATTCCTTCCCTCAGTGGGGACTTCATTCCCTTCCCTAGGACTTCTCTCAAGAAATCATCAGCTTCATCACATCCTGAAAATACAGCATATGAGACTTCAAGACTCACAAGTGTCTCAAACTACCCTTCCCTGAACCTTAGGACCCTCTAGGTGTGTGGAGATCATGACCAATGACCAGTTTCTCACTAAACACTGCCATCTAGAGTCACATGGTACCCAGCACACCTGAGACATGCTGAGTACCAACAAGGAGACTGCCTCGGCAGACTTGGAGGTAGGCTGTAGGGATACAGAAGAGCATGAAGAGGATACTCACTGTCGCAGGAGATACCACAGATGTTCTCCGACTCAGGAAACTCGCTACTCTTGCACCAAAATCTGTTACTGATCTGGAAAAGTCCATACTCTGTGCTGTCATTGTTTTTGACAATAGCTTGTGTGTCATAGCCACTGGTATGAAATAAAACACAGGCCCCTGAGGGAGACAAAAGAAAAAGCTTTCTCAGAGATGTATCAGAGTGGCATAATTGAGACACTAGTTTCCAGACAGCGAAGGGGGTTGGGGGAAGGCTTCTCAACCAATCTCCAAAAGTGGTGAAGCCCAGAGTATCTTGGTGAAGTGAGAAAAGCCAGACAATGGGAGACAGGAAGAACAGGAAAACTAATTGAATAAAAGAGATCAAGACAGAGCAAGAAGAGCTGTGAGACCACGAAGAGACAGGAGGAGAAGGGAGAGGTGGGAATGGGAGGAAGTAAGGAAGCAGTGTAAACTCACATTCGAGCAAAGTGATGCCTTGATAGCCCTCGATGTCTTTAATGGCGTGGGACACCTCACATTTTGTAAGCTCTGTGGCTTGAAAGGCAGGCAATGAAATACACACCAGGAACAAAGGAACGAAACGCACCATTTTGGCTGCTCCCAGACCTTGAAATGTGGACACCGTTCACTTCACCGGCTTTTATTTATGAAGAAACCCTCTGGGTCCCCTGGCACCAGGCCTTCTCTCTAGGAAGATGATGATGAAGAGGTGCTTATGCCAAGATAGAAACACTGAACCTGCCAGCTTCCCTCCATCCCGCCATCCTCCCCCCACCTCCTGTATCCAGTCAATACCAAGTATTGTTTTCTGTCCATATAGTCCCACACATGATGCTGCTTCTTGCTCAGCTCTGGTAAACCTTTGTTTCTTTTAGGGCTACTTCTAGGAAGCAAGATGTTCCTAACCTACTTTAGGAACAAAGGAGGCTTCAGAGACAACACAAGTGAGGTGGTTAGAAACCACAGTTGGCCATAGCCAACTCCATTATTACCCCTAAATACATACAGAATGTGGAAAGGGGATGTATCACATCCTAGGATCAAAGGTGGTATTTGTCTGGTCAACCTAGCCATCGGACAAAGTCCAGGAAAGCCCCTTGATATGGTGTCTCATAGCTGAGGACCTCTGGAAAAGGGATGGAACGTGGTGACATTTAACATGAGAACCAAATACAACTCGGATGTCAACACTTCCTATGGAGGGAGATAGGTAATGTAAAGCTTTGTGTGAAAATATCTAGCTGTCCTATAAGCCATTGCCAAGTTCCCTGCCCCCAACTGCCACTGCCATAAGTAACTAGATGCTTCTTGGTGTCACTAAGACATTGTGTCAATTCAAGGCTAATTTTATAGTAACATTGTTCTTGAGTAAGTAGTCCTTGATAGCCCCAAGGTTGGCCACAGACAGGAAAAGGGTCCTGGGTAAGCTATAATAGACATCTCCCCTTAGCAAGTCAGGGCCGGGTACTAGTTCCAAGTGATTCCTGTAATTTGTTGTCATGGAGCACTCCAGTCATGGCATCAATAATCCTTGCCTTCCTTCCTGCCTGTGCTCATTTTATGAACCTGATTTTTGACATCTCCCAAGATCTCCATCCTAACCAAGCCACCTAAGACTTAAAAACTGGAAGTCTTCCAATTGGTCATCTATGAGTCTTCAGCGACAAAGACGCTCTTCTCCGTTTAACCCCATCCCCTCTACTCAGGGTAACCAGTGTTGAGCACAGTGTGACTGAGATTCGTGTGAAGGATGTGGAAGACAAAGATGGATGAACAGAAACTCCTGAATGGAAAGAGACACATGCTCAGAAACACAGCAAACACTCTGGGCTGCCTCTGAGGGTCTCTTGTAGTCTACCCAGATGGACTGGGAGGGTATGGGACAAGAATGGGAATTGTGTCACAACTGAGCAAGTCACATGGAGACTGAGTGGGGATGGGAGGATGACCATAAAGGAAAGGGGCACAAAAGAAAAGTTCGATATGGTCGAGTCTTCCCTATAGTGGTGTCTGTCTAAACGGCCTCTGGCCCTAGGCTACGGAATGGGTATCTGTAATGGAGGGAAATGGAGGTTCACAGTCTTAGACCACAGGCTCTTTCCACACTTCCAGGCACATCCGCTTGCCCATACAATGATCGTATCTCTGCTCTTCCCTGTAAGCAATAAAAAGCAGTATAAGGTCCAGGAATCACAGCTAAGTCCAGAAAAGAAATCGTGTGCCCCAGGCAAAAGCATGAGGACAGAGAGCTCACGGGAATAGCTGCAAACGTTCGGAGGAAGATGTCAGTTCCAGGAGGTGGAACAACAGACAATAACCACGGCATTGAAAGAGGAAAACACGGAAAGGCGGAAGTGTGTGTGGCTAATTCAGAAGCTCCCTGGCCAGTTCTCTTTTACAGGGGTGGGGAAGGTGGGAGGCGTTACTGAGATGAGACCCTCCTTCACATAGAGGCTGAGACCCAAATCAAACAGTGAAAAGGTATTTACCACACACTTTCCTGGATTTCTTCAAAGATATCCTAGAAATATCTGATCATTCTATCAGGAAAAATTACTGTTTCTGAAACCAGATGTCCCCAGGCAGTGGTGGCACACGTCTTTTATCCCAGCACTTGGGAGGCAGAGGCAGGCGGATTTCTGAGTTCGAGGCCAGCCTGGTCTACCGAGTGAGTTCCAGGACAGCCAGGACTACACAGAGAAACCCTGTCTCGAAAAACAAAAAAACATCAACAACAACAACAAAAAACAAACAAACAAAAAAAAAACAGATGTCACCTTTTGGGGACTTCTGGAAACTGAGTCCAGCTTCTGCTTCAGCATGCCTTACCATCTGACACCATAGTTTGAAAGTAGGTGGTACTGGATGAGAGGCCGGGGTTGCCATTTGGAGTGAACTCCTGAAGGTAACAGTAAAATTGGCATTGCTTCTTACACTAATAATGCCATTTTGTTCCACTTCATTGTAAAATTCAGGAAAATTGTAACAGGCAGAGAATGAGACAAAATATCAAACTTGATCTTTAAGGTTTTGTTAGTTGCTTGTTTAGTTTAGTTTAGTTTTGAAGATAGGGTCTTATATAGCCCAGGCTACCTTGTAATTCTATATGTAACCCAGGCTATCCTTGAACTCATGATCCTCCTGCCTCTGCTTTCAGAATGCTGGAATTATAAGTGTATGCTACCAAGCTACCATAAAAACTTTATATCCTATGTCTTAGTCAGAGTTTCTATTCCTGCACAAGCATCATGACCGAGAAGCAAGTCAGGGAGGAAAGAGTTTATTCAGCTTACACTTCCACATTGCTGTTCATCACTAAAGGAAGTCAGGACTGGAACTCACACAAGGCAGAAAGCAGGAGCTGATGCAGAGGCCATGGAGGGATGTTACCTACTGGCTTGCTTCCCCTGGCTTGCTCAGCTTGCTTTCTTATAGAACCCAGGACTATTAGCCCGAGAATGGCACCACCCACGATGGGCCCTCCCACCCTTGATCACTAATTGAGAAAATGCCTTAGAGCTGGATCTCATGGAGGCATTTCCTCAAGGGAGGCTCCTTTCTCTATGATAACTCCAGCTTGTGTCAAGTTGACACACAAAATCAGCCAGTACATCCTGACATCAAATATGTAATCTCAAAACATATATATTTCCCTTTGTTTGTATTTTATATATACTTCATATATATAATATATATTTTTATATATTTATTTTATATATGTATTACATATATTTATTTATTTATTTATTTATTTTATATATTTATGATAAATATATTTATATAATATATAATATATATTTATTTATATAATATATATGTAAAGTATATATAAGTACATATATATACTTTAATGATATTTTATAGTGCTTTTCATATAGATCTGGTGTTTTTAATAAATTTAATCTTACTTAAACATGTGTCATTTTTTGTATAATGTTTTACCTACATGTACTCATGTGCACCATTTGTGTGCCTGATTCCTATGGGGGCCAGAAGAGGGCATCTGACCCCCTTGAACTAGGGCTACAGATGGTTATAAGCTACATTTGGGTGCTGGAAATCCAACCCGGGTCCTCTGGAAGAGCAGCCAGTGTTCTTAAGCACTGAGCCATCTCTCCAGCACCTTGTTATTATTATCAATACGAATAAGATGTTTCTCCTTTCCATTTCCAGTCATTTATAAGGTAATACAGAGAACAGGAACTTTTTTTGCAAACATTCTACACAGCCACCTAACCATGTATAAAATACTGTATATTTCACACTTTATTACAAATTTCAATGTTTGGGGATTTCTTTTACATAGTCAGATTGTCACTAAAGATAATAGATAACTGCTTTCTGTTCATTTGGCTTCCACGAGGGGGAAAAAAACACCAGGAAGACACATGCCACTGGATGAACTCCTGCATTAGGTAACTATCTATGACGGTTCACTTTCCCAGTGAGAATATACGGCCATTGTCTTGTCCCTGCTCAGATCTCAAGTTCACATTTTCATAACTGCATTCAGTCAAGGAAGTTCCAAGCTGAGAAAACGGAATGTAGGAGAAGCTTTATCTAAAGTTTCCTCCCTGGGCTGGGGATGCAGCAGTATGATGGAGTGTTTATCTGCCAGGCAGGAGGGCCTGAACCACAAAGAGAAAAATTAAAATCCTCCCTGAAGGTCCTTGAAAGATCTACAGATTAAGTTATCAAAATACCGGCTATAAATATTTCCCAAACACAAGTAAGGCACCAAGATGCAAAAAAACGCTAAGCATAAAAGTAAGGGCAGTGATTACCTCTGGGAATAAGGAGGCTTGTAGTCAGAAAGGAGCCTTCTGAGGGCTGGAGAGATGACTCCGCAGTTAAGGGCACTGCCTGCTCTTCCAGTGGGCCTGAGTTCAATTCCCTGCTCCAACATGGATGGCAGCTCACACCTGTCTGTAACTCTAGACCCGGGGATCTGCTCCCTCCTTGGCATCTGCAGCCCATGCAGATGTTGCAGATATTCGCACAGACAAAACACACATAACACATTTTTAAAAAATGAAATAAAGAAGCCCGGCAGTGGTGGCGCACGCCTTTAGTCCCAGCACTTGGGAGGCAGAGGCCGGCGGATTTCTGAGTTCGAGGCCAGCCTGGTCTACCGAGTGAGTTCCAGGACAGCCAGGACTACACAGAGAAACCCTGTCTCGGAAAAACAAAAACAAAAACAAAAAAGAAAGAAAGGAAGGAACCTTCTGGAGGTCTGGCTATGTTTTATTTATTGACCTGAGTGCTTGCTTCATAGACATTTGATTTCTAGTATTTTGTTAAATGGTGCATTAACCCTTAGTGCTTAATTCTGTATCCAGATTATGCTGCACACTCTTGCATATATTACCCCTTCTTTACAATTAGTTTCCAGATATTTAATTTGTCCCTTTGAATCATGCTTCTCCATCCCTGTGGCAGTTGGGTCTTGTCAACTTGACATGAATCCAGGAAGACACATATCTTGGAAGAGGAAATCTTAATTGAGAAAACGCTTCCATAAGATTACCCACTGGGCACATCTATGGGATACTGTCTTGTTTGATTATTGATATGGGAAGGCCCAGCCCATCGTGAGTGGTGTCATTGAAAGACCCCTGAGAGGGGAGACCCTCACTCAAGTCTCGGGATGTCACAGCCACCCAATAATTCACAAGACACCAATCTAGATGCAATCAGCAAGAGGTATATTTTGGGATCAATCAGTTGATGGTCAATCCATAACTCATGCAGGAGCAGAGGAATTGACCCAGCGGCCTGGGGCAGGGGGACTTTTAAAGGGTAAAACCACAAATCAGGGGAGTGAGGGGGTAACCAAGGGAACATCAAGAATGCAATCTCGTTCAACCATTCATCTTGTGGTCAGCTAGTTCCTGGAACCACCCATATGACTTGTATCTTTCTTTGTACCATTCACCTTGTGGGATGTGTCTCGTGCTTTGGGCCTTCCCCACCCGCGGGTGGGTTCTCTTCCCTGAGGTCTGAGGAATGATAACCAGCCTCTCCCTTCCTCTCCTAAATGTTAATCCAGCAATTGTCCTCTGACTCAGGGATAATGTACTCCTAGAATGCAGAATGTATCCTGGGGCAGTGAATTCTAAGACCTAAAAATCTCACATTCAGTTCTGCTTTCTTTGTGGAACTAGTGAACCAGCTGGCCTACATTTGTGGCTCAGGTCTAGGGGTCATAAAAACTCTTTATACTTTTCATAAGTTTTCTGTATCTTTCATCATCCCGAGGCATGTGGTCCCGGATGACCTAAGAAAGCAAACTGAGCAAGCCAGGAAGAGTAAACTTGTAATCAATGTGCTGCCATGGCCTCTGCTTCAGTTCCTGCATGCAGGTCCCTGTCTTGACTTGCCCTGACGGTAGACGACAAATGGTAATATATAATAAACTTTCCCTTCTCAAGTTGCTTTATTTAGGTCATTGTGCTTTTATCCCAGCAATAAAAAAGTAATTAGGACAGTCGCCCCAGGTTACTGTTTCATTAGGACTTCAGTATTTGAAAAACAAATACCATCCCAGTCTTGAATGTCTGGTTCCATGTAGACAGGACTTTATCCGTGTGTCCCAAGTGAAGAATCTGGACCCTTTCAGGCTGTTTCTATGGATACCTCTTTTCTGGGTTTGTACATGTGCTCTCCTAATTTAAAAGGTTTGTTGATTGCTATTCAAGATGGCATCCTCACATCTGAGTGTGATGTGAGGTGTAGCCTTGTTGGAGCAGGTGTGGCCTTGTTGGAGTGGGTGTGGCCTTGGAGAAAGTATGTCACTGGGGATGGGCTTTGAGGTTTCAGATGTTCAAGCCAAGCCCAGTGTTGCCCTCTCTTCCTCTGCCTTCGGATGTAGAACTCTCAGACCATGTCTGCCTGCATGCTGCCATGCTTCCTGCCACGATGACAATGGACTAAACCTCTGAACTGTAAGCCAGTCCCAGTTAGTTTTCCTTTATAAGATTTGCTGTGGTCATGGTGTCTCTTCTCAGCAATAGAAACCCTAACCTAGACATCGTCAGTTTCTAGTACTGCAAATGTGATCCTGGACCTTGGTTTGTGTGTGTGATACATGGTACACGGATTATGTGTGTTCTTAGCCCATTCTACCTAACCCCGCCCCCATTCCTTTCATAAAGCAGGCCAGTGCAGCACTCTTGGATGAGAATGTTAGTGTGCAGTTCAGTGCTTTCTCTTCCCAGGAAGAAGTCAGGAGTTGGAAGTTTCCTGATCCTTGAGAAGGGCACAGGTAAAAACAGTTCTACAAATTTCCTAATAGACGCTAATAGTGTTGACTTCAAAACTAGTGCAAGCCGGGCGTTGGTGGCGCACGCCTTTAGTCCCAGCACTTGGGAGGCAGAGGCAGGCGGATTTCTGAGTTCGAGGCCAGCCTGGTCTACCGAGTGAGTTCCAGGACAGCCAGGGCTACACAGAGAAACCCTGTCTCGGGGAAAAAAAAAAAAAAAAAAAACTAATGCAAGATGCACAAACCTGTTCTGATTCAATTTTTCACAATGGAAATTGGGCTACATAATTATATAATCATGGACTACATAATTTAATGTTAAATCTGCATTGAGACGGAGGAATCGGTCTGTGGAACCCGTGCACCGTCTTTCTGACCCTCTTGTTTTAATGCTCTGGTTAGAGATCACAGGCATCTGCCCGTCTCTTAGCACGAATCATTTTACTGGGTGTGTGTATAATGGATGTTGTTGTTGAATGTCTAAACTTTGATGAAAGGAAGAGTTCCAGCACTGTACATTAGCTAGTAACTAGTTGATATATTGAGATTGGATATAATGCATATTGAAAATTAGCTTAATCTTTTTAAGTTTCGTCAGAACACATCTTTGATGGCATATGCCTTCAATCCCAGCATTCAAGGGGGAGAATTAGGTGGATCTCTGTGAACTTGAAGCTAGCCTGGTTTCCACAGCAAGTTCCAGGCCAACCAGAGGCTACAAATTCATTCACTCATTCATTCATTCATTCATTTAAAAAAAAAACTAGACCATTTTTCTCTTAGAAGAATGTATCCCTGTGTGCTGTCTGAGGCGTTTATGGGCTGCTTTCAGTCTTCAGTGAAATTTCTCCGCTCTTGTTAGCTAGAACTCTAATATCTACAAGTTTCAGTAGTTAAAGTTACAGCTCCTGGTAACATCCAATGTTTCACGAGTTCCCTTATACGGGTTTATAGATTTCTCTCTGTGTATACTTCCCCTTCTACCCTACAGATTCAAACAGCCCCTGTCTTCCCAAACTCTGTTCTCTGCCTCCTCAGTGTGGCCAGACACCCTGCTTCCTTCCTCCCGGATCCCAGGTCTAGAAAGTACAGGCAGACAGTGGGCTTAACAGCGGTGCTTGACTGCTTACTCCCTTCTTCTTGGGGGCATTGTAACCCTCTGCCATGCTTCTCCACAGCTGAGAGCAGATATTTCATATCTTTTGTGCATTTTATAGTCATTCATATCAGGAGGGTTGCTACGAGACCCATCACTTTCTTACAGATGGTCGTGACATTACACATTCTACCTAACCATGTGGTTGCTAGGAATTGAACTCAGGACCTCTGGAAGAGCAGTCAGTGTTCTTAACCGCTGAGCCATCTCTCCACCCACCCCCTTTTTAACTTTTTAAAACCTTTATTACCCTCAAATTCTAGCTCATACTTCACATGCTCTACTGAAGTCATTTGCTTCTTCTTCTGTGATCTCCGTGAACTCTGTAGCTCTTCAGGGATAGATTATGTCATACTGGTGCGGTGTGCCACAGTGAATCTACAGTTAAGTCTTATACCTGGAATATCCAGTAATGACTAGACTGTTGTGGAACTCAAAATATTAATTTAGGAATAAATATGATATTCCAAAATATATTGTCTTCTACTGAATAGAAATAGGTAATATCAGGAACATGCTCCCTCCTAATTTTGTAGAAGATTAAAATGTAATATTATTGCTTATTCTCCTCAACTTAACAGCTTTAAAGGAAAACTGTGCAAATTGTGCCACGTCTACATGATGAAATTGGAATTTTAAAATGCTCATAATAGCCAGGCAGTGGTGGCACATGCCTTTAATCCCAGCGCTTGGGAGGTAGAGGCAGGAGGATTTCTGAGTTCGAGGCCAGCCTGGTCTACAGAGTGAGTTCCAGGACAGCCAGGGCTACACAGAGAAACCCTGTCTCGAAAAACAAAAAAAAAATGCTTATAATAAAATAATAAGTGAAACATCAGAATTCACATTGTACATATGCTAATTGTACCTGTACAGAAAACATACACATAAAATCCTACAAGAAACTCTACTTTCAAATAGTAATTGTTTCAACTTACATGTGCTGGTGACACATGACTTTTTTCTATTTGGCATAGATTTTTTATTTTCATTTTTTTTAAATTATTCTTCTCTCATACAATGTATCCCAAGCACAGTTTCCCCTCTCTCCATTCCTCCCAGTCTCCTCATCCTACCTCCCCTCTCCCTGAGATCCATTCCTCCCCATTTCCTTTCAGAAAAGAGCAGGCCTCCCAGAAATATCAACCAAACATGGCATGACAAGTTACACTAAGCACAATCTTCACATCAGGGCTGGATGAAGCAACCCAGTAGGAGGAGAGGAAAAGGGTCCCAAGAGCATGCAAAGGACTCAGAGACAGCCCCACACCCACCGCTACAGTTGTTAGCTTGGAATTTTTGTAGGACTCCTGACACATGTTTTTTTTTAAAGATTGTATTCTTATTTATTTTATGTATGTGAGTACACTGTCATGGTTTTCAGACACACCAGAAGAAGGTATCTGAACCCATTACAGATGGTTGTGAGCCACCATGTGGTTGCTGGGAATTGAACTCAGGACCTCTGGAAGAGCAGTCAGTGCTCTCAACTGCTGAGCCATCTCTCCAGGCCCAGTGACACATGCTTTTTTACCATGAGCTGAGGCTAGTGTTGAAAGCTGTTTGCCCTGGCTGTCTAACTCTCTTCACAAAAGATCCCTTAGGACCATTCCACACCAATACTTCATTTTTACTTCTTATCTTCCAACCACATTCTGAGTTTAGGTGACAGTTCACTCGGCCTTCTGAAAGCTCGTTTTGTGACTAGAATGTCTTCCGGAGCTCATCAGGAAGTGCATGTTCACGATGACTTATGGTAAGGGTGCTGGGTTGAGACTGTCGATGACTGACTGAGATTACATGTCCTTGTTACACTTTTCCAGGATAACATGTTGGCAATCAACCTAGTGGAGACCAGTCAGGTGACATACAGTCTCTGTGATTCTGCTCATCTGTGTGTCTCCTACAGTGCTTATAATCAGGAGGTGGCCCATGACTGAAGAGAATTTCCATGGACTAATTTTTTCCAGGGCAACCTACCATGGCTTTGATCTTTTTCTTAGTGTCTTCTATTTACCTGCCTCCATTATCCAAAGACAAAACTCATACCAGAGACATCTGATGTAAACTCTGTTTCCATCATTTGCTAACGGCATGATTCTGGACAATGGACATGACTTGACCTTGTACACATAGCTTTCTAACATATATAAACTGGGGATGATGGTAATAACCACCTCCTGGGAGTCTTATTAAGTCTCTATTAGACAGTTCCGTAAAAGACTTACCATCTAGTGTAAAAGACTCAGCAAAGGGTCATTTTGGCATCATTATCTTTTTCTCTGGTTTTAGTGCACATGGATGGATGGATAGATAGATAAATGATAAATAGACAGACAGACAGACAGACAGACAGACAGACAGACAGATATAGATACATAATTATAGTGATATTATTGATCAATATATATTGATTAATCAATATACACATAGATACATATGTGTGTTTGTGTGTGTGTGTGTGTGTGTGTATGCGTGTGTGTGTGTGTGTGTGTGTGTGTGTGTGTGTGTGTGTATACTCTCTCCATCCTTTCCTGAGGTTTTTATTGAGGAGTTGGCATGAGAAATAGTATCTGACCAAATGAAGTTGAGCCAGACTATGTGTGTATAATTGAGAGTTCTGCATCTCAGTGAAAAAAGACATCTGATAAAAAAAAAATGATGGCCCCTTTATTAAAGTATAAATGGTGTAAAGTAGTAAATACATATTCTACTAAATCTTGTGTTGTTTTATGCTTTGTGCCTACAGACTTAGGGGAAAAAAACAACTGGTAGATAATAAGAATTCCACAAATTTTCATTGGGTTAACTAATGTTACAATACAGTTTATACAAAAACATATTTTAACACTTTAAAACAACACAGAGATCATTTATCCTTTAAACTCACATATTTCAGAATACGTGCTAAAATTAAAACAAACTTTTAGGCACAAGTTAGATATTTCTATATCACTATTATCATAAACTATAAGTCAATAAACACTGGTGTTTTTTCCTTTGTAGAAAATACCCTGCCTGTGTCTCCCTCGGGCTACTCACAGAAGCCAAGGCCTACATCTTTGTATTGTATTCTTAGAGAAAACATGCTAGTTAACCTCCTTCCGTCGCCTTTTCTCATCCAGAGCTCTGTGCCCTCTGCCAACGTGAGATACTTGCTCAGTGCTTCCAGGAAGAAAGAGCTCCACCTGTTATTAGGAAGCCCAGCCCCCAGCTGCAGGGCTCCTCCTCATGCAGGTCTTCCTCAAGTGGCAGGGACTCTGCTCTACAGGAAGTTGGGTTTCCTATTCACAAATCTCATTCTTTAGCTATGTGTTGTTGACTCAGTGATTTTGAAGAAACCTGACCTGGTTCCTTTTTATGTTAATCTATCAAATTAAACAGAACAGGTTGTCTTCAGAATTCTGTAGCCATTTCCCCCACCGTCTCTCCTGATAAAAGATAAACCAGTACTTCGTTCCTAACCCTCGCCAGACTGTTAACACAGCCCTTCTGGGCACACCTACACCGACTCATGCCAGAAGTGTAAGAGCCGAGTTCCTCTTAAGGCTCACAGTTCTTCTTAAGGCTCATTCTGAGAACTGATTTGTCACTGAACAAGTTAATGTGTGCCTTGTGGGGCATAAAGTGTTTGATACATACTGGCTCTAATTGTTAGCTTTTAATTTATTTACTGTGTGTATATGTGTCTGTATGTGTAACTATGTGTGTACATGTCTGTTTCTATCTATCATCTATCTATCTATCTATCTATCTATCTATCTATCTATCGTGCGTGGGCCTCTGTGTATATGTATCTGTGTGTTTGTATGTACCTCTGGGTGTATGTGTCTATGTGTATGTATGTCTGTATGTGTGCCTATGTATGAATCTCTTTATCCATTCATCTGTCTGTCTGTTTGCCTCTGTGTATATATGTATGCATGCATGCATGTATGTATGTACATGTTGTGTGTGTATGTGTGTGTAAATGTTTGTGCCATATGTATGTATGCATGTATGTATGTATGTATGTATGCATACATGTGGTGGTGGTGGTGTGTGTGTGTAAATGTTTGTGCCGTAGCACTGGTGTGGAAGTTAAAGAATACTTGTGGGAGTTCATTCTCTCCTTCTACTGTGTAGATTCTGTGGAGTAAACTCAGATTGCCAGGCTTGGAGTTGAGCACCCTTACCTACTGAGCCATCCCATCGGCCTCCCCATTCTGTCTTGCCTGTCTTTCCAGAGCTCAGACACAACTGGTTATTGCACTAAACAACGGTCCCTTGAGAGCTAAAGCATCCCCTAGAACCAAGGCACAGAAGCAACTGCTCCAGCTGGCACCAGGCTCCATCTCTGCTCTGAGGAGGAGCTTCCCCAACCTTCACACAGGAGCGATGCCACCACTCTATAAAGGACAGCAGTGTCTGCAGCAGCACACACAGAACAAGGAGGGACCTCAGTCTTCTATAAGCCCGTCTGGGGCTGGGGGAGTCTGTGATGTGGAGGCTTCATGAGAGAGAAGCAGGAAGTCCTGGGGTTTATCTGCTGGCAGAAGAATTGAGTCCCAGGATAAAGACAACCAGGAGAGCAGCAGTGACTCCTCCAAGCATGAAGAACAGGTCAGCCCATCCCTCAGTGAGTCTGAATATCTAGAGTTCATCTGGTCCAATATTGCTCTCTGCTCAGAGCAGCCTGGCTCTGTCCCAACCTAAATAGACAGAGAAAGGAGCGTGCTAGCTGCCTTCAGTTCCTGTATTTTTCTATGAGCGTTCAGTGGATGAGACCGATCTGTGCCAACAAACTTGTAAAGGCCAGAGATGGAACCTCCATCCTCTCCACTCTGCCTCTGTGTCCTAATTCTGTAAACAGCAGTGGTTGTTCCCAACACAGGGAACAGTCAGTCTTCTACCACCGCACCCTAGGTAGAAGTCTCAGTCTGTATCTGAGCCTGTGTAGACTTAAGTCTCTTCACCGCACCCTAGGTAGAAGCCTCAGTCTATATCTGAGCCTGTGTAGACTTAAGTCTCTTCCCAGTTCTTTTGAGCCCCTTGATCAACTGAGGGCAGCTTTTGTGGTCCTCTGTTGGTTGAACATTTCTATATCCTTCATTTAGTCTTCATGTTTAATCCTTCTCACATCCTAACTCATAATAATCAACAAACAGCCCTTAACAATTTTTAACTGTGTGTGTGTGTGTGTGTGTGTGTGTGTGTGTGTGTGTGTGTGTTCACGCACACATGTGTGCGCACGCACAACTGTCTAGGACTTCATCTCCAAGGGATTTAATATTTCCAAGGGTCACAGAAATACTGGATCCCTTGGAGCTGGAGCTCAGACAGTTGTGAGCCACCCAACATGGGTGCTCTGAGCCTACCTCGAGTCTTCTGCAAGAGTTTTGCTCTCAACTCCTGAGCTGTCTCTCCCCAAAATCCTCATTGCTTTACGCAGCCACTCCCAAGTCCGTTCTCACCTTTCCTGTACTTGTTCAAACTCATCACCAAGACGAACATATCCACTTAAATATCCTTCTGGTCACCTCCTTTTTCATATTTCAAACTGCAAGGTTTCTTTGAATTATGATTCTATTGCCTGTAATATTGGTCGCCCTTTATTTCATATTATCTGAACCTTTCTGAATCCTACATATTAATCATGTCTACTGAAGTTATTGATAAAATATGGGCACAAGGTTTAAAACACCTTCTGCATTGTCTATGTTATTTTACTAAAATTAATATGTCCTTTTCTAGAGCTCTCTAACCTACTTAATTACTACCTCAGTAAATGACATGATGTAAGGTTTCTCATGGCAAGCATTACAAACCTCTCGGTGATTCTTTGGTTGGGGGTGGGGGTGGGCGGTGAGACAGGGTTTCTCTGTGTAGCCCTGGCTGTCCTGGAACTCACTCTGTAGACCAGGCTGGCCTCGAACTCAGAAATCCACCTGCCTCTGCCTCCCGAGTGCTGGGATTAAAGGCGTGTGCCGCCGCCACCACCACACAGCCTCTTGATGATTCTTTGAGAAACAACTATTCTATGGTATATATTTAAGAACTTCACCAGGAGGGCCAGGTGTGGTGGCATTCAGGAGGCAAAGACGGTGGATCTCTGTGAGTTTGAGACCAGACTGTGTACAGGGTGAGTTTGAGTTTCAGGCCAAAGTTACAAAGTGAGACTTTGTCTCAAAAGATAGAAAAGAAAGAGAGAGAGAGAGAGAAGAGAAAAGAGAAACAGTATCCCCAACACTAACAAGGCGCTGCACACTTGTAACCCCAGTACTTGGGAGGCTGAGATGGAAGGACCATGAGTCTAGCCTGCACTATAGAGTAAGTTCCAGGCAATCGTGAGCTACATAGCAAAACCAAGTCTCAAATAAGACAGCAACAGTGGGTCTGTAAATATGACTCAGGGGTTAAGAGCAACTGTTGCTCTTGCAGAGGACCCGGCTTCAGGTCCTAACACTCACTTAATGCTTTCCAAGAATCCATAACTCCAGTTCCAAGAGGAATCTATGACCCTTCTGATCTCAGTGAGCACTAGGCTCACACAAGGCATACATACATACATACATACATACATACATACATACATACATACAAAATAATCAGGCACATATACAAAAACTTTTAAAACAGCAACATTAAAAATACAATAATCTCACCAAAGACCAACATTCACTAGTTGGTAAAGGCATAAAGGCATTAGTAAAAAAAAATTTTTTATCTAAAGCAATGGTTCTCAACCTTCCTGACACTGTGACCCTTTAACACAGTTCCTCATGTTGTGGTGACCCCCAATCATGAAATTATTTCTGTTGCTACTTTATAACTGTAATTTTGCTACTGTTGTGGATTGTAATGTAAACATCTGTGCTTCCTGGTGGTCTTAGGCGACTCCTGTGCAAGGGTCTTCGACCTGAAGCACAGGTTGAAAATCACGAACCTAAAGCATTAGTTCAGGGTACAGACTTGAGGAGTCTGTGATCAGTTCTCCAGTCAGTCAGTTCTAGTCTGTTCCAACTCTCAGGCAAATCAAGTGTCCTGTTTGAGTTCCTTCCTGGATAGATCCTTTAGAAGCCGGTACTACACAGAAGGTAAAATAAGAAATGTGTTCAGATTCATAGAAAAAGTGTCCCATGTGCTCTGTCTCTTTACCCCCATGAGATTTGCATGTGTCTGCACAATGCAAGTCAACAGCACAGAAGAGAGGACGGAGGGGATGGGGGGAAGGAGGGAGGAAGGGGGGGCAGGCACACAAAAGCCGTGTGCTCTTGCTGCTGTCTGTTTTTAACTTCAAAACTGTTGCCTCTGTATCAAGTTGGATTTGATAGTTTCCTGCTCCCACCTCTGTTTGTCTGTCTGTCTGTCCATCTGTCTGTCTGTCTCTTCAACTTTTGTATTTGCTCTCAATCTTAGCTCCACCTCTAACTCTGAGTGGCAGAGTTCCAATATTTCCTTAGTTAGGAGAGGTCCTTCATCACCCGTTTACATGACTTTCCACCAGGCATAGAGGCTGGTGCCTGTAATCCCAGCATTTGAGAAGCTAAGACAAAAGACTCAAAGAAATCCAGCACCAGCCTGAACCACACGGTCAGTTCTGGGCCAGCCTGAGCTACAATGTGATGCTTAGTCTCAAATGACTGCCTTCTCTGACTCAAGTATTGATTGGTTGTTTTGTTTTGTTTGTTTACTTTTTTTGTTTTGTTTTTGTTTTTAGAGACAGGGTTTCTCTGTGTAGCCCTGGCTGTCCTGGAACTCACTCTGTAGACCAGGCTGGCCTAGAACTCAGAAATCTACCTGCCTCTGCCTCCCAAGTGCTGGGATTAAAGGCGTGCGCCACCACCTCCCGGCTGTTTGTTTACTTTTTTAATTGGATATTTTATTTATTTACATTTCAGATTCTATCCCCTTTCCCCATCCCCGCCCCCCAGACCAAGGACCTCCCCTCCCACTGATGCCGGACAAGACCATCCTCCACTACATATAGAGCTGGGGCCATGGGTCCCTCCATGTGTGCTCCCAGGCTGGCGGTTTAGACCCTGGGAGCTCTGGTTGGTTGGTATTGTTGCTCTCCCCATGGGGCGGCAAACCCCTTCAGCTCCTCAGTCTTCTCTCTAACTCTTCCATTGGGAAACCCATGATCAGTTCAATGGTTAGCTGCGAGCATCAGACTACAATTTCCCCTGGCCGTTCGCCAGAATCTCGCCCAGAGAATCATTTGTCCGTGTGCCGTATTCCTTCCACCTCATCAAAAGTCCGCCTTGCTTGGTATTAGCTCTGCAATAAGAGGATAAACACCAGGGTTCCACATAACAAAAGACACCAGGACAGAGATCTCTAAAGCACTCAGGGACGGGTGAGATAAACTTGGCATTTGACCAGCATGAGGTATATAAAGCAGAGGAATCAAAAAATAAGAAAATTAAACTCTGACAACTGACCAGAGCCTAGGAAAAAGTTTGTAAATAGCCTTGTCCGGCATTACCAAACCACTTGTCCAGGAAAAGAAATAACTTCCCAGGGCTGGAGAGATGGCTCAGCGGTTAAGAGCACTGACTGCTCTTCCAGAGGTCCTGAGTTTAATTCCCAGCACCCACACCCTGGCTCACAACCATCTGTAATGGGATCTGATGCCCTCTTCTGGTGTCTGAAGACAACCACAGTGTACTCATATTCATAAAAATAAATAAATAAATAAATAAATAAATAAATAAATAAATAAATAACTTCCCGGGGGGAGCAGGTTCTAGACTGACTCGGACCTAACTGCACCTCATGGGGGGGGAGCAGGTTCTAGACTGACTCGGACCTAACTGCACCTCATGGAATAGATGACTCAGGTGGTTTCTTTGGTTTTCCAAGTCTTCCTTCCCTCTTTCTTCCTTCCCTCTTTCTCTCTCTCTTTCTTCCTCCCTCCCTCCCTTTCTTTCTTTCTTTCTTTCTTTCCTTCTTGTGTGTGTGTCTGTGTCTGTGCATGTGTGTGTGCACATACATGTGTGCACGTGTGTGTGCATGTGTGTATGGGAGTCAGGGATACATGTTGGGGATCTTCCTCAATCACATTCCACCTTTCTGGGAAGCAGGGTCTCTCCCCGACCCTGAAGGTCTTCCATGGGCTAGAACGGTGGCCGCAAGCCCAGGGTCCTCTTCTCTCTTCCTCCTGGTGTGGGGTTGCAGCTGTGCAGAGATGCACCTCTCTTTCACTCGGATGCTGACAGCACATCGACAAGCAGATCGAGCTGTCTCCTCACCTCACCAAGTCTGACCTTCCTAGAAAGAGAAATAGTCTCAAACGGGTTGCTGACTCCAGAAACACACACAACTTCCGAACAAGGCTGCATCTGCCGTGGCAGGGACTCCCATCCTTCCAGAAAAGTGTGGGTCTCCTATTGGTACCCAGCCAGTACCACCCGGTAGATAGCTGGCTGTTGTAAAGCTCTCTCATGTGGGGTGTGTGTGTGTGTGTGTGTGTGTGTGTGTGTGTGTGTTTCCATCCCCCAAGACGATGCTAGGGGAAAGCACTATAGAACGGGGATATTATGCAGGAGATTTGGACCCAACCAAATGGACTCAAATCATAATTCCATCAGAGAGATCTTGAATAACTCGTGTAAACTGTTGGGTATTGGTCCCTTTTAAACTAACAGGAGACAGTAAAGCCTGTCTCCGATACTTGCTAAGATATGTAAACAGTAAGTCAAGCATCGAGTGTGGCCCTACTAGACTAGCTCACTAATGGCTGTCTCCCTCTCTTCTGGGCTCAGATCTTCATGAGTAGTGTGAATGAGAACCAGACCACCTGGCTGACCCTAGTGGGCTTCGGGAAGCTGCAACACTTGGGCTTCCTCCCATTTGCCCTCTTTCTAGCCATCTATGTGGCAACGGTTGGTGGCAATATCCTCATTGTTCTTGCTGTGGCCTCCAGTCGGACCCTCCACACACCCATGTACTTCTTCCTCTGCCATTTCTCCCTGCTGGAGATTGGCTATACATCCAACATCGTGCCTCGGCTATTACAGAGCTTCCTGGAAGGCGGGGATGTCATCTCATTGGTCAGCTGCCTCGCCCAGTTCTACGTGTTTGCCTCTCTGGCCGCAGCAGAGTGTCTCATGCTCTCAGCCATGTCCTATGACCGTTACTTGGCCATTTGCCATCCCCTTCATTACCGGGTTCTCATGAGCACCTGGTGCTGTGGTTGCCTAGCCACGGGTGCTTGGTTCAGTGGTTTCTTCTTCTCTGCCTTCACTCTGGCCTTGGCAGCCCCTCTGTCCCTCTGTCCCGGCCGCAGGGTGATTGATCACTACTTCTGTGACTTTGCTCCGGTTGTGGGGCTGTTCTGTGGAGAGGTGTGGGTCATGTGGGGGGCTGGCGTGAGCATCTCGGGCTGCCTCACGCTCGCCCCCTTCCTGTTGATCGTCGCTTCCTATGTCTTCATCCTGAGGGCTGTGCTGAGAATACCTTCGGGCCACGGGAGGCAGAAAGCCTTCTCCACCTGCTCCTCCCACCTCAGTGTGGTTGCGTTGTTTTACGGCACCCTCATTGTGGTCTACGTGGCCCCGACAGACCACATGCCCCCCTTGCTCCGGAAGGCCTTCTCGGTCCTCTACACAGTGCTCACACCCATGCTCAACCCCATCATCTACAGTCTCAAGAATAAAGAGGTAAAATGGGCTCTGCATAGACTCTGGAGGCATCTCCTCTGAGAACATGCCCCCGCTGAGGTATGCAGGACAGCTATTAACCGGGCCTAAGCAGTGTGGACATTTTCTTTCTTTCTTTTTTTCTCTCTTTAAGCAAATATTTACTCTTTTTTAAGATCTATTTATTTATGCATGAGTACACTGTCACTGTCTTCAGACACACCAGAAGAGAGCATCAGATTCCATTACAGATGGCTGTGAGCCACTATGTGGTTGCTGGGACTTGAACTCAGGACCTATGGAAGAGCAGTCAGTGCTCTTGACCGCTAGGCCATCTCTCCAGCCCCATGGACATTTCACAAACATTCATTTTGAATGAATTAATACTAAAACAAATGCAAAAGGGAGCTGAGTGGCAACCCCATAGGGAATATTTACAGTTTCTTTATTATTTTATTTTGTTTATGTATGGGTGTCTTGCCTCCATGTGTGTCTGTGTACCACGTGTGCATGCCTGTTGCCTGGCACCATGGAGACCAGAAGAGGGTGTTGGATTCCTTGCAACTAAATTTATAGAGAGCTGTGAGCTGTCACTGTGAGATCAAACCAGGAAAAACAGACCTTGCACATTAAAGGTTCTGTTTGCAGTTAAGACAGTTAAGAATAAATCCTAACCAAATGGTGGTGGCACACACCTTTAATCCCAGAACTCAGCAGGCTGAGGCAGGTGGATCTCTGGGAGTTCAAGGCCAGCCTGGTCTACAGAGCTAGTTCCAGGACAGCTGGGACTACACACAGAAACCCTGTCTTGAAAAAACAAACAAACAAAAAAACCCAAAGGAATAAGTTTCTGTTTATCCTGCATTTATTTGACCCATCTAAACCAGATGTGCTTGTCACATGTGGGTGGAAAGTACACAGGCAGGAACTACATAAAAGTACACAGGCAGGGACTACATAAAAGTATACATGCATGCCCCTGATTGAGCCTGATAGGAAATGCCTTATGGCTCATCCTTTATAAGTCTCAACAAACTGTGACTCATTACCATCTCCTGCAAAGCCTGGAACGGTCCTGGCCAGAGCTCATCCACCTGGCCAGTATTTAAGTAAAGCTTGCTTCAAATTTGGTTCAAAAATTGTGGAATTGGTCTTCCATGATTCTCAGGTTTAACGCCATGTAGGTTCTGAGAACTCAATCAGGTCCTCTGGAAGAGCAGGCAGTGCTCTTAACCAGTGAGCCATCTCTCCAGCTCTACTTACAGATTCTTAATCCACGGCTTCCGGGCCTAAGGTTGGAAGCGAAGGAAAGGAGGGGTTAATATTGTGAACCAGAATTAAGATAATTCTTCCTGCCAGGCTTCGAGCACTGTCTCAGAAATGAAGGACTAAAACACTGAGCCCTAAGTCCCTGGTGGTGCCAGCCGCAGTGGCTGCATACAGAGGTTTGCCTTGGAAAATAAAGGTCAGTTAGGAGAGTCAAAAGCTCAAACTACTCAAGCCTAGAGCCCAGGAGACCAATTAGGCCTCTGCTTGATGAATCCCAGTTAGTCCTTGTAATTGGTGTTGGACCAATAAATAGTAAAGGAAGGAAGGAGGCAATTAAATGGAAAAAGACGGACAAGTTAAACCCAGTAAGATAACTCTGACTCTCAGAAGTAGCTCTGTCTCTATCAGAGAGTCTTTGAAGGCTTCAAGAATGGCAAAAGCTAAGGGAAGTAGCATGTGCCCTTTGCCCCAGAGGTTTGGGCAGACTGAACAACATAGTAAAACTGTACCCCTTTAAAAACAAAAAAACAAAACAGTCTCCCAGGCAGTGGTGGTGCATACCTTTAATCCCAGCACTCCGGAGGCAGGTGGATCTCTGAATTCAAGGCCACCCTGATGTACCCAGTGTGTTCCAGGACAGCCAGGGCTACACAAAGAAACCCTGTCTCATAAAGGAAAATCAGACAAAAACAGTCTGAGGTGAGTCTTAATGATAGAGCAGGTGCCAAGCATGTATGAACCCCTTGGTTAAACCCCCAACAGAAACATTTCGTATGATACATGAGCCACCAGCGTTGGAATGATCTGACATAACTGTTCTCACCAAGGAGCTGGGGTACAGCTGGATGGCTGTGCTTGCCAGTCACACGCAAGGCCCTAGCTTCAAGCCCCAGTACTAAAAAGGTCATTAACTACAACTAAAGACTCTGAGAAGTCAGACCTGCAGAATCTGGCTGTCTAGAAAGGGGGCCCAGGCCAAAGGACTGTCCTTAATAAACATCAGGTCTGATTCTCTCTGTAGGAAGAGAGCACTGTGCCCAGTGGTGAGGGAGTTTCAGTAGCAAAAGCAAGCAAGTAAAGTGGGGAATACAGATGTTCCCAGATGTGGACACAGAACAGAAGGATAAGGAGGAAGAAATGTATGAGAAAGAACAAATGAGGGCGTCTGAGGGCATTGAGGGTGTCTGCGGGTGTCTGAGGGCGTCTGAGCACATAGAGAATCTAGGACAGACAATCTCCCTGCCAGGGTAGAAGAGAGGAAAATAATGAAAAGTCTTCCATCCAGAAGATTGCTTGGGAAGTGGGTCAGACCTTAGCTGAATAGAAGTATTTGGAAATACCCAAAATATCTCTGTTAAGACTGAAAATGTCAGTCAGTGGTAGAGCAGTTGCTTAGTATGTACAAAAAAAAAAAAAAAAAAGAAAGAAAGAAAAAAGAAAACCCTCTGTGGTATTTCTTCTTTGCATTAAGGTCAAAAGGAAAATCCAGTTGGGTAGTGGTAGCCCATACCTCTAATCCAGTCACTCAGCAGCCAGAGACAGGCTGATCTCTGTGAGATCTAGGCCAGCCTGGTCTACATAATAAATCCCAGGTCTACAAATAAATCCTTGCTACATAGTGAGATCCTATCTCAAAAAAAGAGGGGGGGGGGAAATCTTGTGTTGTGTGTGAGTGTCCTAGTGTGATGGTTTGTATATGCTCACCCCAGGTAGTGGCACTATTAGGTGGTGTGGCCCTGTTGCAGTAGGTGTGTCACTGTGGGTGTGGGCTTTAAGACTCTCATCCTAACTGCCTGGAAGTCAGTATTCTGTTAATAGCCTTCAGAAGAAGATGTAGAACTCTCAGCTCCTCCTACACCATGCCTGCCTGGATGCTGCCATGTTCCTGCCTTGATGATAATGGACTGAACCTCTGAACCTGTAAGCCAGCCCCAATTAAATGTTGTTCTTATAAGACTCGCCTTGGTTATGGTGTCTGTTCACAGCAATTAAACCCTAACTAAGACACCTAGAAAGAGGACAGGGACAGTGTAAAAGGAGCAGAGAAGACCATGGGACAAAGGGTACAGTGTCATCCTCAGGATGTACCCTCACACTATGCCCACACCTCTGTTTCTATCCCATGTAAATGTCACTGACAGCCCAGGAGCCTGGATCCCAGGATCAGAACAAAGTGCATGGCCACATAAGTAAGAGACTTAAATCCCCTCCTCTGCTCTACCTGGCAGATGTTAGATTAGCTAGTAAATGTTAACTCTTTCCTGCCCACGACTTCCTTCCAAGATCGCCTGAAGACTCAGTCAGAGCATCACAGGGGTCCTTTCCTTGACTAGGTCCTTCAGCATGAAAACACAGTGCACGACCATCCCTCCCGTTGCTCGGAATGAGCAGACTGAGGTGACATCAGGAAAATGATGCGTCACACCAGAAACTGGACCTGACTAGAGGTCAAATCCTAGAACCAAGGGTCAGAAAGGAGAAATAAAGACGTAAAAAGAAGGTGTGAGGGAGACACAGAGCAGGGACACACGGAACAGGAAGGACAGGGACGGTGAAAGAGAGCTGAAAAATGTAGAGAGAAATGGAAACGCACAGGAAAAGACAGGACAAGAGCAAAGGTTTAGAAACCTCGATTCTTCTGCTTGACCATGTGGTTGTTTTCCACATGAGAAGGAAGCACACTGAGGTTTGTGTGGAACGTGTTAGAAATTTGGTGGCGGGGACGGCTGGTGAATGGTTCAACAGGTGGAACAGCCTGAAGACCCGAGCGCAATCACAGGGACCCACAAGGCAGAAGGAGAGAACTGACTCCTCGGCCTTCCCTTTGATCTTCATACAACACTGCACACACACACATGTACACACATGTACACACATGTACACATACACTCAACACACCACATGCACACATGCATGCACATACATCACACACTCACACACCACACACACATACATCACACACACCACACATACCTACACATGCACATATACCACATACTTACACACACACTCACACACCACACACACATACATCACAAACACCACACACACCTACTTACACATGCACACACACCACATACTTACACACACACTCACACACACACATACATCACACACACCACACACACACATACCACATGCACACACATGCACACACTCATACACATGCACACACACATGCATACATATACAACAAACACGTGCATACACATGCACACACATACATCACACACACACCACATACATATACACACTCACACACACCACATGTACACACACACCACATGCACACACATGTACAAACACATACAACAAACACATGCATACACATGCACACACATACATCACACACACACCACATGCACACAACACATTACATGCACACACACACTACATGCACACACACACCACATGCACACACATGCACAAGCACATACAACAAACACATGCATACACATGCACACACATGCACACTCATACACATACACATTAAAATTTAATAAATTTTTTAAAGATTTACCTATTTATACATATGAGTCTCTATTTGCATGTGTGCCTATAGGACAGAAGAGGTCATTAGATTCACGACAATGTTTGTGAGCCACCATGTGGTTGCTGGGAACTGAACTCAGAACCTCTGGAAGAGCAGTCAGTGTCTTAACTACTGGCCATCTCTCCAGCCTGTGTAATAGATATTTTTTGTTTTCATTTTTGTTTGTTTGTAGGTTTCTTTGTTTGTAAGCAAGGTTTCTCTGTATAACAGCCCTTGGTTGTCCTGGAACTTGCTTTGTAGACCAGGCTGGCCTTGAACTCATAGAGATTTGCCTGCCTCTGCCCCTCTGCCCCTCTGCCCCTCTGCCCCTCTGCCCCTCTGCCCCTCTGCCCTTCTGCCCCTCTGCCCCTCTGCCCCTCTGCCCCTCTGCCCCTCTGCCCCTCTACCCCTCTGCCCCTCTGCCTTTCTCTCTGCCAAGTGCTGGAATTAAAGGCATGCATCACAATGCTGGACTCCACGTAATAAAGTTTTAATTGTGTTTCTTTCTGTGATTGCTAAAGACTACTGCTGGGACTTCTGCCCACTTACTCTCTGACTCCCATCTCTAGATGTCCCTGGAACAACACACAAAAAGCAGTGAGTAAAAAGATGCAGGATGACAACATTTAAAAGACTCACAAAATTGTCTCAAGATGAGATAACCATGTCCATGGGCCACAGTGGAAGACACATTTAATGGACGCCATGGGACCGCAGGAGCTTTGGCGTGCTGGGTTCTAGGACTGAGCTAGTAAAGGTGGCTGTAAGTCCAGCTGCTTCAGTTCACAGACACTAACGTGATCCACCTGCATCAAGGTCAGGAGCCAGGACCTTCCAGAAGTGGGAGGTGGAGAGTGAGGACATTTAGATGGAGGGGGGCAGGCAGGACAGACAGCTTCACCACCAGGAGCTGACCCAGCGAGCCCACCTCTGGATCCTCACCCAGATCTGAAGGAGGCTCAGTCTCACCAATGGCCACGCTCCCACACTGCCGAGAGAAGGCCCAGTTAGGGGACTCTAGGAAGACAGAAAAGAAGCTGGGACAAGAGAAGCAAAGGAGAAGGGACTGTGGGAGGAGAGGGAGACCTGGGAGGAGGGCAAAGGAGGGGATAGGGAGGGAAGAGAGAGAGAGAGATTGGTCTGTCAATCAGTCTGAGTTCCAACATGTGTAAGCACATGAAAAGGAGCCTGTTTCTAAACTGGCGTGTGTCTCAGTGCTTAGCACTTGCCCAATGTGCGCAGGGCCTGAGTTTAATTTTCAGCATGAGAGGGACCAAGCAAATTACAGAAAGTAGCTGGGGCAGGTGTGGTGGGCATGCCTGTAATCCCAGCACTTGTGGTATAAAACAGGAGTGCCACAAGTTCAAAGCCGGTCCGGTCTGTACAGAAGACTCCAGGCAACCAGGGCTATTCAGAGAGACTTTGTCTTTTAAAACAAAAGCAGGTGAGTGGAGAGATGGCTCAGCGGTCAGGAGCACCGGGTCCAGTTCCTAGCACTCCCATGGTAGCTAACTCGTGGTTGTTAACTCCAGCTCCAGAAGGTCCAATGTTCTCTTCTCACGTCCTCCAGCACTTTATCACATGGTACAGAGCCATGCATTCAGGTGAAACATCCATACACATAAAAATAAGACCTTTTAAATGACAAATAAATAATTTTTTAAAGATTTATTTATTTTATGTATGAGTACATTGCAGCTGTCTTCAGACGTGCCAGAAGAGGGCATCAGATCCCACTACAGATGGTTGTGAGCCACCATGTGGTTGCTGGGAATTGAACTCAGGGACTCTGGAAGAGCAGTCAGTGCTCTTAACTGCGGAGCCATCTCTCCAGCCCCAAATAAATAATTTTTTAAAAGGAGAGAGAGACAGAGACAGAGACTTTAACAGGTCTGGTGACATGTCTTCCGGTGTGAAGGCACTTGCTGCTCTGACAGAGACAGAGACTTTAACAGGTCTGGTGACATGTCTCCGGTGTGAAGGCACTTGCTGCTCTGACACAGGACCTCAGTTTGATTACAAAGAACCACCTGAGGTGGTTCACAACCGCCTTTAACCCCAGTTTCAGGAGCCCCAGTGCCCCCTTCTGGTCTCCCAGGGCACTGTATCTGTAGTTACCTCTACAAAATCTACGCTGAGCAAGGTCGAGCAGAACTGGAAGTCCCGCCCCTAGATGAAGAGCCATGCGCAGTTGCTGCGTCTAAGTGAGAGAGCCATTTTTGGTCAGTGATGCGTCTATTGGCAGGTCTCATGGACTGTCCTCCCGTGTGCGTGTCAGCAGCACTAATTGCTCTCAGTGAGTAATAGAAACGTTTGTAAGGAGGGGGCATGAATTTGGATGGGACATGTTGGGTAGAATCCGGGGGAACAGGAGGGTAAAACTTGTCGTAAGACAATTCTTTGGTATAAATATAATTTTACTATTCATTTAAGATTAAAGCAAACTTGCATATTAATGCAATAAATATGATTCTTTATTTTTACACAAAGAACTGTATCCTGGGCTGGGGAGAAGGGCTCACTAAGCAAAAAGCAGATATGCGATGCCCAGTACTGCAGCTAGTCCTGCCAAACCGCCAAGCTCTAGAATAAGTGAGAGATTCTGTCTCCAAAAATATGGTGGAGAGCAATAGAGGAAGACACATGGCTGCCCCTGGCTTACACACACACAAACACACACACACAGAAGTGTGTGTACATGGACCTGAACACACACACACACATACACGTGTGTGCATGTATCTGAACATACACACACACACACAGTCTCCTTCTGCTGCCTGCTGATCAAGGCATAGAACTCAGCTCCTCCTCCAGCAGCATGTCTGACTGCACACAGCCACGCTTCCCACCATGATGATAATGGTCTGAACCTATGAACTGCAAGCCAGCCCCAATTAAATGGTTTCTTTTGTGTGAGTTGCTATGGTCACGGTGTCTCTTCACAGCAATAAGACCCTGACTAAGACAGACAGTAGAAGGACTTCAGTTGACAACATGAGTCCAATCTGAGCCAAATGTTCCAGACAGTACTCGGTGGCACCGTGTGACCTGATGGCTTTGCACACACACACTGTGTATTCAAAACCAGGCTTCAGGCCAGAAAGATGGTTCAGGGAGAAAAGGCAATTGATTCCTATCCTGAATTGATAAAATCTGAGGTCAATCCCCATACAGCAGAAGTAGCAAACCAACCCCTGAATGTTGTCCTCTGATCTCCACATGTGCACAGTGCCAGAGGAGGCCTGAGGAGGCCAGAAGAGGGCCTGAAACTCCTGGAACTGAAGTTCCGGGAGGTTTTGAGCTTCTGCGTGGATACTGAGTATCAACACGCGTCATCTGTGAGAATAGCCAACATTCTTAACCGCTGAGCTATTTCTCCATCCCCTGACCATAATGATTTTTAAAACACAATATTAAGTCAAAGAATGTAACAAAGAATACATTACCAGAAGCACCTGGGACTCACATTTGATTTTGAATTAATCTTTTATTGTCCTGCATTCAGGGTCAAATTTTTCATGACCCCACATTCATTTCACATTCACACATGATCCGAGAGGAGGGGTGTTATGGAAGTTCCTGGGAATTACATGTAGATCACCACCAAAGACATTGCCCTTGCTGGTCAGGGACTAGAGTTTGTCTCCTTTAATCCCTGATGAAACAGACCCCGAGGAAGAGGGAGGGACTGGGCACTCTGACCCCACACATACATACTATGAGGGTCAGAGCAGATCTTTGACCTAGATATGAACAATCCCTTTCCCAGCCTGACTTCCTCTTCCTCTTTTGCTGGATCAGGCTCTCTAGCCTTAGAATTTCATATGAATCCTTTCCTCTTGGCTCAACCTCAGCAAGTCTTTGTCTGATGCTCACGTGGAAACTTTCGTCCAAAACAAATCATCTCCCAGGGAGTCCAGAAGGATAAGGAACAAAGGCAGGAGTGTTAAAATAAAATATTAAATCCTAGTTTTCCTTTCCCAGCCCTGACTCCTGGAGTGACGACTCTGAGAATAAATATTTATTAATAAATGCCTAGGAGCACTGGCTGCTCATTTAGATGTCCTGAGTTCAATTCCCAGCAACCACATGGTGGCTCAGGACCATCTGTAATGAGATCTGGGATTCTTTTCTGGCCTGCAGGCATTACATGCAGACAGAATGCTGTATACAGAATGAATGAATGAATGGATGGATGAAAGAATGGATGAATGAATGAATGAATGAATGAATGAATGAATGAATGAATACCTAGGCCATAAGCTTTGACTTATTCCCTGACTAGCTCTTAAATTTATTTGACCTATTCAAACTACTCTATGTCTACCACTTGGTTAGTGACCTCTCCTCAGCCTCAGCACTCTTCCTCCTTCTGTCTCCTCAGCGTCTCCCCAAGTTCATCTACCTGATGTTTTACATCTCTCGTGGCTGTCACCCATTCTCTTTTATCCCTTACTATTACCCAGAATCCAAATCCTCCCTCTTCCTGCCAACGTCCCACCTCTTCCTGCCAACGTCCCACCTCCTACTTTCTGCCTTAGTTCATTGGCCATCGGCTTTTATTGACAGGTGATGTTTATAAGCGATTCTCTCTACACAACACGGTGCCCCTGTTCAGGTTATACTTGTGTCTGAGCTGTAGGGGCTTCTCAGAACCTTGCGGTGCTGTCTACGGTGGAGCAGTCACACCACCATCAGACCTTCTGCTCAGGGTCCCCTATGTCACCGTCAAGATCATCACATTTCAAAAAGGCAGAAGAACTTTGACGCAGGAAGCAGTGTTATCGACTGATGTTCTCTCCAAAAGGGTTTTACAAGTCCTGTCTATCCATGCTCATAACATATGCCCAATGTAAAGATTAGGCCTTCTTCCCGTGACAGTCAAGGATAAGATTGCTCACAACTAAGAAATCTGTATCAACACCTGGCCCAGATACAGAAAAAGGAATAAAAATGTGGATAAATGAATTGAGAAAATAGACTTCAAGTCATGTTCAGAACCAAAATGTCTACCATGAAGAAGGCACTTTGAAAGGTACAGCCTGGATGACTAAAGTCCCTGTGTCAAGCACCTGATCTCTCCAAAAGTGTTTTCTAAAGTTGCTGTTATTTAGGGCTCTGGAGTTTTTATTTTTATTATTTTCTAGTTATGTTATAGGTGCAGGGGGTATATGTACACATTTGTGCAGGTGCAAGCAGAGGCCAGAGTTATTCATTCTCCTGGAGCTGGTGTCTGTCACAGGCAGCTGTGAGTCACCTGACATGGGTGCTGGGAACCAAATCTCAGTCCTCTGGAAGAGCAGTGAGTGCTCTTAAACTCTGATCTATCTCTGGCCTCTCCAAGACTGGCTGCTATTCTAATCTCCTCTCCCTACCAAGTGACCAACTGGAAATCCTGGATGTGAGACAAGGCAGAAAATCAGTCTAGTCATCTCTCTACCAGTGAGAATAACTTCATGATATCCCTTGAAGGTAGCTGGCTATTGTACACAAATAATGGACCTTTGGCATTCCTGAGGCCGGAACAGCCTGTGAGCTAGTTCTCCCAGATACCTCAGCTACTAAATACCTTCTTGGAGGAAGAATGTGAAGTAGAGGAGGGAGCTCACTTCGAGTCTGGCACTGTGTTCAGTGCTTTGTGCTCATCCACTTAATTCACAAAGCCCCAGGAAGGAAATACAATTATTGCTGTAGTTTGTATCTGGAATGTTCCAATGGCCCACGATTTTAAGCCTTTGTTCTTGGCCAATAGTGCTATCGGGGAATGAAAAAGTCTCTAAGAGATGTCTACTCACAATCTAGAGTGTTTGCACAGCAGGGATCTGTGTCAAAGTCCATCCTCTGTGTTACCACAAAGGCCACACAGACATCCCTGGCCTTAGCTGCCACCTGGGGACATGGTGATGTCCAAGGGCTGTGCAGAGCTCACACACACACACACACACACACACACACACACACACACACACACACACCTGAGCAGCACTGCAGAGCTGGCACCAGTGGTGAGGGCTCAGTGAACCAGTCTTAAGCCTTAGAGGGGCAGAAGAGCTGGTCCTGCCTCTTGCTGGCTGCTACTGGCAGGAGACCTGGCCCCACCCTTCACCTAGGCAAAGCAGGAGAGCTGGCCTTGCTGGCACAGGGGCAGGAGAACTGATGGGCAGAGCAACTCAGCTTCTACCTAGACCCAGATCCAGGGCTCTGAGTTGACCCACGCCAACATACACCCCATCTATGAACTGCTGGAGTGTGTGAGGGGGCTGGGCCTGCAGATCCAAAGCTGCGGGATCTCCATGACACAGTAACAACAGGTAACTGTACTGGCCGGTTTTTTGTGTTAACTTGACACAGGCTGGCGTTATCATAGAGAAAGGAGCCTCGCTTGAGGAAATGCCTCCATGAGATCCAGCTGTAAGGCATTTTCTCAGTTAGTGATCAAGGGTGGAAGGGCCCATTGTGGGTGGTGCCATTCCTGGGCTGGTAGTCCTGGGTTCTATAAGAAAGCAAGCTGAGCAAGCCAGGGGAAGCAAGCCAGTAAGTAACATCCCTCCATGACCTCTGCATCAGCTCCTGCCTCCAAGTTCCTGCCCTGTGTGAGTTTCAGTCCTGACTTCCTTTGGTGATGAACAGCAATGTGGAAGTGTAAGCTGAATTAACCCTTTCCTCCCCAACTTACTTCTTGGTCTTGCTTCTTACTTGTTTTGTGAAGGAATAGAAATCCTGACTAAGACAAATTGGTACAAGCATAGTGGGGTATTCCTGTGACAACCTGGCCATGTTTCAGGGAGGACTGTGGAAGGACTTTGGAACTTTGGACTAGAAGAGCCAATGGAATGTTGAGAGCTCTGTGGGGTGTTCTGTGGGAGCTTGGAAGATACTGTTGAGAACAGTGCAGACGATGGAGGCCTGGCTTGTGAAATTTCCAAGAGAAGATTAAAGACTCTTATCAGGGCTGTTGCTGTTTTGATTGTGAAGCTTCTGTGGTTTTGGTTAGCTGGGGCAGAAGAATCAGCTGGGATTAACAAGACACCAGAACTACTAAAGCGAAACCTTTGCATTACTGGGACTATTGATGCTGGTGAGCTGGAGCTAAGAAATTAGTGGTGATTAAGAAGAGACCAGCATCAATGAGGTGAAACTTTCTGGGAAGTATTTTCTGAGAGCACAAAGAGGCTGTGTTCCAGAGATAGCCAAGGTTGTACCTCGTGCTGTGGCTGGACTTGGTAATGTGTAAGAGTCGCCCAGGTGGTACTGGTTTTGAAGCACTAGGGGTCATGAAGAGCAGCTGAGGCTTGGCACTGTAAGAGGTCATGGGAGGCCATTGGTGAAGGTGCAGCCTCAGTTGCAGTCGATGGCCCAGGACTGAAGGGGTCGTGCACAGGAGTTGAGGGTTGGCACCGTGAAGAGAATCCTATTAGTGGAGCCTAGTTTACAGAGGAAGATAGCAGAGTTTTAGAGATGCCAGTACCATGGGATGACCACCAAGAACAGCAGCAGCAGTGGAGTACAGGCAGCTGGAGCCTAGAAGACAAGGTGTGTGCTACAAAGGGCAGGGCTGGAGAAGTGACCCAAGCCCTTGGAGGAGCCCCTGCCAAGAGCACTGGATACTGTTTGTTTGTTTGTTTCCTTGTTTGTTTGTTTTGACACAGGGTTTCCTCTGTGTAGCTTTGCCTGTGCTAGAACTCACCCTGTAGACCAGGCTGGCCTCAAACTCAGAGATATGCTTGCTTCTGCCTCCTGAGCACTGGGATTAAAGGCATGTGCCACCACAGGCCTTAATGGCAACCTGGTTTCAGTTCCCAGAACCCATGTGGCAGCTCACAACCATTTATAACTCCAGGTCCAGATCAGAAGCCCTCTGCTGGCCTTTGGGGGCACTAGGCACATATGCAGTGCACTTGCACACATGCCCACAAAACACTCATACACACAAACTAAAAACAAATGTTTTTAAGAAGAAAAATGCAAAGCAGGTTCCCAGCATCTCTTTTGTGAATATTCGATCTTGCGTTTCACTCTGGAAAGTGGCCTCTGTTGTCAGCAGACACATATGAAGTGAATATGAATGATACTCCCATTTAACCCCCTGGAACATCCTTCTAACATTTGTCAAAGCATTGTTAGAAGCCAACTTTATGGCCAGGTGGTGATGGCGCAGGCTCTTAATCCCAGTTCTTGGGAGGGAGGCAAGTTGTTCTCTATGAGTTCAAGGCCAGCCTGGTCTACAGAAAAAAGTTCCAGGACATCCAGGGCTACACAGAGAAACCCTGTCTGAGGAAGAGGAGGAGGAGGAAGAGGAGGAGGAGGAGGAGGAAGAGGAAAAGGAGGAGGAAGAGGAAAAGGAGGAGAAAGAGGAAAAGGAGGAGAAAGAGGAAAAGGAGGAGGAGGAAGAGGAGGAGGAGGAGGAGGAAGAGGAGGAGGAGGAGGAAGAGGAGGAGGAGGAAGAGGAGGAGGAGGAGGAAGAAGAAGAAAAGGAGGAGGAGGAAGAGGAGGAGGAGGAAGAGGAAAAGGAGGAGGAAGAAGAAGAAGAAAAGGAGGAGGAGGAAGAGGAAAAGGAGGAGGAAGAAGAAGAAGAAAAGGAGGAGGAGGAAGAGGAAAAGGAGGAGGAAGAAGAGGAGGAGGAGGAAGAGGAGGAGGAAGAAGAAGAGGAGGAGGAGGAGGAGGATGAAGATAAATAGATGATAGGTAGGTTGATAGGTAGATAGATGGTAGAGATAGGTGGATATTATTGGTAGATAGGTAAATAATAGATGATAGATCAATAAGTAGATAGATAAATGATAGGTAGATAGATAAATGAAAGACATATCTTAAATTGACAGATAGATAGACAGACAGATATACAGATACAGATATAGAAACGATGACAGAGGTATATAATTATATAGATATCAGTATAATGGTACAAAATTACTACCTTGGGCCTTTCCCAGGACACCAAATTCCTCGTTTCCAAACCTCAGCAAATAGTAGGGCTACATAAATATTCCTGGGCTAACGCTACATAAATATTCCTAGGATAACACGATACAACAATTGTCCCCCACCCCACATGACAGTGTTGGGGCAGATTCTCTGCAAAACAGGCTTTCACCGAATACCATTCAGACCACACGGTGGCGCTGTCGGGCTGTGTTTTGCCCATATTTCATCTTGTCTGCCAAGCAACCAATACTGGCTGGCACACACAGACCACTCCTCTTTAGGGTTGGCAGCCTTTGTGGGGAGGGATGGCTAAGACCCGAAATGTAAACACATTTAGAAAGTTAGGTGTGTCTGAGCAGCCAGCCTCGGTCGGTCCCACGAGCATCAGCATCTGCAATGCAAGCAGCGGCAGGTCTGGGGGTTGGGGAAGCACCCCACGGCTCGGCCCACAGAAGCCGACTGTTTCCAGTCCCTGGCTACCCCATGTGCTGTGCTGCACATCAACCGTGGTCCCTAGAGGAACTGTTTACAATGGGAAGCCTGGCACACTTTTAGCTCTCAGACTATCTGCATTGTAGAGTTGTGTTTACTAACTGGCTCTGACATTTCGCCAGCATCTGCTCATAATAAATGCATCCCAGCTGTCACCTGGCTCATTAGCAAGTGTTATCCCTGATGCTTTGGCCCCAGGACCTGTAAGCTTTGCTTTAAAGACTAGGTTATAATGAAGGCTAATTTTTCCTCCTCCGCAGTCAGCAGGACACTTCACTATCTGCCGGTCCCAGAGACTCAGTAACCAGGTCAAAAGCAACATCCCTGGGCTTTCTCTTGCTTTCCAAGTAAGAACTGTAGCACATTTATTCTGTGGTTGTTCTCTGCTCCCGCAACGGACAACTTTGGCCCAGGCACTACTTTCCCTATTTCCCTGGCCTGGAATACAGCATCGGTGGTACTTGCTCAAAGTCTGTTTTATTTTTTATTTTAAAAGGGGAAGCGGGGATCTTAATAAATTCATTCTCTAAAGCACAAGCAGAAGCTTTTCATTTCTCTCTCATTTCCCATTTTGTTTGCTTCGGCTTCTCAGCACATTATCTTGAGAATGCAGATTCCCTGGATGGGCTTGCATTGCTTTCTTCCCCCAGCACTGGGTGGGGATAGACTTTTAGCGCGCACACATGCTAGTATGTGCTCTGTCTCTGAGCTACAGACACAATCAGTCCTTGAGTTGGACTTATATAGAACACGCTTCCGACACCCTTATTTTGTGATTATTTACCACAAATAGAAATTGAAGTGGGGCTTCCTGGCCTTAGATTTAATGAAAAACTTTTTTTTTTTCCTTTTGAAACAGGGTTTCTCTGTGTAGTCCTGGCTGTCCTGGAACTTGCTCTGTAGAGCAGGTTTGCCTCGAACTCAGAGATCTGCCTGCCTCTGTCTCCTGAATGATGGGACTAACGGTGCCCATGATGAAGGAAATTTGGTTCACTCATAGAACGGTCCAACCATTAACTGACAGAATTAAGATTATCTTTTCCTAAGACTTATTTATTATGTATATAATGTTCTGCCTACATGTATGCTTGCATGCCAGAAGAAAACAAAAGATCTCATTACAGATGGTTATGAGCCACCATCTGGTTGCTGGGAATTAAACTCAGGACTACTGGAAAAGCAGCCAGTCCTTTTTAACTTCTGAGCCATCTCTCCAGCCCCAGAATTCAATTCTTATTCAAAATTTAATCTAATTACTTTCTTCTCCCTATATAAATCCACCAATGTTGAGTTTACATATTATTGTAGATGTTAATTCTGAATTCATAAAATAAAAATATTATGGTTGGTTTTAATGTCAACGTGTCACAGGTTACAATCACCTGAATAGAGAGCCTCACCTAAAGAAGTCGATCTGACTGGTGTGGAAAGACCCACCCTGATTGTGGGTAGGCCTGGTAGCAGCTCATATAAGGAGGTTATTTTGGTAGGACGTTATCTCGCCTTTTGTTCTAGTGGCCTTCCCTCTTGCCCATGATTTTGTTTGCTGGGGTTACTGATGATGATGGTTCTTTCTCTGATGTCAAAAATCAGCATTTCCAAGTTGTCATCAAGACTAGGTACCAAAGGCTCCCCAGGAATCTTCTGGACTAAGCCACCCTGCCTTGGGGGTGGAGCAAATATCAGCTGTTGGTCTGCCTGCCCTGTGAGAGACCATTCCTGAGAGACTACTGGGAAACCTTCAGCCCCAAAGACCAAGCAGCTCTCAGGTACATCCCAGCTCTCTGGTGGGATTCTGCTGTTGTTACTGTTTAAAATTGGGAAAGCATGTGCAAAAAGGATGACTCACAAAGGACTTAGTCACGCTTGTGAAATACGAACAGGTCAGGAGAGAAAAGGCTGGAGACAGATGGTGTGGTCACTGTCGCCCACAGCAGAAAGTCACCCTCTGCATTCCTTGGCAGGCGTGGCAGGAAGCACAGGCACGGAACCCAGCTGCTCTGTTCAGGTTCTTGGAATGTTCTAAATGTTAAAATATGTAGATGGAAAATTTGAAGACACAACACAGCCATAACAAAAAGGCCATTACGAAAGAGGAATGGAAACCTAGATTTCTCACCAAGAGGAAACAGAAATGAAGTTCATGCCAGGGCTCACGAGGCTAAGACAAAAAGACAAATGTAAGCTTAGGGGTCGCCTGGGGCCACATGACAAGCCCCAGACCAGCAGGGTTACACAGCAAGACGCCTCAGAAACAGCTTCAGCTGTGGTTTCTCCACCTCCCTAATGCTGTGACCCTTTAACCCACTTCCTTATGTGTGGGACCCCCAACCATAAAATTATTTTGTTGCTACTTCATAAGTGTAATTTTCCTACTGTTGCCGGGCGGTGGTGGCGCACGCCTTTAATCCCCCCAGCACTTGGGAGACAGAGGCAGGCGGATTTCTGAGTTCGAGGCCAGCCTGGTCTACTGAGTGAGTTCCAGGACAGCCAGGGCTACACAGAGAAACCCTGTCTTGAAAAATCAAAAATAAAAATTCCTACTGTTAATGAATCTGATGTAATGTAATATCTGATAATAATAATAACATAGATAATGTAAATGCAGGGTATCTGATATCTGACCCCTGTAAAAGGATTGTTCAACCCACCACCAAGATTGATAACCACTGTGCTACGGGATCAATGCACCCCCAAAGGAAATTATTACTTTTGTTATTTTTATTATAAATTGTATGAGTACAGGTGCTTCACCTGCGGACATGTCTGTGTACCACATGCATGCCTGGTGATCTCAGAGGTCAGAGAGGGCACTGGACTCCCTAGCGTAGTGTCTGGGAAGTGTTAGTGATCCCCCCCAAAAACAGACAGGAACTGCTCTGATGCAGCTCACAGCAGGGTCTTTGTTCTATTCCAGCTACCTTGGGCTTCTCCAATGTCCCGCCGTCACGTCACGCAGGATGGTTTTGGTGGTGGAGGAGCTCTGAATGTCTACCGGACAAGGCTTTATGGTATGCAGCAAGCAAGGAGCACCTGTGTAAGCATCTCGTTGGAAAGTTACTGTAGCCATTAACATAATTGGCTGGTGCTGGGAGTCACATCATAAACTTAATTTCTGCTTCCCTCTGCATTGCTGGTAGTTAGGCAGGAGGTGGGCTTGTAACCTGGGGATGCAGGTCTGTTGGGGTAATAACCTGGAGACACTGGTCTTGTTGGGGATTAGCCTAGAGACTGGAGCTAGGCTCGGGTTTTGTTGGGGGGGCAACTTGCCTATTAGTTTACCTGAGTTTAAACTTTGGTCAGGTTCTCTAAAATGGAGTCTGAACTTAAAAGATTTGGCGTCTCACTAGAACTGAAGTTACAGACAGTTGTAGGTCATGTAGGAACTGAACCTGTGTCCTCCAGAAAAGCAATTAAGCGCTTTTAACCACTAAGCCATCTCTCCAGCTCTGGAGAGACATGGCCAATCTTAATTGTCAGTGGCTTGGCTTGAGGAAAAAGCTAAGAGAGTATGCATGGAGGTGTCACCTAAAGACAGTTCTAGATATGATTGCATCACCTGAACATAGTTCTAGATATTAGATCATAAGGGTTCTGACCAAATTAACGAGTCCTGGATCCCTCCTATACCCCCCTTTGCCTGGTCCCTGGTCACCATGTGAGCTGCTCTGATTCTACACATCTCTGCTGACATTTCTAAGACTGGGAGCCAAGACAGAGCCTTAGGTAGCTGTCAGCTGCTTTGCCACAGTGATGTAGTTTCTAACACATACTCCTTGGTTGGGGTTGGTCTTGCGCACTGTATATTCAGATGCTGAATAAAGATGGTTCTGTTGCAGCTTCCCTTTGCTTAAAAAAGAATCCTCTTGTACAAACTCTGGTTTGTCTGCTGCTTGAGACAAGGTCTCTCTGGCTGTCCTGTAGCTCATTATGTAGATGAAGCTGGCCTTGAACTCCCAAAGATCTGCCTGCCCCTGCCTCCCAAGTGCTGGAATTAAAGGCGTGCACCACCACACCCAGACTGCAAGCTAACTTTTAAAAAGTTGTTTATGTGACGAGCATTTTGCTTGCATCTATATTTGTGTACCCTGTGCATGTCTAGTGCTCTTGGAGACTAGAAGAGGGTGTCGTGTGCCCTAGAACTGAATTAGACAGGTGTGAGCCACCCTGTGGGTGCTGGGAATCAAACCTGGGTCCTCTTGAAGATCAGCCTGTGCTTTTAACTACTAGGCCACTCCATAGGCCCAACAAACTAACTTATTTTAAAAGAAAAAATGAAGTCAGGTGTGGTGACGTATGCTTTTAACCCAGTACTAGGAAGTCAGAAGCAGAAGGAGCTCTAAGACAAACCAGCCTAGTCTACATAGAGGGTTCCAGACCAACCAAGGCTTCATGTTGGGACTCCATCAAAAGAGAGGTGTTGGGGGTGCGGATGGGGGGAAGAAAGGAGGAAGGGAAGAAAATAAGACCGTGTAGGGTTTACTTATGTATTTGTGTGTGGAGTCTTTTCTTGCATGGCTAACCAAGTATCAAGTGGGGCTTCGACAGACCTGAGCTGCAGCCTTGCTAATGCAGAAGTTATAAACCACATGGAGATTAAAGCAATTCTTGCCTGTGCACAGCAGGAAGGAGCAACAGTGGGGCCGCTACTTTTCTCACTTTCGGCTGTAAGTAAATGTCATTCACAGCTCATTCCATCTGACAATGTTGCAGCTACTTTGTTGATGTTCTGAATGCTTCTAAACACCATGTAACTACAATGAAACAGGCTTTTGAAAAGAAGGTAGGTGACTAAAGGGCTTCCCCATCTTATTTGCAGGACCCTGAGGAGGGTTTAGTACATGATCCATGGCCTTAGGAAGGAGTAACATCGACTCCTTTCCAGTGCACCATTTATCGTAGGTTCTGTTCCCTCTTTAGTCTTCCGCTCTGCTTCTTCCCCATCATCTTCTCCTCTTTCCATCTTCCCCTTACTTTCACCCGTCTCATATTCCTGGGTCAGGCTGATTTCCCCAACCTTAGAGCTTGACTGGAAATCAGTATTGATTTGTGCATGTCCCCCTAGCTCCCTCTTGTGGTCAGTAGTGGCCACTACAGCCATATTGAGTTTCCTAAAGACACCTGACACAGGACACATCAAATGATTCCATCCAAGTAGTTCAGTGAACTGCTGTTTATTGGTTTATTTACAAGAGCATGGATGACTCAAAGACAGGTACATCACTGAAAACAGGTTCACCCCCCAAAATGATAACTCACAAAAGTTGCAATCCTGGAGCTCCCTACACAACTTGCTGAGAGCTGGTTTAAAAGTCTCCTCTACCCAGAAGTTAATTACTGCATATATATCTTTGGGAAGGTGGGACTTACGAATCTTGTAGGCTCCAGGAACTTTCTGAGATCTCTAAGTTTCCCTTACTTCCTGACTCCTTGGGCAGCTAAGAGGATACTGATAAAGAAATGTTAGCTAAGTCCAAAACAGCACAAAGCCCTCAGCGCTTGTATTCGTCTGTCAAAAAGACGATGTTGGGTACAGCAGCATGAATAGGAACCACTCTCCCACCTAAGACGAAGTAATGTACATTTCCCATCCTGAGGTGCTGCTGTGGGGCATCCATGTGTCTCAGCAGTGGGGGATTACAGTGGTTCTAGCTTGCCCTCAGTGCTGTTTGAACCAGTTCCCCTTCTAATAATCGGGTCCAGTACTGTGCTTTTGGGCTTTCCACTGGCCAAACCCAATGTGATTATTTGAATGAGAAATGCCCACCAGTCTCTGGCACTAGGACACTTGGTGCCCAGTTGGTTGCACTTTTGGGAGATCTATGTGATGCAGAAATGCTGCAGGAAGTTATCACTGGGGTTGGACTTTCAGATGAAAAGCCCTGTACCATTTCCAGTTTGCTGTCTCACATTAGTAGTTACAACGTGAGCTCACAGCTTCCTGATCCTGCCACGCTGCTCTATTACCCCTCTGGAACAGTAAGTCTTAGTCATGAGCAACAGAAAAGCACAGAACACCCGACACGGGTCTGGGCTGAGCAGATGTCTTCACCCCAGTGTAGCTCCTTGCAGGGAGACATGTACAGCTCACACAGTAAGGGGTAACTGCCCAACCCAAGGACAAGCTGCATCTTTTCCTTTCATTAGTGTCTTTCTGTGAACCGTTATTCAGAATGCGTAGCTCATGATTTCTGTCTAATGTTCCCCTAGAAACAAATCTCACCACACTGTCTGCTTTGCCACTCATTCATCATCCCTGGGGCTAAACCAAGGTCCTGAAGCTCCATGCCAGGTCTCAAGCCCCCTACTGAATTAACTGCTAGCTCTCCAGTGAACACAAGTTTATCTGGCCCTGGGAACTAGGTACCAAGCACCACCTCTGTCATTAGTTTCTCCAGAGTGCCATCGTAGAATAATAGTATACACCTTTCCCATCAGACAGCACTCAAAGACCCAGAAAATAGACACTCTCGAAAACAAAGAGAACACAATCAATTCCGATTACTTTACACTTTCATAACATTTTAACATTTAATAGAAACTATATACAGTAATTTCACTCTATCTTACATGGAGGAGTCACCACAGACATTTACATAAGTTAAAAGCATGAATAATGAAGAAGAGCCCAGAGCTGTGAGCTGCTTTTCTCAGTCACAGGTCACTCGGAAAAGGGTTTATATTGCCCAGTTATGTGGAGCAAAGGGAAGGTTTAAATACAGGTCTTTAGATACAGCTAGCCAGACACTAAGAGCCAACACCGGAAGAGCACCGTTCTTGACCACAACCCTACCCAGACATCCACGAGGATTTCTGCCCACGGCTTAGGAAGTCCCGTTACAGAAAGGTCTCTTTCCCAGGCAGTCTCCTATATGCATTGCATCCCAAAGGCAGGGATCACCTCATGCTCTTCCTTGCAAAAAAAAATCCCCAAACTTAAATACTAAATATCCATTCAGCACAGACTTGGATTATGTTTGTCTATATAGCACTCTAAAGCCCCGAAGGAAACAATGTGGTCTGAGATGTCCCTGTTCAGTGAGAGATGGTCAAAGATGCGCTTGTCTGAAGAATGCAAAGTTCGATCCAAAGGCAAACAGTTCCCAGAATGAACTGTCAACTGATAGAAGTGGGCTCTGGTTTTCCATTGGCAGTAGCCAATCCACGCTGAGGGAATGGCGCACAGGCTTTCTCTACATTTCGAGGTCCCTGGGATCTGCACCCATCCCCAGCCACCTGCATCTGTCCCTATTAAAAGAAATAAAGGTACTTTGGTTAGAGACTCCTCCAATGGGCTTGACACATGACTCTGACTTATCAATACCCACTTAACAGTAGCTAAAGAACAAGACCAGAGAAATAAAGTAACTAGGTTGTTGCTTTTCCCAGTACTCTGCTCTTCCTGAGAATGAAAATTATTACTGAGGCTGTCAAAGCAGAGAACAAGGGGTTGTTTCTTCCAAATGAAATAGTCATTCTCTACTCAAGTCCAGAACAGCTAATAAACCACAGGAAGACAGTTATGTAGGCGTCTGCTTGAAACCAACAGCTACAGTAGAACTGCTAGTCTTCAGTAAGAGCCATCAGTAACCTACCGCACCTTTACTCTGTAGTATTAACTGGAGTGACACACTCTCCCTTAAAAAGGAAAATCTATCTATCACCTTTACTCTAAACGTATGCCCTGCTCTTGAGGATTAAGAACCATTAGGAGCTCTACGGTTCATCTGAAAACTAGGACAAGACAGGCGTTCAAAAGCAAAACAAGCTGTTCTGTGCCTCTACACCAGCTCCTGCCTCCAGATTCCCTCAGTGACAGGATTCTGCCTGAAGTAAAGGGTGAAATAAGTCCTTTTCCACTCAGGTTGCTTTTTGGTTGTGTTTTTATGGTATTCCCTGAGAAAACCACCATCTTGGACACTCTTGCACCGTTTGAGAATCTCACTATCCCCAGAACTCATGCTCATCAACAGAGAAAATCCTGCCTGGCCTGGTCACTACGTGAGGGAACCTAGCTCAGCCTATCAGAGTTAAGATACCCACTGGGCCTCCGGCAATTTCTGTGACTGAATGATCTTCAAGAGTGAGTGAAGGGTCAAAGAGCAGCGGCGACGGAGGGCATGGCAGGCCGTCGCCCACAACATCCAAGTCCTAGGAAAAGAGAAAAGTCCATCAGCAGTGCCTATGAAATCAATAAGCTAAAACTGACAACTTTCACCAATGCTCAAAGTCATCCTCAGGCCCCTCCTTCTCCCCTTGCTTAGAATGCTGGATCAATTAAACCAGACCCAACAATCTAAAACCTTTCTTAGCTGATGACACAAAATAAACCAACAAGCAAATTTCTACTAGAAAAGTCAAAGTCGAGCAGTGACCGGCAGGAGCACAGAGAGAGGTTTGACAGGCACAGAGTCTGTTTAAACCAATGGAAGAAAAGGATGCTGCTGGCGAGGATGGCACAGTACAGTGACCGTCACTCATCGATGAACTGTACAGCACCACACATGTTCCACAGTGAGCGAGCGAGGGCGTTGACTGCTAAACGTGAGCACAACACATGCATGTGCACATAACAGATGCATGTGTACACACACACAAACTAAGGAAAAATAAAGAGAAAACACAGGGTTAGCAGGTTGGCTCAGTGAATAAAGTCTAATGATTTGTATTTAGTCACACAGTGGAAGGAAAGAACTCATATGCATGCCACAGCGTGTGCACACACGCACGCACGAACGAACTCATATATGCATGCCACAGTATTCACGCACGCACGCACGCGCCTAATGCATAACCATACTCTCTCTAAGGCTAATTATAGTCAATACCTAAGTTCGTGACTGAGGCATCCAATAAGAACAGTCTATGGGCAAAGTAACAGGAAACCCTGCTGGAAAACATCAGGCCACACAAGACTGACGCAACATTCACAGCAAGCAACTAAAGAGAAAAGGCTGGCTGGGAGAGTCGGCCACAGAAACTCAGATGTCCCTGAATGGCAAAGACAGCCTAGTGTGGTTAACTCCAATCTCTAGCATAAACAATGTGGCCTCACCGCAGACAGACGTTCTACACTGAGCTACATCTCAGCCCTCTCCATTCTCTTCTTTGAAATGGGTCTTACTAGATTGATCAGGCTAGCCTGGAACTCACCCTGTGGCCCAGGCAAGACTTGAACTTATGATGCTCTGCTTCAGCCTCCCAGGAGCTGGGATTAGGGGCCTGTGCCACCTGGCCCAGCTAAGCCTCTGAGTCTTAATTTAACATAGTTCAAGTATTCTGTTTAGGAAAAAAAAAAAAAAGGACATTATATTCTAGACTATACTTTTTCCATATGAATCAGCCATCCCCAGAGACACTGAGGAGTCAGCAGATCAAAAACATTATTCTTGGCTCTTTTCTGAAACCAACATATATTTAGGGCCCAAGTCACTAGAGTGGTTCAAAACCTATGGCAACCTAAGTTCCAAGCCATCTCGACAAGTTCAATAACTGAACTGCTCTTAAGCTCTAGCTAAGAAAGCAAAGGTCCCACATTTCAGAAGAACAGGCAGAGGGAGGGAAGGAGAAGGAGAAGGTCAGTAAGAAAGGCTGACAGGGAAAAAAATTTCAAAGTACATCATATGCCTGTATGAAGATGTCACAAGGAAGCCATTTTACACAATTATGTATTAAAAATTTTTGGTGTGTTAATCACCAGGAATAGAAATCATAATCTTTTCATAATTAAGGGAGGAAGAACACAGTTTTAAAAAGTCTAAAACTCTAATCCCAACAACACTCAGGAAACAAAAGGCAGGTGGATCTCTGAGTTTGAAGTCACCCTGGTGTATAGAGCAAGACCTTATCTAAAATACACTGAACAAATAAAAAGGCAAACGTAATTTTGACTGGGGCTGGAGAAATAACTCAGCAGTTAAGAGCATGTCCAAGAACCCAGGTGCAGTGCCCAGCATCCACACAGAGGTCTACACAGAACTCTACCTCCACTGAGTTAGGGCACCAGGTCATGGACATGATGCACATACATGGACATGATGCACATACATGCAGGCAAAAAACTGATCCCCATAAAGCAAAACTAAATCTTAAAAAAAAAAAAAAAAAATGAAGTCTAAAGCCAGGCACAGGAGCACATACCTTTAATCCCAGCACTCTGGAAGTAGGCAGAGGCAGGCAGATCTCTGAGTGTTCAAGACCAGCCTGGGATAGTAAGTAATGTATCCTTTCTTAAAAATGCCTTTTAAAACAGCAGCAACTGCTCAATGTAAGCAAATGAAGACAGCAGCATCTCCTACCATCATTACAGATGTCCACTGGGCCGCACTTCCTACCATCATTTCAGACATCCACTGGGGCCTCACTGAATCCACAGAAACCCACACTCTCATACCACTCAACTGTGGACGCTTTGTTTCCTGCAATTGTTCTTTTGAAAGCTTGGGGTTGGTCCCAGCTGTTTCCACCCACAGATGCATCACATAAACAAAGTCTATTTGTGAGAACAATTCTGAGAATCACAGACTCACTGGTCAGGAGAGTTTGTCCATTGGCGCCTAGAAAACATCTATTTTGAGTGGGAAGGAAAAGCAGAGGAAACCTCAAGTGGTAGCCCCACTCTGGGCACTCCAGCATAAACTGAAAAAGACACCCCCACACCCAGTGCCGCCTGCCCTATAGAAAGGAGGCTCTAACCTCTGAGCTTCCCTGTCACAGTGGAAAAAAAGCAGAAGATTTATTTAAAACAGGGACAAGCACTCCACAAGGGTTCATTTCCTAAAGCCATATAGGAAAGTGCTTAAAATGTTACAGGCCATTTTTGCCTAAAATAATTACTCCAAATTCATAGCTAAGAGATTCACAGACTATATCCTAAGCTGCCAAACTCCAAGAGCAAAAAGAGACTGGCATCATGTCTCTCCAAACCATAGCGGAAAAGTAGTTTTGTACAGAACACAAGCCTTCCAGAAACTTCATCCCCGGAAGCACTGACAACAAAGGCTTTAAGAACACGAGGGATCTCGAGATGGGTTTATACTCCACATCATTCTACACCCACAGCTCTCTGAGGAGAAAGCCAGCAGGCTCAGTGGACACAAACTTATTAATCTCGCAGAGGACCCAGATGCAATTCCCACCATATACATGATGGCTCACAACTGGCTACAACTTTAGTCCCAGGAGACCTAACCTCTTCTGACCTCTGTTGCCAGGCACGCATAGGGTACACATACATACACACATACACACATACACACACACACACACCATTACATACAACAAAACACACACATTTAAAAAAAAAAACTTTTTAAAAGAAAGAAAAAAATGCATCAAATGCCAGGTACTCAGGGCGGGGTACAAAGTTGGGTTTCAAGTGGCAAACAACGACAGAAGCGTTGCTTCATAACAGATGCTTCACAACAGCATCAAGACACTACATTAGAACTGAACCAGAGTCTGAACACTGAGTACATTTTGTAAAAATCTGTCAAAAATAAAACTTTTTTTTTTTTAAAGGGGTCAGCAAAAATGAGTATCTACCAGAAGAGAATGTTTTAAAACTACCAAAACAAATACAGAATCATGTTTTGTACTCATTTCATTAGAAAGTATGGCATACACATCCTCAGTAATGATAGGTGCCTACATATAAATACCTTAAAAAAAAAATCACTGTATCGTACACTTCCAAATGGTTAAGTTGTGCTCTACAAATCACATCCCAGAGAAATAAAGGAGGCACAAGTGCTGCAACGTCTCTAACACCAACACTTTTGAGACAGATAAGGATCCTGAGTTCACGCTCAACTCAGGCTCCATAGAGAGCTGAGGTACACACTGAGGTCCTGTCTCAGAACAGAAAGTCTGGGGAGGAGAAAGGCAGAGCACAAAGTGTCTAAGAAATGCAGTAACAGGCACATTCAACTGTATGTGTATCCCATCATCTTCTAACTATTCTCACCACCAGTACACAGGGCCTTCTCAAGGGCCAATCAGAGCAGAGTTTCTCTAACTTACATCACTGAACTCCAGCGGTAAACTCTCAGTGGGCTGAAGCTCGGCAGCACTCAAGTACAGATCCACGGGGCCGGCTTCCAGACCGTCTGGCACAGACAGTACCTGCTCGGGCTTATACATCTGAGGAGGCAGCTGGAAATGCAGTGGGCAGCAGGGATCCTCAGAAAGGCTTACAGGAACCGCTTTGTTGCAGGGCACCTCTTCAGATCCCTGGCAGCATTTGAAGAGAACCTGATTTGTATCCTGACAGATATCTACAGAACAGTTAAGGAAAATAAACCAGGACCCACTGGAAGACCACAATACAGGAGTCTGCAGTGCCAAACACAAGTCTGAGGACGCAGAGAACTACTGCATTTTCAACAAAAGCCAAATGCTAGAGTAACTTTTAGTTACTTCTCTAAGTCTAAGTTTGTGCACATAATTTATAATTCACTCCCAACCTCTTTTCCAGGATTCTAGCCATTTAAACCAGAGACAGGAAGTATCGAGTGGCAACAACTTTCCCAGGAACATATATTGACAAGAGAAAACCCATATGGAAACAAATACAAACAGCTTGTTGCAGAATCAAGTACACAATATTGTTTCTGCTCTTAAGCCTGTTCCTACTACCACGATAAACTCACACACCCAAGGAGAACTGCCCAGGCCAAGCACGCACTTGTACACAATCGACTGCTGTGTCTCAAGTGCAGTGCAAGCTCACACAGCGACAGGGTTCCAATATGCCCACTGCAGACTCTCTACTCCAGTATCTCGTGTTCTGTTGCAGTCTCCATCTCACTCAGCATTCTCCTTCCACCTTAGTATCTTCTGTGTTCTAAGAGGCTCCAGTCCCCCCACCCCACCGCATCAAGGCCCTTTTTAGTTCCCTGGCCTCTACCTTGCCCAATCCCATTAACTAACCATTCAACTTTAGAATTCAGTTACTTTGTATAAGCATTTATATGTTAAAAGCAGTAACTCTAAACTAAGTGTGGTAGCTACACCTGCAATCCCAGTACTAAGAGGCTAAAAAGGCAAGCCATTCAGACATTAGTATAAAAACTAACTTCAAATATCTCACTAAACGGAATGGGGGAAAACAAAAACAACCAACCTTTTCCTTTCCTATCAGACCAAGAGAGGGCTCTCCCCCTTCTTCCTATCACTATTTTAGGGGAGGAGGGGGCTATCTTCACTATTTTATCCAGACTGGCCTAAAACGCCTGGACTCAAGGGATTCTCCTGCCTGACTCCCAAGTACTTAGGACTACATTAAAAAGACAACACACTAAACTAAGAAAATATTTTGACTTCTAAATATTTGGGAAATGAAATCCAACAAAACCACACAGGTCGCATAAAAACTCTGTAACACACATGACAACTTCTGTAGCCTTTCAGCAAATCAAATGCAGTTCTATACCAGAAAGCACGTCATATATTGGTTTAAATTCACAAATTAGAAAGAATAGAGGAAATTAATGGTCCTGGGGAGAAACTCCATTTTTTTCAAAGTTTCTAATTTGAATAAGTTTAAAGCATACAAGTTAGGGCACTAACAATACTACTGCACAAAAACTCACAGTACAGACTCATGTTTGGGGCAGAAGACCCAGAGTAATCCTTTGTTCTTGGTAACAGATTTAACACTTAATAAACACAAGCTAATCAGTGAAGTGTCAGCAGTACACAGAGACGATCAGCACGCACATCTGCCACCGATGACTCAGCTGATTCTTTGGCTCCCTGCCCAGGCCTACTTCATCTACCCAGACAGGATTTTGCTGTAGACCAGGCAGGCCTCAAACTCCCAACTCTCCTGTCTTACCCCCTCAAGTGCTACAATTACAAAGGTGGGTACCATGTCCAGCCAGATGTTTCTTTCTAATGAATTGACCATCACATTTTAAATTTCTGAAATGGCCAACAGACCATAGAAAGACATTTCTTTAGGCGCCTGCTTGAAACCAACAGCTTCAGCAAACTGCTGGCCTTGATTCAGGGCCAAAGTAACCAAGATCTTGAGTAAAACTGATGGAAATCCTAACTAGCCCGGCTTAACCAGACACGCAGAACCTAACCAAACACATGGTTGTAAAGATACGGGTAAGGCAGTGTCTGGTCATCGGAAGAGACTGATTGGAGCAGCGAACGTCATCCACAAAGGCTAAGCACCTCTGACTGGAACGAGTGGTGTGAGCCTAAAATTGAGAAAACAAATACATATAAATCCCCACAAAAAACATTATTCAGTTATACAAGGAAAGTCAATTCATACAAAGTGGAAAATGTAACATTTAACAAACCCACTTACCAATACTGCAACAATGAAACTTCATGTATATAGAATGGAGTTAATCTTAATCCCAAAATACCTTTCCCCACTGTAGAATGTAAAGCAGTCTGTCCCTGAACTAGTCAACCTACGTCTGAAAATATTAAATACAGAATTTTAGGAATAATCTCTAAATTGTAAATAGTTTATATTAACTTTATATTGCCATAATTGGTTTATTTATAAGTCATAAACACCTGCATGATGGTACCTACAAAGTTTCGAGGCTCCTTCAGGTACCTTAGAAACTGTCCCTCAGGCAAGGAAGAAAGACTGTATCCTAAACACCCATGCTTTAGCCAGGCACTGTGCTCAATGTATCAGTCTCAGCAGAAGCAGAGGCAAATCTGAGGCCAGCCTGGTCTACACAGTACATTCCAGGACAACGGGGCTGGAGGTGGGGGCCTGCCCTACATAGTGGGAGCCCGACTCAATCATCACATTTTTTATGGTAATGCTAGGGAATAAACCCAGAACCACACACATATGCTCTAAGACCAAGCTAAATCCCCAATACAAACAACTTAAATCTTTTAACAATAAAACTTTTTTAGGGTGGTAGTTGTGATCTCAAGCTTGCTATGCAAACAAATAAGAAGGCCCTAAGCTTATGATCCGACCACCTCAGTCACCACAGCTGCTACAACTAGAGCTGCACTAAGCACAGCCCTTTTGGGCTCTGTGACCGCTGCAGCACTGAGGAGGAAAGACTCACCCTGACTGTGCTCTGCACTGTGGCTCAAACCAAGGCCCAGACCAAAGAAAATGGAATCAAGAGAAAGCCAGCAACCAAGATGTTCTGCCACCATCTCAGCTGTGATGCACTACAGCCTCTAACACGGAGCCAACACCACCTTCATCCCGTGGGTTGCTTACACCGAGCAGTCCTCCTCACAGCCGCACAACTGACACACACATGAGGCCTCAACAAACACAACAAAACAATGATCATGCAATTATTCTGTCGGCCTTACCTTGACATTTAACTGCTACTATTCTTTCAATTTATTTTAAGCTCCCCCTCCCTCTTTAATCTGTTTTGTTTTTCAAAACAGGATTTCTCTGTGTAAGGGCCCTGGCTAGCCTGAAACTCAAAGATCCATCCATTCTCCTATCTCTGCCTCCAGAATGCTGACTAAAGGTGTACCACCACACCCAGCTATCTTTATTTAATTTTGTGGGTGTTTGCCTGCATGTTTATGTAGTGCGTACTGTGCCCCGTACTGTGCCCGAGGAGCCAGAAGAGGACTCTTGGTCCCTTGGGACTGGAGTTACAGCTGGCTGGAGTGGTGTTGGACTGGAGTGTGGGTTCATGAACTCAAACCTGAGTCCTCTGGAAGAGCTATCAACACTCTTAACCACTAGGCCATCTCTCCGGGGCCATTACTATTCTTTTAGAATGATTCACTGGCTGGTTTGCAAAGCCCTGTGCAGCACAAGCTGGTTTCAAGCTTCCTGCCTGCCTCGTTCCCACAGAGTGCTGAGATCACAGACAAGCACATACCACAACACCCAGTTTCTTTCTTTTCTTTTTTTAAGATTTTCAAACTGCTTGGGTAAGATTTTTGCCAACTTTCTAAACTAAGGACTTCCTGAACCAAAGAACTTAGGAATCTATCCCAGAAGCCCCTCAATTTGAATACTGAGTTCTGTAAAGCTACCTGTGCGGGCACAGGGCTGACTGACAGAGAACAAAGACTGGAATTCATGTCTTGCTGATATCCAGGTAAATGCTTTTAGTAGAAGTTGGATTTCAAAGCCAGGATGGCTATGGGGTTGTGATGTTCTCATCAATAAAGTGAATGTGCACACCCAGAGCTCACAGCAAGTCTGAAATAAAACAATAAATTCTGGCATATTTTGCAAATTACCTGTTGGGCGGCCCCATCTGTGGCCAGCATTCTGCGTTCCTTCAGCTGCCTGTGTAGTAAGGCCTCTACTCCATAGCGTTGACGGTATCGCCTAAGACATTTTAGTCGCTTTAAATTCTCTCTCTCTTTGGCCAAAAGTCCCTCAGGGCCAGTCAGGAGACTACTACCTAGAGAGTCACAAAAAAAAAAAAAAAAAAAAAAAGAAAGAAAAAAAAATCAAGTTTTCTAAAAACAGAACTTCAGTCTATCTGGCCTTGAATTCACAGTAAATTTCCTACCCTCAGCTTCTCAGGTACTGGGTGGGACATGACACAGTCACCACTACAAAGGCTACAAAGGCTACAAAAGTCAAGGTATGACTTGTAAAGAATCAAGGATGCTTTTCCAACTTAAGCAAACAGGGAATCACTAGCTATAAGGCAGGCATACTTAACTCCACCCAACTTGCCTAAAGCTTCGTGTTCCACTTTCCGATTATGTAAATAACGGCGCTTCTTCTCTTTGAGCAGGTGCTGCAGTCGCTTAAACTGATCAATGTACAAAGACTGCAAACGAATTAGCTTCTCTCTCATAATCAGAGCTACTTCTTCAGCTGTATAGACACCAGCATGTCTGGAATAAAACAATACATTCAACAAAGCATGAAGAAAACCGTAATAAAGACAAACATGGTGACGAGTGCCAATAATGCCAGCCTTTACTAGAGGCAGAAACACAAGGGTCAGCAGTTCAAGGCCTGCCTGGACTAGTAACAAATTCAAGGTCAACCTAGATATGAAACCCTGATCTCAAAAACAATAAAAACAACAAAACAGTAAATTTGTATTTAACAAAGTCAACCCGAATTGACACATTATTCTACTAAACAGGAATATTCCCACACATTTTACTAAGACATTAAAAAAATAAAATAGCCGGGCGGTGGTGTTGCACGCCTTTAATCCCAGCTCTTGGGAGGCAGAGGCAGGCGGATTTCTGAGTTCGAGGCCAGCCTGGTCTACAGAGTGAGTTTCAGGACAAACAGAGCTACATGGGGAAACCTTTTCTCAACAACAAAGGTAAAAATGGACAAGAAAGTTATGCTAATTAGTCTAGTCTCCTTTTACATAGTAATTTAACAAAGGCCCCCTTTTCAGAATAACTTAATATCTTAATTACAAAAGATATCGGGAGTTGGAAAGGATGGCTCAGTGGTTAGGAGCAGAGGAGCTGGGTTTGATTCCCAACACTCAAAGCTCACAATGCTAACTCCAGTTCCGGAAGATCAGTACCCTCTTGGGCTCCATGTAAACAGATACACACTCAGGCAAACTAACACACAAAAGTGTCAAATGACCGTGACTTCTAATTTTCATTTAAATACAATCTTTATCAAGACTCTGGGTTTTCATAGTCCAGGGGATATAGCTCAAAGAGAGAACGCTGGCAAAATGCATATAGCACATCACAGCCCTGGCTCTGACCTTACCACCACCACAAACTACACATACCACCACCACCGCTACTGCCGAGAGAGAGAGAGAGAGAGAGAGAGAGAGAGAGAGAGAGAGACAGACAGAGACAGACACACACACACACACACACACACACACACACACACACACACACACACACACCCCCCCCCCCCCCCCCATGGGTCATGATAGGTCCACTTTCTTCACAGTATTATCAAAATTCAGTGCCCTGAATTGACCCTTTACTGTAAAATGTAGGAAAGCTATGTATCAATTTTATTAGTTTGCCTGCCAAAACAAACTTTAAAGATATTCTAGAGGTTAATATAAAGATTGTTTCCTGCTTCCGAGTTAAGTAATTAAAACTTGAAAGATTAACTTTGGGCAAATCTGAGTTCCAGGCCAACCTGGTCTATAGATTGAGTTCCACAACAGCCAGAGCCACAGAGAGAAATTCTGTCTCAAAAAACACAGTGTACAGACAGTGTGTGCGTGCCTGTGTGCACCTATGCAGGGTTGAAAACAAATACTGTGTAACTGCTAGGAATTAATACTAATACTAGAAACTAATACTAGGGAAAACAAAGCCTGAGATTGGTCAGCCTGACTCAAATACCAATACTACATAATGAGGCCCTGCTTAAAAAAATTAGAGATCCTGTAACAATAAATATTTTGATATTTCTAAACTCTTAAGATGACCAGGGGTTAGAGTAGACCTTAACATATAATTAAAATTTGGGTTTCTAAATCAGTTTTCCTTTTATTAGGCATGAAACCAAAGCCAACTATTGAACACTTTTATTCCCCATTTAAAAAGTCAGACCCATGGAATTTTGCAGCAAGTGTCTAAGGTTAAGCAGCCCGTATTTCTGAGATTTGGGACGAGTACCTTAATATCAAGGCCATTTTCTCCTCTCTAGCCAGCCAGCACTTTTCTGCCTCCCTCTCATTCCTTTGTCAAAACCCTGTTCTTCCCTAAGGCACCTCATGGGCGAGAGAGACTCAGTTGCAAGACTTCTCCAAACAATCAGGAAATCTTGCCTTGGAGCAAACTGGTGTCGAACACTTAAACCCACTTACGTATTAATTAACCGCATGCCACACTACATTCTACATACTAACTACATAGGTATGTAAAAGCCTTATGTGGAGTTACAACTTACTTTAGGGGATCTTCTTGATCACTGTCTATGCTATCAGCTTCACTGTCAGGGTCACCTCTCCATGTCTGATCCACAGTAATGGGTTCCTGGTCCCCATCACTCCAGCTGTCTTCATCTGAGGCAAGGAAGGGAAGAGCAGCCATTAAGACTTCCCACCTCTGTAACTCCACATATGAAGAAGCTATGTTACTTAAGACATCAACCTGAAACCTTAAAATTCAAAGTTTTTAATTTTTAAAAATTTTAACACAAGGAAAGGTCACCAGGTTGGGAGAAATATATCTAAACAAACTAAATGCAAAACAAGAAGCAACTAGCACGAGCAACCCTGGCACTCTCGTCCAGTTCCCACAGCACTGCAGTGAGCCAAACTCACTCGCAAGCATCTTCCTCTCTTATCCCAGAGAGATGGTCCTTACCCAGTATCCGGCTCGCTTCACTTCGGCTACTCTCTGGGGTCTGTGCACCCAGCTCTGATTTAGCGTATGAGCTCAGCTGGCACAAGAGGGCTTCACCCATAGGGCCTGGGCTGCTCTTCTTCATTTGAGCATGAAGTGCTAGGGCATTCCTTCGAGCATGTTCGGCACAGAAAGACACCCTAAGGAGACAAAACATTAATATTTAATAGGTCCTCTCTTGAAAGGATGCAGCAATATTTAGTCACCAGTTAATTTTTTCTTTAGGAAATAAGACTATTATATTTACACCTTGAAGACCAGTATGAACCCCAGGCATGGTGATTCAAGCCTTTAATGCCAGCACTTTAGGGGCAGAGGCAGGTGGATCTGTGAGTTTTGAGGCCAGCCTGGTATACACAATTCCAGGGCAGCCAGGGTTAAATAAATAGACCTTGTTGGGGGACGGGGAGCAATATGAATCAAAAACTTAACTATCTCCAGGTGAAGTCATTTATAGTTTTTGTTTGGTGTGGTGCGTGTGCTGCTCAAAGTCAAACCCAGAGCTCCGTGCAGGGAGGGAAGGCTCTAACACAGGCCACCTCCCTGGCTCACAGTAGCTACTATAAACGGAAAGACAGGTAACTTAATCAGTGTTCTAGCCATCAAACAAACATTCTAACTATAAAAATGTGAGCAGTATCTCACAGAAAATCACAGCTGGTTTTATTTTCCAAAATTAATTCTAGAAACACGTCTTACTTTCAATCCATTATAGGCAGGCATGCTTCAACTCTAAAACTAGAAGATGTTTACAAAATTACCTAGTAAAGTCATAGTTTTGCACAGATAAGTACATATATGATAAAAAAACTATGAAGCCCCTTCCAACACACACACACAGTGTGCCTATTACTTAACAAGGCTTGGCAAGTGAGTCAGCACTCCAGCACTAAGAATTAACTTAGAGCGCCAATTCAGTGACTCAGCAAACAAAAGCACCTACCACCAAGGCCCGACCCACCTGAGTTCCATTACCCATCACACCCCACGCAGTAGGAAAGCCGTCCTCTGACCGACCACATGTGTGTGGCAGCATGTGAATCCATGTAATAAATGTTTAAGGAAGAAGAATTTAGAGCTGAGTATGGGAATAATCCCAGAACTGCAGAAGCTGAAGCAGGAGAATTAGGGACTCAAAATTAGTTTGACCACAATCAGAACTCAAAATCTTAGTTTTACAAGTAACTAACTAAACATCTCTGCCTCGAGTGTCCCTCCAGCTCTCGTCAAGCAGTTGGAGGGTTAAGACAGGGTTTTGTTAGCCCTGGCTATCCTGGAATTCAATGCTGTAGACTAGACTGGCCTGAACTCCCAGATCACCTCGAGTCAGCCTTCCAAGTGCTAGGATTAAAGGCCTGCACCACCACTGCCCAGCTCCGTTTGATCATTTTAGCATTTTGACATGCTTCCCAAAGACGGTATCCGTAATACCTTATTCTACAAACACAGGACCTAAAACTCCAGACATGATCAACTCTCCATACCATGTTCCTCTTTTCACTTTAAAACTGAAGGCAGGGGACAGGCATGGTGGTGCATCAACATTAAGTTCCAGGAGACCCAATACCCTCTCCTCAAGCTTGAACGTGGCACACAAACATACATGCAAGCAAAACACCCACCCATACACATAAATAAATTTTTTAAAAAACCGTAAAAGGGTTGCCAAAACTATTTCAAGCCAGTTTTGTCCTTATGGGGAGTTCCGGCAATCGAGTGGGCAGGGGGGTAGGGGAGTCTGTGGCTCTGCGAGCCGAGCCTAACGTCCTGCTATCCACCGTACCACCAGGTATTAGAACCGACTCCAGCAAATTGGTCTCTGACCTCCCCTCACACAAAACAAACTACGAACGGGAAATAAATGCTTCAAAATGTAATAAAAAAAAAAAATAAAAGTCTAAAGGTAAGGAGGTTTAAGCGTTGGAACAGGCTCGGTGATACAACCTGTGCTTTGCGTGCGCCAGGTCCTGGGTTCAAGCGTCAGCATTGAAAAGGAATAATTCTCAGAGCCCGAAGGCAGAACAAACCCACACCTCTCCACCTACCCATCTTTCTTCTCGGGCTTTGGGGCAGCACTGGGGCACCTTTTTCCATTCTTCGTCGAAATATAACTACATTGTTTGAAGGGTGCATTCTTGTCTTCAAGAATATGCTTAATGCAAAACTCCTGCCCCTCCAGACGCGGCTGAGAGCACGGGCGTTGAGTGAACGAACAAGAAAGGGGTTCCTGAGATCTCGGCACTGGGGTGATCCTCCCCCGATTCGTTGGCAAGACGTGAATCCGAATCCTGTTCATACCAAAACCTGCGGGGTGTTGGTCACAGGAAAGATCAATATGGCCTTAACCTTGCCAGAAGTCCTTGTCTACGTGCTTCCGCGGGTCGGCGGCAGGACGAGGGTCGCACCGTAACTCCCGCCGCCCTCCAGCCTCCCGTTACTAACCCACCACCCTCACCCTCTACCCGCCCGCAGCGCTGGCCCCTACCACGTTGGCCGAATCTCCACCGCAGCAGACCGGAAGAGCGGCGCCTGTCCCACGCGGCACCACTGCAACGGCGCGCCCCGCCCCCACGCCCCGGCACGCCGCCTTTGTCCCCGGCCGCCTCAGAGCTCACAGCCCCGGCCCGAACGCCTAGGCAGTCGTCCCGCAAGCGCCATCTTGTCCTACAGCTCCCGGCACCAGAGAACGTGGTTCCCGAGAGCCTAGCAATGAGAGTGACTCCGACGCTGCAGGAGACGGCATACCGCGCTGAGCTGACAGAAAGGGCGAGCAGCAGCCTAACCGCAAAGGACAAGCGCCCGGCACGGCGCCATCTTACCTCCCTGCCGCGCTGCGCCGCGCAGCTTGCCCTCTGGCTGCTCCGCCTGCTCAGAACGCGGCCCTGCGACCTTTAAACGCTGATTGGTCGCTGTTCTGAGGGTGCTGTGCCTCTATTGGTCGAGACCAACACTAGCCTGGGGAGGGCGGGACAGTAAGAGACTGCGCAACGGGAGTGGCTGAAGTGAAATGTCTGTCAGAAACTCGGCCTGTGATTGGGCGGTCGGAAAGGCGGGCCACAGCCAGTCGCTGAGTTCGGAGATTTTTCTCCGTAGGGTTCGTTTTCTGGTGGCGGTGGTCTCCAGCCTTCTCCGGCAGCTACCTCTTTACCGTCCCTACACAGCAGAAAACTGGGGCAGTGGCTGACCGTGTTTTTTGTTTACACATGAAAATGTTTTATTAGTTTTCTATTGTGAACAGTTCAGCTAATTTTTTTGGTCATTTCATGTAAACACTCGAACTCTTGGTGTCTCGAGAATCATATGTACGAATTAATTTTTGTAGAGCAGCCCTAAGAGGTAGACATTATTATCTCTTAGGTAGACATTATTTACAGTTCAAGAGACAGAAAATCAAAGTAAGTTCTGGCATAATGCATGTCTTTCTCAAACTGCCCGCCGAATAGTGTATTATAGAAACAGCAGGCTATTCCGTTTTCCCAATTCTTTTTTTTTTTTTTTTTTTTTTTTCGAGACAGGGTTTCTCTGTGTAGTCCTGGCTGTCCTGGAACTCACTCTGTAGACCAGGCTGGCCTGGAACTCAGAAATCCGCCTGCCTCTGCCTCCCAAGTGCTGGGATTAAAGGCGTGCGCCACCACCGTCCGGCCGTTTTCCCGATTCTTTAAAGATTTCAATCACACCTATAGAAACCCAGAGGCTCTCTGCCTTATTCTCATAAAATAGTTATCTCTTACTTGGCAATAGTGGCACACTCCTTTAATTCCAGCACTCCGGAGACAGAAGCAGGCAGATCTCGGAGTTCCAGGCCAGTCTGGTCTACAAAGCCAGTTCCAGGACAGCCAGGGCTACACAGAGAAACCGTGTCTCAAAAGCAAAACAAAAAAGAAAGTCTCTCTCATCTCAAAAACAAAACAAAAGATGAAAAATCCACCAGATATGGTAGCACACACCAGTAATCTGTGCACTATGGAGAGAGGCAAGAGGTCTCTGTGGTCAAAGACAGGATCTGGTCTCACTGAACCTGGAGTACACCATTTTTAAAAATTATTTGGGGACTAGAGAGATAGCTCAGCGGTTAAGAGCACTGGTTATTCTTCCTAGAGACCCTGAGTTCAATTCCCAGCACCCACCTGGTGGCTTACAACCACCTGTAATACGATCTGATGCCCTCTTCTGTTATGAAGGCGGGCAGATAGAGCACTCCTATACATGAAATACATAAAGAAATAAGTAAATAAATCTTAAAAAAAAAAAAAAAGAGCTATTTTTCCTCATTAAAAAAATGGAAAGTTAGCCGGGCAGTGGTGGTGCACGCCTTCAATCCCAGCACTTGGGAGGCAGAGGCAGGCGATTTCTTTCTGAGTTCCAGGCCAGCCTGGACAGCCATGACTACACAGAAAAACCCTGTCTCGAAAAACCAAAACAAAAAAAAAAAAAAAAAAAAAAAAGGAAAGTAAAATTAAAAATTATTTGCTTGTTTGTTTACCGGGGAAAGTCATGTGTGTAATTCAGAGAACAATTTTGAGAACTCAGTTCTACCGTGTGATGAGAATGAATCAGGTCTTCATGAGGCTTGGCTGCTGGAGCTCTCAAACCTTTGAGCAATAATTCTGTCTCTGCCCTGGCCCCACCCCCACAGCGATGGAGGTGCAGGCACAGGTAGCCACACCAGGCCTTTTTCTCGAGGTGCCGAAGACTCAGCTCCCCAGAGCTTGCATTGTTACCATCTGAGCTCCCTGGCTCTACATTCCGAGCATTCCACTCTTTCCCCTTTTGCAGCCCCAGGCTGGTATCTCCCAGATGTAAACTTCAAGCCTGGTCCCTTCCTTTGAACTGTGTGAGCTCATCACATTCACTGCCAGCTTGCAATTTATAGTCTATTTTTTTCCTTCAGACCATCGTGATTTAACTGGCCTTGGTCCTGCTGGATGTAAAATCCTCCATTTGTGCACTCAATTCCATGTCACCTACTCAAGGACATCACTCCACATGTGTTTTCTGAATCTTCCAAAAGCATACTGGGGGAGGGGGACTTACCTAGGTATGGCCCCTATAGACTGAGGTGTTTAAATGCTTGGCCCATTGGGAATGGCACTATTAGGTATGGCCTTATTGGAGGAGGTGCATTATTGTCGGGTGGACTTTGAGGTCTCCTATGCTCAAACTATGCCGTGTGTCTCAGTCTCCTTGGACTGCCTTCAGATCCAGATGTAGAACTCTCGGCTCTGTCTCCAACATCATGTTGGCCCGCATGCCATCATGCTTCTTCACACCATGACAACAATGACTAAAACCTCTGAACTGAAAGCCAGCCCTAACTAAATGTCGCTCTTGATGAGTCAGTGGTCATGGTGTCTCTTCACAGCAATAGAAACGCTAAGGTACATACATATGTACATGATGTAATTTCTCCCATTTAAAAATACAAAAATGTTTGCCTTGCTTCTTCTCCTGTTCCTATTGCTGTACCTAAGCTATGATCTCCTTATACAGCTCAGTCTTGCCTCAAATAGCTACTCTCCTGTCTCAGCTTTTTTAGTGCTGGAGTTACACAGTGTGTGTTGTCACTCCCAGATCTCTTACTCTCTTGAATTTTCTCTGGTTAGGATTCTCTCCATGGCAAACTGACACTCAAGCTTACAGATGACTTTTTTTTTTTCCACTTTGTTAATTCAAATGAAGCTTCTAGGTTTCATCTTATAAGACTACTTAATATCTAACACACTGAATCTCTTTCCTGCCTAGAGAGACGGTCTCTCTGTAGCTCAGATTGGCCTCAAGGCAACGGTGATCCTTCTGTCTCAGCTTCCCATATACTTGTGTATATGTCCAGCAACTTGTGCCTATGTATGGGCACACTTTCACAGGTGAGCTCACCTTTGCTTGTCAATATGGGGACCAGATGTCATTAGACTTCCAGTGTTCTCTTGCTGTTTCTGGAACTTGCAGTCTAGCTGGCTAACCAGCAAGCTTCCAGGATCTGGCCTGTCTCCAGCTTCCCTCCACTCCAGCACTGGAGTTACAGGTGCATCGCCATACCCCACCTCTACACGGGTGCAGGACATCAGACCTCGGGGCCTCGAGCTTGCATGCCAGCTCTTAATCCACTAAGCCTTCTTTCTTAAAAAACATTTTCTCGATCTCTATACTATTTATTCACCATTTTCCTCAGTCACGCATTCCTGGTGTCATTTGAGTTTCTTGTTCATCTTCCCCCAACCCAAGTTCTGAACTCTACTTTTTCTACTGTTTCTCTTGGTTATCTCAACGTTCTATTCCATTCAGAAACTTTTGACTCCCAAGTAAGTATCATCACTATCCTGGACCTTGCTTGGATGATATTCTACAGCCATCTATCCAGTAGTCTTCACCATGAAAGGTCTACATGAAACTTGAGATTTAATATTAAGGCCATTTTCCTGTTCCTCCTGTTGCCATACACAGTAAATCTATCCTTCCGGTTGGTCAGGTCAAACATGAAGTCATCCTTGACCTGCCTTCTACCTTAGAGCAAATCCCGCTGACTCTATCTCCAAGATATATTACAATTCTCACTACCTTCAGCACTTGTGAAAATTTTGGAGCCACCCGTGTCTCTTAAATTATTGAGAACCTTCACCCTTGAATCTATTCCACATAGCACCCCAAAGGAACATTTTATAACCTAAGCTGGCTGCAAAGTCTGTTGCTGGGAACCTCCCAGTGCCCTAACAACTTATCTAAACTTTTGCTTACAAGTGTTTTGCCTGCACTATGGACATTACTGGTGACCACAGAGGTCATAAGGGGGTACCCCTTCTGGGATGTTAACTGGATGTTAAAGGTAGTATGAGCCCATGTGAGTGCTGGGAACTGAAGCCAGGTCTTCTGCACCTTTGCAAAAAGTGACATTGTTTTAAAAGGACTGAGCCAGCCCACATCCAATGAACTCCATTCCCTTTGGCCTGGAGGACAGAGGCACACACAGTACATAGAGATACATGCAGACAAAACACTTGGAACACATGAATTATTAAAAAAAAGCCAAATGCAGTAGCCGCCTGTCACGTTGATAGGCTGAAGGTTCAGGCAGGAGCTGAGTTTGAGCCCATCTTTGGTTAGAGCTATAACCAGTCAATTCATTGAGACTGCCCTCAAAATAAGGGAAGACCAAAATTCATTTTTTTTTTCACTATGTGTTCTTTGCCCATAGGGCTGGAGAGATGGTTCAGCCCTTAAAAGCACTGGGTGCGCTGGACAGTGGTGGCGCATGCCTTTAATCCCAGCACTTGGGAGGCAGAGGCAGGCAGATTTCTGAGTTCGAGGCCAGCCTGGTCTACAGAGTGAGTTCCAGGACAGCCAGGCTTACACCGAGAAACCCTGTCTTGAAAAGCAAAACAAAACAACAAAAGCACTGGCTGCTCTTCCAGAGTACCTAGGTTCAATTATCAGCACTTACATGTGGGCTCACAGCTGTAACTCCAGGTTTAGGGGATCTGACACCCTTACAGACACATGCAGATAAAACACCAACACACATGAAACAAAAATAAATCATTTTTAAGTCTCTTTTCTGCTTAGTTTTTATTATATTGATTTGGGTATAGGGAAGCATATATACCGAGACTAAAGAGTGAAACTAACTAGAGTTAGTTCTCTCCTACCACGTGGATGCCAGGGATTGAGGTTGGCACTGGATGCCTTTACCCACCGAGCCACTGCTCTGGACCCATTTTTTCTTTTTAAAAGAATTACTTGGCGGGCAGTGGTGGCGCACACCTTTAGTCCCAGCACTTGGGAGGCAGAGGCAGGAGGATTTCTGAGTTTGAAGCCAGCCTGGTCTACAGAGTGAGTTCCAGGACAGCCACGGCTACACAGAGAAACCCTGTCTCCAAAAAAAAAAAAAATTACTTATGTGACTACACTGTTGCTGTCTTCAGACACACCAGAAGAGGGCATCGGACCTCATTACAGATGGTTGTGAGCCTCTATGTGGTTGCTGGGAATTGAACTTAGGACCTCTGGCAGAGCAGTCAGCTCTCTTAACCACTGAGCCATCTCTCCAGCCCTCTAGCCCGCCTTTTAATGTTTTTAAACTACTGGTAATTCTGAAGTTTGAAGTATTAGGACACAGAGGCTCTTCCTTTGTGTAAGACCAACCCTATGTAGTAGTCACAGCTTCTCCAAGTTAGCAAGAAATGTAACTTTTCTTCAAAATACACTCCTGCTAGGCATGGTAGCCCATGCCAGCAATGTATCTCATAACTCAAGATCTTGGATGTAGCAAGAGAATATAGCAGTTTGAGCCCAGATGGGCTACACAGTGAAACTGTCTTGAATAAAAACATACTGTCTACCAAAGATAACAGTTCAGCTGTGTCTTGGTGCTTGCTACTAAGTGAGTGGTTTGGTGTTGCTCTATATTAAAGCTGTTTTTTAACCCTCTTACAGCAGCGGAGTTTCCCCCTCTGTCTACAACACACTTCCTTCAGCAAGTTCACTGTTAAAAGTTAAATCTCAGATCTTTCCAATGGACTTAATATCCATAGGACACTGTGTGATAGGAACATAATACTATTAAAACCAAAGCAGAGTGGTAATGAGTCAACAAACTAATAAAGACTAGTTTAAAGACATGGAACACAAACAAAGACCAGGTGTTTTATCATTAACGTTTATTGATGGGATGGATAAATACAGATTGAGAAACATACTTGACAGCAAGATATCAAACTGATAGCCAGACTATAAAATGTATACAATATCCTTCTTTAAAATTTTTTTGAGTTTTTAAGGTTTTTTACAAAGAGCCCTTATGATAATGGTCACTTCCATCCTATGGTCATTCACCTAACAGCAGTAGAGATCCCAGGAATAGCACCCAAAACTGAGGTGCCCCACGGAGGACAGAGGCAACAGCACAATTATTTGCTGAGCAGTACAAAAATCAGACAAAAAAACAAAAACAAAAAAACAAAACCTCACCACAAAATTGTACCTGAGTGACATAAACCGGTAAAAGTGTGTTACTTTGCTTTTTTTCTTTCTTTCTTTCTTTCTTTTTTTTTTTTGTTCTTTGGTCTGATAAGAAAATGGACAGTTTAATGTGTGGAAAGTCAGGTGATACAGATCAGTCCCAGTTCAGAACCCTAAATCACACCTACACGAGGCTGTTGCACTGTTTTCTTGGGTTCTTAGGCCAGACAGCCCTTCTGCTTTGTAAGCGATGTCACTATGGCCATCAGCTAATCACTTTCTCGGCATACACTGGCATTTCCAGATTACCTGACGGCAGACACACTTGCTCTGGCTTCAATGAACATGCTGTCAAGCATCCCTCTCGACATTCACATGGCAACACAAAACCCATGAGTTTCTCCTCATACAACCAGGAATACACACTCACAGGGAAAGAGTAGACACTGAGTTTTATTCAACATTCTTTTCCTTCCCATTTCCATCGCCAAGTTCATCTTACCAACTTTAGAATACTAAAACGGAGAGCTCAACCACTTAGGAAACAACTGTGAATTTAGACCACTCCATCAGGTAAGATCACAGTACCATGCTTCTTTCAAGCTTCCATCCACTGTAGGTAAGTAAGAAAGGACAGTGTGGTGCAGCAAGAATTGCTTCCTAAGCATCAAGTCCAAACCTCAATCAGCGCCAAGAAATTTGAGGATGTATGAGAGTCACTGAGAGCTCAGTGGAATGGCAGAAAGCTATTTCTCACTATCTGATGGGTTGCATAGACTGCTTAAGTTCTCCCAAACTCAGGAGAATAAAATAGGCATTCCAATCTCACGATGGTTTTGTTTCTCCCTTTTCCTAGCATGAGTATCAAAATAACTCATCAACAAAAGAAAAAATCTTTAAAAAAATAATTAGTTCCCAAAATAATGGAAACACATATATTTAGATTCCAACCATACTAGGATAGGTAGGACCCCTCCAACTGCCTTTGTCTAGAAGCACGGTGCGAGGTGAAGTGAATCACGCTGCAAAGGCTTCAGGACCCCAGCAGTGATGTCACCATGATTGTGTTTCAATACTCAAATCTACTGCTGTCTGCAACTGGAGATACTCACTGTTTCTATCACCACTGGTGAACCTAATAATATAGAACTATGTAGGATACACTAAACCAAACACTAAATCATTTACAAGAAGGAAAAGATGCTGAGTCTCAGATACAAAAACACAATGATTCATGAATGAGAAAAGTAGACTAATATTTAGGTATTTTCTAAACCCAAAAGGCATTAACTGTATACTTCAGAAGACCACACTGGTTTTAGGTTAATGATTCACCAGAGTTTAGCCAATAACACAGGTATATGACTAAGAGCCCTAAAGACAATCCACAGGTATTTATTTCTGCCAATGTAAAAGTCAAGCAAACTCTTAGGAATGAAATTTACAGAAGTTAAGGCTCCAAGCCTGCTTACCACTCTCATTTCTTCTTGACTTAGATTAAAAGAAAAAACAAAGAGCCATGTTTACACGGCTGACTTTAGATATACAAATACTACTTCTCACCCTTTGAAGGTATGAAGGTAGGAGACACACATGGCCTAAAAGCCTTATTTATACAGAAACTGGACAATATGCATGCTAGCTGGCAGGTGTATCTGCTACCCCAAAATAATGCAATGCAGCAGTTCATGCAGAGCCCATGAGGGAGGTTCAGGATCTATGCACAGACGTAGAAGCAGACACCGAATCTATCTACAGACAGTACCAGGAGGAACTAATATAGAAAAGTCTCTAAACTGACCAAACTCAGTGTGAGCTACAGTAAAGACCAGAGGACAGATGAAGTAGCTCTTTAGTAAGCAGTGATTCCTAGTCCACTACAGACAGAGTTCTACGAACGTGACTACATTATTACTGTGAAGAAATACTATGATAGCAAATATGACAGCCTCTGTGGCGAGGGACTGCATGTGACATTAATGAGAGTAATTAAAGAAACAGCTATGTTCCCAAATCAAATCATCAATTCCAGACAAAGATGCAAACTAAAGGATACATTCCCGTTTGGGAAGGTCAGGATGGAAACAAAATCTAAACAAATACCAAGCCTAAATTTAGTAATCATGATGACACATCTATCTTGCACAACACAGGAAATACTGAGAAAGAAAATGTTACTTTAAAAGTTACACACACCAAGAAATATCACTCGTTTATCAGCAAGGAGCTCCTTGTTTTGCACAGCAATGGCAGGCACTCCAGACAATTCAAACATGCAGATTAAGAACCACAGAGTCACCCTAAGATATATTCCTTCCCATACATTCCTTCCTCTAGTGAGCCAATATATCAGCAAGAGTAACTGCCTCAGTGTTTTTCCTAGTCTGTTCTTGGCAAGCAGCACCGTACAACTTCTGTTTCCCTATGACTTTCAATGAAAAGAATCTGACTCCCCCTAAAGACTACTTTGCATGACAGAAGCTTCAATAATTAAAACAAGAGACAAATTATTTTCATAGCACCATCTTATCCATAGCCCAAAAAAATCCACACATACACTTGTGCGTGTACACACACACGTGTGTATATATACATGTATATATGTGTATGTGTACACACACACACACACACACACACACACACACACACACACTCTCATGCAATGAACCAAATTAACAGCAATGATCTGTGGCTAGGTAGCATTTTTCAGTTAGACAGCTTGGCTTACAATTTTTATCTAGTCAGTATTTTTTCAAGATTTCCTTCATCAGAAATATTTACTTCTAATGTCTGGAACAATCAAGCCCTATAACAGGATTCCTGATCCACTTTTTTAAGGTCTTTTAAGAATCTCTGTCTGGAATCAAAAGCCACCCAGTAAGAAATAACCTAAATACAACAGTGTCTGTTGGCTCGGCTTACTCACTCATTATATACCAATGCTGTTACATCAAATCTGTCTCTGAAGTCAAACAGGCTATAAACTGCAAGTATGCAGTTGTGTCCCGTTAGAGGAACAGATAAAGCAAGTCTTACATTCATAATGTAACTTAAACACAAAGTCTTCAGAATCCCAAATCACAATTTCATTGTCTTCAGTATCATTAACTCCTTGGCTTCTCTCAATCCTATTATCACACATGGTCTAGTCTTTTCAGACAGGACACGCAAAGCACATCCTTCTTCCCTTCAGAGACCTGAGCTTTCGCAAAACCCAACCTGAAAAGGCCCAATTCTGAAGGGGAGAGGCCAGCTTTGCTTTATAGGCTTCTTCCTCAAGCCCACCTCCATTCTGCATTGAAAACACAAAAAGGAGTAACAGGAAGTGCCCAGGATGGTCATTGGCCACAACTACCCAACTAGAAGCTAGAGGGCTGCTACTCCATTACATCAGCCTGTGGTAAAGGGAGGGACTCACACTGTCAATCATGCTCTTCATAGCTTCAAGGCCAACTGTGCTCTCTAGTAGAACGTTGAGATACCAAAACAGTTACGAGTGGGAGGAAAAAGGTAACATGATTTTAAACACATACATGCTCACGTGTGCGTGTACGTGTACGTGTACACACACACACACACACACACACACACACACACACACACACTTTAAAGATCTTAATACTTCAAGTGGCCTGAGCCTATTTCACTCTTGGCCAAGAGCCTACCCCCCCTCCCCCGCACACATTCCCACCCTCCAACCCCCTCCCGCCCACCAGTCATTGCTGTTCCTCATACACACAGCAAAATCCCTTTCCCCTTCCCAATTATAAAAAAAAAAAAAAAACCAGATAACTTACTTTCTTTAAATTATTTTTTAAAAGTCTCTTAAAGATTTGACGTTTAAATACTTCCTCTCTTCTGATATGTTAAACACCAAAAGAATCCACAACTGCTTGCTTGCTATGCCCTCCACGTTTCAGTTCTGGCAAGAAGAGGGAAGAGAACTACTCCAATCAACCTCGTCAGGATGAGGAGAGGCCAAGAATATCGAGTTCCTAACCCTTCACAGCTTCAGCAGAATCCTACCTCTAATACCAGGACAAGTTACAGATGAATGAGGCAGCAGACAGAATCACTGAGGCCCTCCAACACCCTCCCACCTGTCTCAATAGCAATTTATTCCTAAGGTGACATTTCATAAGGGATGTAAATTTCGTAGTCTAGTATCAGTAGTCAAAACAAAACAAATAAAAAAAAGTGTTTTTTGTTTTTGAAGTTTTTGCCTCTTTTTTTTCTTTTTTTTTTCACTTAGGAAGAGGTGGAAGTGGTGGAGGGGGTTCTGACGGGAGGGGTGGTGGCCGAGGTTTGTCTGTATTGCCAGATCTGGAAGAGATGCCACCAGCTCTTGGATTCATATATTCACCATAAGAATGAACAAATTCAAATGCAGGGGGTGGAGTGGGCTGAACCCCTTGGGCACTAAGCAGGGAGTGGAGCATATTCACAGTGTCTTGATAATCTATGGACTGAGCTGTGCTGTGACCATTAGCCCCAGGAGGGCCTTTATCCAGTTTCATATGAGGAACACGAGTTTTACAGCTAGGCTGTGAAAAGGGCAGGCCACTTGTGTCTGAGCTATGCCCAGGCAACTGGGTCATTGTAGGAAGAGGGGGGAAGGGGAAATTCAAGGAAGAAGATTTAGTACTCTTGGCAATCTTGGCTGGATGATCAAACACTGCTGCCCCCGTCTCTTCCGGGGGACCCCGTTTACGGGCAGAGCTGGAAGAGGACAAAGTACTAGACAAGCTGTAGGTTTTGTGTGCTAAGGTACTTGTCTGGCTGCTATGTTTTGGATCACTTGGGCGCTTGCTCCCAGGGCCGAGCGGTAGCTGTAAGTGAGCATGCTTGTGTGAGTGATGGTTGTGGTGGTGGTGGTGGTTAGACGGGTGAGTCCTCTGCTTCTCTCTGTGCTCCCGGCTCTTGGCGACACTGTCTTCTACAGAATTGTGCTTCTCACCTGCAGAGTGCACTTTAATGCGCATTTTGATCTCCTCTGGTTTTGAAGAAGCTGCTTTATCTCCACTAGCCACCGGGAGTCTCATTTTCAGAGCTGATTTGTCAGCCTTATCAAGAAAAGGACGTTCAGGATTTTCTGCGCCCTCAATGGGCATTTTCAGGATAACTGAAGAATGGCTGTCGTGAGACAGGAGATTCTGGGCAGCATATGCATACTGTGACTTCACATTGGCCTCCATATTCTCCAGCTGCCTTTTCTGAGCAGCCAACTCTTCTGCGTGCTTTGCACGGTATTCTTTAAGTGACACTTTAGCTGACGGCACGCTCTTGCTAGTCTGCTTCTGGGAAACAAATGCATTCGAACCATCATGTTGCAAGGAATGATCAACTCCAATAAGTGCTAAATTCTCACTCGTCCGATGACCCTGAGAAGCTTCTAGTTTAAAGGGAGGTTGGGAAGACAGCCATCGATCGCCTTGCAGCATGTCCACACTGGTCAAACTGCTAGACGACTCTTCAGAAGTAGGCAGGGAAGGCACTGCACTCGCTGACGCAGTTGACATGCTCATCAGACCTGCAATCGTCGTGTCTGAAGAGGTCTGAGAAATCATGTTGAGGATTGTCTGCTCCGATGTGTTCTCGTCTGCTCCTCGGTCCTCTGGTTTGGTTTTCATGGCAGCCTGGTATGCCTAGAAAGAAGCAAATCAAGCTCACTCCAACAATTTACTAAGTGGCAGTATACTGGACTATCAGCCAAGCAGAACTTCCTGATGGCTTTGTGTTCTGTTTGTGTACTGGAGATGTGGGCTTTGTTTTTGAGACCAGGCACGTCTCAAACTCAGAGATCCTCCTGTCTCTACCTTTTTAATACTTAAAGACATTCACTGTCACACCCAGAAAATAAAGCCACTTAAAAACATTCAGTATAACTGCTTTGGGCTGCAGTTGGCCTTTAAATAAATTCTAGAAAATGTGATGAGGTTTTGTATGAAAATAAAAGATTAAGTACATGCTCTTAAGTCTACTTCTAACTCTAAGCTTCCAGAGGCAAAAATTATCTATAATTCACCAGACTCAGTAGGATAAGGGAAATCTCTATGCATGGTAATACATGACTACAATCCCAGCACTTAAATGACAGAGGCAGAGGCAAGAGGGTCAGAAATCCAAGGTCAGCCTCTATAACAGCAAGGCTTGAGGGCGGCTGGAGCTACATGAGACCTGTCTCAAAAGGGTTGGGAGAAGGCTTTACTCTTTCTTTTTGGGCGCTGGTGATTAAAAGGACCTTGTGCGTGTGAGTACTTATTTTTACCCAGCTCATCTACCTGATGCTATGGAAAGGGAATGACTCTATTACTCACAAGACTAAAATACCTGCAGTACAGCTCCAACCTGAAACACAGTTAAGGGAACTAACTGCTCCTGTTGCAGAGGACCTGGGTTCTGTTCTCAGCAACTAGAGCAGCTCATAACCACTTAAAACTCCAGTTCCAGAGCATCTAGCCCCTCTGGCCTCTATGGGTACTGCATGAACATAAATGTAGGCAAATACTCATATACACATACACAGTAAGTAATAAACCTCTCCCCACCCCCAGGTCTAAGGATCTGTAGCCCCAGATGGTATCCAGCTCAGAGATCTTGTCTCTGTCTCCCAAGTGCTGGTATTAAAGGCATGCAACACCATACCAAGCTGTAATGATAAACCTTTTTAAAAAGAAGGAAGGAGGGGAGGGATGAAAGAAGGAAGAGAATAAAGTATTTTTAAAAGTTTCTCCTTTTTAATTAATTAGTTTTTTAAATGTAGGAGTGTTCTATCTGCATGTATACCTATATCCCAGAGAGACATCAGATATAGGTAGTCATGAGCCACACTATGTGGGTGCTAGGAATTAAACTGAGGACCTGTGCAAGAACAGCCAGTGTTCTAAACCAAAGAGTCATCTCACCAGCCCTAAAACATTCTAAAGTAGCTAATATCAAAGAGAAAATTACATTTGACCCTTATAATTCCATCCATACCTTGCTCCTACAGTCTTTTATCCTCTAAAGACTGAAATGTTAGTTCATGTTCATGCTATAAAGTTACAACTACTGTTAAGTAGGACGGAAACTCCAAACCCAGTGCACACATCCAATTCTGGTATAGTCATCAGTGCAATTAAAAGAAAGAATAAGTTTGTCAGCACTAAGTCTTACCCTCCAATTCCGAATACGTTTCAGCCTGCTTGGAGTTTTCTCTAGAATCTGTAGAAATTCATGTGTCAATTCTACAAATGAAACATTTAAGAAATGCTCAGAGATAAGAATGTAATCAAACAAGAATAACCTCAACTAACTCACTGTTTAAGTCATGTTTGGCCAGACATGTGACAAAGCAAGACGTGCGTTTCAAGGTCCCTTACACTAAAACTTACCATCTAAAAGTTCCAAGGTCACAGTGGCGTCAACATACTCCCACCAGTGCTTCCCATCAGTTGAGACTGGGATCTCCCAGTTGGACCACTTGCAAGCCAGATGGATGCAGACACAGGCCACCACAGGAGGTGTGTACTGCAGGCTAAATGTGGTCAAATGCAGGCTGACATCAAAGGGAAGGAAACAGAGAGTGTCATGAGCCCTCAATTCTCAACCCTAAACTAAAACTCTCCATTATTTAAAAAATAAAAAAAACCAAAAAACCAAAAACAAAAACCACAGGAGAGCGAGAAGGGCAAGAAATATCCTGTGCTCTGATTTAGCATTCAACATGATTTTCTTTCTTTTCTTTTCTTTTTTTAAAGATTACTTTCAATTATGTGTACATGTCTGTTGGACTACAAGCACAATCGAGGATGTTCAGGGAGGCCAGAGGTGTTAGACCCTAGAACTAGAGTGACAGGTGATGGTGCACAGTCCACAACACATGCTGCGAACTGAACACAGGTCCTCTGGAAGAGCGGTGTGTGCTGCTGGACTAATCTCTTCGGCACCTCAATGTGATATTCTATTAAAATACTGCTTAGGTAAACAACAGTTCTAAATTTCCTAGTATCACACACTGATTAGTGAATAGAAAACAAAAACAAAAAATAAAAGAAAAAAAAAAAAAGAGCTAGGTAGGCAGCCTTGGTGAGACACCCCTTTAATCCTAGCACTTGGGAGGCAAAGGCTGCCAGTGGGTCTCTGTGAGTTTGAGGCCAGCCTAGTCTACATAGCAAATTCCAAGATTGCCAGAGTTATTTAATGTGATCGTGTCTGTCTCAAACCAAAACCAAAAGAAAAAAACCACCAAAGCCAACATAGTAGCAGATGTCTATAATCCCAAAACACGGGAAGTGGAAGCTGAAGGCTGGCTTAAGCAATGAGACTCTGTCCAAAAAAATAAAAAAAAAGTTGCTCTCTCAAATACAAACAAACATACCGGATTGGCTTTTTTGTTTTGTTTTTAAGATTCTGTTTGGGTTCTAGACAGGTCTCATTCTTTGGCTGTCTCAAACACAGCAATCTTATCTCTTAATTACAGTACTGTAGGACCATAATGCCCGACTCTTACTTTAAATTTGTTTCATTGCTCCTCTTCCCTTGTGTGTCTGTCTGTCTGTCTACCTGCCTGTGTTTATAAGACAGTAGAGAATGGTTTTGAACTTGCTATATGTATTTCAGAGGATGCCCTTCAACTACTCATTCTCCTGTCTCTGTGTCCTGAGTGTTGGGATCTCAGACTGGGCCACCACACTCAATGTATGCAGAACTGGCTTACTAAAGCTAACCTTCTCACACTTGGGCTAAGAATGACTGAGCAAACAATGTGGGAATCAGACACAAGAACAAGCAGGTCATTTAGCAGAACAAGTTCTATACTAACAGCTTTTTAAAAAATATATATATATTGAAAATCCTCATAGACTAAGTGCCCATTGCTTGGGCAAAGGAAAAGAAAATCAACAAACCTCAAAATTATTGGAATGCTCTCAGACATTTTATAGCAAAGTTAATGCATAGATTTTTGTATGCTAAATAAGTACAAAACCCTAGCAAATTAAAAGGCATTAAAAAAAAAAATCTGCAGAAAAATCCATTCCCCAAAGCACTGTCTACAATACATTATAGCAAAGGTTTTTTCTACGGTCTTTTGGCTCTAGTTCACTAAGTGATCCTATAAACCCCTCAAGAGGTGACAAGCCCAGCCCAACCCAATCCCAAACCCAAACACAAAAGAGGAAAACAATAAAAATATAAACCTGTTGGTTGCCATGAAGTAAGATGTCTGTGCTAAGTCCTTGCTTGCTAACAAAAACAAAAGAAAAAGACATTATTAGTTCCATTTTATAACATCAAATACTTAGTAAACATGTACTATTTATAAGTTACTGCAAATAGTTGTAAATGAAGCAGGCATAGTGCCTGGTTATCTGGTGTTTACAATCTACCCAAGTGAACGGATCAATGACTTTAAGAAGGGACAAGTGTGCGGTGGTGGTGCACGCCTTTAATCCCAGCACTTGGGAGGCAGAGGCAGGCGGATTTCTGAGTTCCAGGCCAGCCTGGTCTACAGAGTGAGTTCCAGGACAGCCAGGACTACACAGAAAAACCCTGTCTCGAAAAACCAAAAAAAAAAAAAAAAAAAAAAAAAAAAAGGGTCGAGTGGGAACCTGGCAATTGAACACAGCACATGTTCTACTGATTTCCAATTTGAATGTTAATAATTATGCTGCTTCCAGATCTAGAGACTCAAGCTTTATTTTGTACATCAGTTATTGGGGGTGTTCATTTAAAATGCAAGCAATTCCATGACCTAGTTTGATTCAATATTTAGATAAGGACAGAGATTCTGATTCCAGAGATCACTGAGAAAGAGCAAGATAAGAGACAAACCATAGGACCTGGCTCCAAAGTCAGAATCCAGAAGGCCTTGACATTTTTTTTGTTTTGTTTTGTTTTGTTTGGTTTGGTTTTTTTTGTTTTTTTGAGACAGAGTTTCTTTGTATAGCCCTGGCTGTCCTGGAACTCACTCTGTAGACCAGGCTGGCCTCGAACTCAGAAATCCGCCTGTCTCCCAAGTGCTGGGATTAAAGGCGTGCGCCACCACCTCCAGCGGAACACTTTATTTTTAAAACAAACAAACAAAAAACCCCACCACCACCAACAAAAAAACCAAATTTCAACTGAGTAGACTGTGATTTAATCCCTTAAACATCAAGTAACACCTGTTTCACACACTACAATGAGAAATAAAACATTCCACATTCCTCCGCCCCCAAAACACAAGCAAGACGAGCAATTTTTATCTTCTTTAGAATTTCATAGGCACCTCTATAAGAGCACATATCCACGTCTCTTCAGCACTGCTCTTCCTAATGCAAAACCTTTAATGCTTTTAAATACACAGAACTCACAGAACTTGGATTCTCACCAGCAACCTGAGTTTAGTCCCCAAGATCTCGATAGAGAACTGAGTCCCAACGTTATTCTCTGGCCTCCTGTACATATACCACATGGCTCATGAAGAATACCCCACATCTCACCCATGACACACACTAAAGTTTGTTTTAATGTACAATACTTGCAGAAACGTAATTTTTCTGAAATTTCAATTTTCATAAAACAGTATTAAAATAAAAAAAGGCTAGTCATCAGTCTGGCATATAAAACTCTAAAAGACATTTATATGCATGATGATATTCGGACTTTGTCTTTCCAGGTCTCAATATAAATCCAGGGCTTCCTGTGTATTAAGCAAATGCTCCACCACTGAGCTGTACGTCCAGTCCCAGATACTCCTTTTTGTTTGCTGTTTGTGTAGTTGAATAGGCCTTAATATGCAGCCCAGGCTAGCTTAGAACTTACAATAATCTTCCTGCCTCAGCCTCCTAAGTACTGGGAATGTAAGTGTGTGCCATCACAACTGGCACCCCAGAGATTATGGATACTACTTAAATAGAAGGAACCCTGAAGGATTAGGAATGTCATTCAATGGTAGAGCACTTGCCCAACATATACAAGACCCTATGTTTAAACTCTACAGCACAAAAACAAACAAACCAACAACAGGGCTGGTTATGGTGGTACAAGCATTTAATTCTATTATTTAGGAGGCAGAATGCTCAACTCCAGGCCAGCCTGGCCTATTTAGCAAAGGCCAAATTTCAGTCAAGCCAAGGCTACATAATGAGACTGTATCTCAAAAATGAAAGTTTACATACCATTTAAGAACTAATTATTTTTATCAGGACTGGAGAGATGGCTCAGTAGTTAAGAGTGCTGGTCTTTCTTCAAGAAGACCAGGGTTTGATTCCCAGTCCCTCCATGGTGGTTCTTAATCAACTACAATCCAGTTCCATTAGATCTGACTCCCTCACCTAGCCTCTAAGTGCACCAGCTACACATCTCATTCAAACATACACTTAGGCAAAACACCCATACATAAAAATATGTAAGAATAAATGATATAATTTTAAAATCCTACCCAATGGATTGTAATAGAAGTTCAAATGAATTCTATATCATAATTGGGGTTTCCTTTAATTCGACATGAATCAGAAGACCATCCACACTTAAGAAAGTAAGTTATATTCGTGTACATGTGTTTGTACAGCATGTGTGAAAGTCAGAGGACAACTTTTGGAAGTCAGTTCTCTCCTCCCACTGTAGGGTCCAGGGTTCAAACTCAGGTCATCAGGCTTGTGAGGTAACTGATGTTACCTACTGACCCATTTGCTGGCCCAACACCAGCAACTTTCAAAATTTCCTGAAAACTGCTAACTTACATGTGACTTGTTGACTTTTCCAAATCTGTCCTTACACTTTGTCAAATACCCCACCAGACAAGTTCCTTTTTCTATTTGACATACACTTAAGACAAAACACCCATACATAAAAATACAGTTCAATCCATCATGGTGGAGAAGCTACAGCAGCAGGGACATGAAGCAGCTGCCACACTGCATGGAGTCAGGAATGCTGACTGCAGGCTGCTGCTCGGTTCCACTTCTCTACTGTACAGTCTGAGATCCTAGCAGGGAGGAGGCCATCCACTATGGGTGAGTAAGATCCT
>JANHMN010000012.1:4929916-4967413 GCA_030674055.1 Rhabdomys pumilio | reverse complement strand
GGTGAGTAAGATCCTAGCAGGGAGGAGGCCATCCACTATGGGTGAGTCTTCCGCCTCAACATTGTCAACATAATTCTCCACTGGTAAACCCAGGGGTCTGTCTTCCAAGTGATTCTGTCAAAATGGCAATTAATGCTAACTTCACTGTCTGCTTAAATTAAAAGATCCAAAAACAGTTTCCAATAGGTCAGAACCAAGTATATGACTCCAGCCAAGCAGGTCACTCAGTCCAAATCTGGGACACGGCAGCTGTGAGTCCAAAGCCAGGTACAGCCCCAAACAACTAAGCAATTCAAGCAGTTAAGGTTACTTACCTCGAACAAGCTGGGTGCACTTTACCACATGTGTATGTGGGTGATCAATTGTTAATTCAAATCCTTCAAAAAGAAAGAAAATATTTATCTCTCTTTTGTCTGAATTATTAATGGCCCATTCACTTTTCTCTTTCAAAAGTACTGTGCAGAGACAAAGTGACTCAAGTATCCTTCGCACTCTATCATCTCCAAAGAGCTGGAAGGCACACGTAAGACCTAAAGACCACCTCTGAACACAAAAATCTCTTTCCATGAAGGCCAGAGAGGCAGCTCCCTGGTTTAGACTAGGTGTTGTAGAGGGCTGAGTTTGACTCCCAGCACCCACATGGTGGTTCACTGTAACTCCAGTTCCAAAGCATCTAACACTTCCTTCTGATCTCTGTGGGCACCAGATATATACACAGTGCACAGATAAAAATGCAGGTAAAACACTTATACACTTAAAATGAAATAAATCTAAAAGACTGTTTTAATCCTTTTTAGCAATAAAAGGATATAGCACAAGGTTGAAAGAAGTAGTCACACAATAATGGTGTTTTCTAAATCTTAATTAGCCTCTTTCATTTGTGGAAGTAAAGAATGGGAAGAGACAGTACCATGTAGCCCAGGCTGGCCTCAAACTCACGATGTTGCTGAGAATTACTGGATTTAAGATCCTCCTGCCTCTAGTTCCCAAATGCTGATATACACAGCTGGCTGCCAACTGCTGGCAAGCCTGCTTCTGCCTCTGCCCTCGAGAGCTGGGTTACAGTATCTTAAAGCTCACTGTGGCTCTTTCCATCAGCTCCTTTATAGTGTGCACTGCTTGTTGTATCCTATCTCAAAGGTTATTACCAAAATCACTCAACAAGTCAGAATACTGAAAAGCTCACTTAAGTACATTCTCTTTGAGCACATAATAAAAATCCCAGCCATGCATAGCAGCATACTCGGGAGGCCTGGCAGATTATGAGTTTTAAAACCAACTTGGCTACAAGGTAAAACCAGTATAAAAACAAGCAAACAAAACACAGACACACACATAGAGAGGCATACACACAAACAAAATGCTATTATCTAGACACACTATCAGACTAGAACAATTTATACAAGAATTGAGCCCCCGTTTTTTGTCATTATTTATCAGGTTAAAAACTGCCTAACTAGCCAGGCTGTGGTGGCACACACCTTTAATTCCAGCACTTAGGAGGGAAGAAGCACGTGGATTTCTGAGTTCAAGGCTAGCCTGGTCTACAGAATGACTCCAGGACAGCCAAAGCTACACACATATAAACTCTCTTGAAAAACAAAACAAAACAAACAAACAAAAAAAACCAAAACAACAACAACAAAAAAAAAAATCAACAAAACCAACCAAACCCCCTCCCCCCAAAAAAACCAACTAGCAAACTTATCAGATAAATCATAAACCTTACAATGAGAAAAATTAAAAATAAAATCTTGACTAATAGCTGTTTCAAGGGTCACCAAGGACCTAACACTGTAGAAACAGACCAGGGATAGCGGTCTGTTTCCATTTAATGAGCCCCACAGCCATTATTACCCAGGAACAGACACTTCCCAAAGTCTTCCAAAGCTTTTCTCCCAGTCTTACAAACTTGCACATGAAATCATTATACTCTGTACCTATTTCTTCATGCTTTAAGGGAAAAATCCACTCACCTAAGGTCTGCAGAATTATGCTCTCTAAAATCACCAGATCCTGAACTTGCTGCAGGTAGGCCTAAGGGAAAAATAGACACAGTTACATCCCACAAAAGGGTAAATAACTTTAAAAACAAAACAATCAAAGGTATGGATGGAGGCCCCTGAGAGATGGCTCTACAGTTAAGAGCACTTACTGCTGTTGCAGAAGACCTAGGTTTGATTTTCAGAACCCATAGAAAGCTCACAGCCATCTGTAACTCCAGTTCCCAGGAATCCAACACTCTCTTCTGGCCTTCACAAGCAATGTATACATGTGGCACACTTACACTCGTGTAGGCAAATACTAATACACATGAAACTTTTAAAATCTTAAGGAGAGACAGAATGGAAGATAAGAGGTAGTGTTAGAACTGGAATATATAGTCTTTATGCTTATTCCATTCAGGACAGAAAGAGCTGAGAAAATCAAAAGATAACATTTTATTAATAGAAGGCTACCAGAAAGTGCACCTGTATTTATTTGCAGATATTTTAAATCTTAGGAGTCAGATAATCTAGACATGAGAAATAACAGACCACTAAAATCGTTCACATTTTATTTGCAGACACTTTAACAGTGCCGTAAGCATCTAACTGATGAACACTTCTCACAGTCAAAGTTTCTCTTGTAGTTCAAAGGAGCTAGACATTGCTATGCACACCTTTAATCACAGCACTTGGGAGACAGGCAAGTGAAATGGATCTCTGTGAGTCTGAAACCTGTAAGGTTGGGTCTGTCACTAAATTCTGTACCCACTAAGAGTGAATTCTCACCTTTACAAGCTTTGGTTGTACAAATCTTGTTCCTTAATCTAAAACTATTGGTCAAATAAAATACTGGAGGGATTAGAGGTGGTGGGTTTTAAGTTACCTGGTTAGGGAAGCAGAAGGAGGAAGGAGAGGAAGATGTCACCATCAGAGATGAACCATGAACACATGACATGGCTAGGAGAAGCAGCAAGTATTTGGGGTATACCTTTGGGGAGGTAGCCAGGCCAGCAGTTACAAAAAGTAGATTAGGGGTTACCCAACAGCAATTGCCAAAGCCAAATAAAATAATCATAATCTGAGTCTCATTTATTTTTAAGATAGTCAGGGATAAGCTTTAATAAATTGGTTGTCCTACATATTGGCAAGCCAATGCGGGACAAGAACTCACTTAGAATCCAAGTTTAGATTACAGTATGCTGGGCAGTCACAACCCTGAAAACACTGCTGCTAGGGACCGGCTGGACCAGAACTCCCGGGAAGGCTTTGTTTGCACCCCTGCAGCTGCTGAGAAGAGACACACAGGCTGCAGTTCTTCCAAATGCTACATGCTGCTCTGCAAAGTCAGCACTCTGCTTTGCAGAGAGCATGGCTAGTGCCAAGGTCCAAAGAGAAAAGCAGCAGCCTAACTAATCTGGGCCCACTGAGTCCCCAGCACAGTGTCTAGTAAGAGGCACCAGCCAACCAAGCATGGCAGGGCACACGGGCCAGGGACCATTGGAGGATGTCTGAAGACATCTAAAGCCTCTCGAAGCACAGCAGGTTGGAAGGGCCTGGACAGGGCTGGCAAAAGGCTGAGCCATGAGCCTTAAGCTAACTGAACAGCTAGGGTGAGGTTTATGCACCAGAAGGTATAAACTAAAAAGTCCCAAGAGTCTAAACTGATAAGGTATTGAGCTTAAACAATAAAGGGGAAACTAAATATTAAAAAAAAAAAAAAGAAATATGTAATTTAATATAAAATAAAATTCTTAGGGAGAAGTTTCGGATTAAGAAGGAAAACTGTTTTCTGTATTCGGGATGGAGAGAAACACAATGCCTGACACACTGCATCTGGACTGCATATGAACTTGCTTCGCTCATCAGCACACAAATGGCTGCTGTAATGGCCGTGATTACAGTTTAGTGTGTCCTCTTTGGTAGAAATCAGAATAAGACAGTCTTGAAGAAAGAAGAGACTGAGAAACTAGATACTAAATTAGAGATCATACAATAAGAAATGAAAAGAATCTTTAAATCAAAATAGAAAACCCTTAGAAGAATCCAATTTGGAACATATAGTAATATCAAAAAACATAGTTCCAGACAGGAAGATTCCACAGGGGCTTAAGAAATTAGAATGGCAACCCATAGAAATATAATATATTGAGTTAAAGACTTCAGATTCTTATTGATGCTAACTTGGTCCAGCCCCTCAGACTGTTCCAATCTGGACTTTCTCAACACACAGAAACTGAACAATGAATGCTACAGTCAGCTTTCTTTTTGACTTAACCATTTTCCCAACTTCCTTTTGGGGAAGAAACAAACAGAAATTCTTTGCCCCAATTCAGAAAGCAGCACTTATACGGCTATCATGCCAGTCTCTAAAGTTGGCATGGATGGTTTTGCTCATTTTATAAATCATACATATGTTGTCATTTTAAGGGACGATTTACAAATAATTAAGGTCTTGGACAGGGAAGAAACTAAATCTTTCCTTTTTTTAATCCTTTTTTTCTTAGATAAAAGGAAGGGTTGGAGAAAAAAGGGCTAGTGAAAATTAAAATATAATTGTAAAATGAAAACTGAATTCAGTTTCTACATTTGTTTATGGTACATGGGGGAAAAGGCTTGCACCCTTTAGTTTGTGTGTGCAGGTCAGGACAACTTGGAGGAGTCTCTATATGCCTTACCCAGTAAGGCCACTTGCTGGCCCTACATGGAGCTGTAGGGTCATAGTTAAAGGAAGCCAGGCCTCAAATATGCTAATAAAGTGTTCTACCACTGAGCTATGCCTCCTTTCCACTCATTTTGAGGATTTTAATAAAGTTTAACAAAAATTTATTTTTTTCAAATTTTACAAATATGGCTCTTATATAATTCTGTTGGAAAGAATTCATCTGTAAATGCAATGACATCTGGGTAAGGAGTTAAGAGACCATCCTGGCTAGGAGATGCTCAGCAGTCAGAACACCATCCTTCTTCCAGATGACTCACATTCAACTTCTCAGCACCCACCCAGGAGCTCACAACTATCTCTAACTTTAGTCCTAGGGATCTGAATTACACATTTATGCAGGCAAAATATGCACACACATAATATAAAAATAAAAATTTGTCAGGCAGTAGTGGCACAGCCTTTAACCCTGGTACTCTGAGGCAAAGACAAGCAGATTACCAAGTTTGAAGACAACCTGAACTGCACATGGTGAGCTCTGTGACAGCCATGGCTACACAGAGAAGCCCTGACTTGAAAAAACAAGCAAACAAACACATAAATAATAAGTCAAAGTTTAAGTATCAAGAAAGCATAATGTGAGTATTCTTCTTGCCATGGAGCTTTATACTTATGGTTAAAAAGAGAGAGACCAATACTGTACTTAGCTTCACATTAAACTTTATATTACTAGTAAATTAAATAAGAATATAATAGCAGGCTAGGCAGTGGTGGCGCACGCCTTTAATCCCAGCACTGGGAGGCAGAGGCAGGCGGATTTCTGGGTCCAAGGCCAGCCTGGTCTACATAGTAAGTTCCAGGATAGCCAGGGCTACACCGAGAAACACTGTCTCAAAAAAAAAAAAAAAAAACAAACAACAAAGGGTCCAGGTGTCAGGTTGAAGAGCTGCTTCAGCAGTTAAGCTGTTGCAAGGCTAGGCACCTGAGTTTGATCCCAGGAGCCCAGGGAAAGGGGGAAAGACCCTACGCCACAAAACTCTGTTCTGGCCTCCACACATAGCTAACTGGCTGGCCGGCTGGCTGTGGCTGGTACACACACACCACATACTTAAAAGTCAGGATGTGGCTTTCAGCTCATAGGCCTATATGAAGTGATTGAATCACAAGAGCTCTGACCTCCTCAATGGATTAATCCAGATGCAGCTGTAATCTGATAGCATTGTTTGGGAGGTGAAGGAAACCAGAAGGTTGGGCCTTGGAAGTAGGTCACAGAAGTACACCCTTCGAGGAGTGCATCTCTCCGCTGTTGCTCTCCCCACCTTCTCCTTCCTGGCCATGATGCTCTGCCTCATAGCCATGGGACCAAAAGTAATATAGCTAAGTAACCATAGGCTGAAACCTTTGAAACTATGAACCAAAAGAAATCTCTTCTCCCCTTAGGTTGCTTTTCAGATGTTTTAGCAGTGATAAAAAAGTGGATACCAATGCTTGCTTCTGTAGCACGTACTAATTTTTTTTTCTTTTTCTTTCTTTTTTTTTTTTTTTTTTTTTGTGTTTCGAGACAGGGTTTCTCTGTATAGCCCTGGCTGTCCTGGAACTCACTCTGTAGACCAGGCTGGCCTCGAACTCAGAAATCCGCCTGCCTCTGCCTCCCAAGTGCTGGGATTAAAGGCGTGCGCCACCACCGCCCGGCTGTAGCACTACTAAAATTAGAATACAGAAATAAAATAAAAACACATATAAAATTCCATATATCTTCTTCATAAACCGTGATTCTTACACCCATAAAAGACTTAAATAACCTAGTAACAGAAATCTTTAACTTTTCTTCAATTATGGGTGTTAGAATTTTCAACAACTCCAATCACTGACTTCTAAAAGCAGAACTGGAGAGCTGGCTCAGTAGTTAAGAGCATATAGTGCTCTTCAACCCAAGGCTCACACTCATCACCTCACTACCACTTACGCCTCCAGCTTCAGGGGCAACCAAGATCTCCCGCCTCTATGGACAGCTACACTCACACAGACATATATACACATACTTAACTTAATACACAATCTTTTTCTTTAATAAATGAAGAAAACCAGGGATTTTTTTTTTTTTTTTTTAACAAAAAACAAGGACTATTGGGTGTGTTTTTCTTTCTTCTTTCTTTAAGACACAGGCTGTCTCTATGTAGCTCTGGCTGCTCTCAGACTCACTATATAGACCAGGCTGACCCTCAAGGAGATCCACCTGCCTCTTGCTTCCTAAGTGCTAGGATTAAAGGCATGCACAACCAATCCAGCTTGGGAAAGAAGCTTTTCAATAGAATGTTTGACTAGCATTTTCTGAGGTCCTAGATTCAACACCTATCATCACCAACACACACACACACACACACACACACACACACACACACACACACAAAAACACACACACACACACACACACACACACACCCCAAGGAAGCATGAGCGAAAACAAAAGAAATGTGTATACACACAGGATGAAGGTCCAGAGGACCTATGGAACTGCATTCAACAGTATTCTTACCACAGGAAAAGAGATAAACTCTAATCTGAAGTGATTTTTTTTAAGCGTTTGTTTGACCCCTGACTTGAAACAATAAACAGTATGAACTCTAATAATGACCATAATGCTTCTCAGCCTTTTGGCTAAAATCAAATGTAAAAATAAACACACATAAATCTTGCTATTTCTAGGCATTTGGTTCATTTTCAGACTGATATTTAAGTATGACCCTTCCTCATAAAAAAAAAAAAAAAAAATTTCCACAACAAAACTTTGCCTTTAAAGCCAGGTAGCACACGCCTTTGATCCCAACACTCAGGATGCAGAAGCAGGTGGATATCTGTGTTCAAGCTCAGTCTATTCTACAGAGCTAGTTCTAGGACAACCAGGGCTACACCAAGAAAGCCTGTCTTGAAAAACAAAAAAAATGCTTATAGCGTCAAGAAGCCAGGTGTGATGGTACACACCTTTAATCCCAGCACTCCGGAGAGAGAGGCAATCCGGCAGTCTCTTTAGTTCAAAGCTAGGCTGGAATAGAGAGTTCCAGGAAAGCCAGAGCTACACACAGAAACCCTGTCTCTACACAAACAAACAATGTAAACAAAAAAAAGGAAAAAAGAAAGAGAAAAAGAGAGGGAAGGAAGGAGGGAGGGAAGTTAGGAAAATAACCAACAAAAAGAATGCTTATACCATCTAGAAAAGGCTGGGAACAGCCAGGCGGTGGTGATGCACACTTTTAATCCTAGCACTCAAGAGGCAGAGGCCGTCAGATCCCTTTGAGTTAAAGGTTGGACTGGTCTACAGAGTGAGTTCCAGGACAGTCAGGGTTACACAGAGACCCTGTCTTCAAAACAAATCAAAAACAAAAAAGCTGGATATTATGTATACTTCTTGACAGAATGGTTAAAGATAAATGTGCCTGTGTATGATGGACTACTGTCTGGACATTTTAAAACAGAACAAGAAAAATATTTTGGATATAAAGGGTGGAAAGAAACTTATTCAGGTGATATAATTCTTCTTTGCTCTTATGCAGCTTTCAATTTTAAGACAAACTTAGATAAAATTGATACATATGCTTTTAATTTTAAAAGTTAAACACTGGCAGGGCTAGAGAGATGGCTCAGTGGTTAAAAGCACTGACTTCTTCCAGAGGTCCTGAGTTCAATTCCCAGCAACCACTTAGTGGCTCACAACCATCTGCAATGGGATACCCTCTTCTGGTGCCTGAAGACATTAACAGTGTACTCATATACATAAAATAAATCTTAAAAAAAAAAAAAAAAAAAAAAAAAAAAAAAAAAAGGGTAAACACTGGCAGGGCAGTGGTAGTGCACAGTGGAAGGATTTCTGTGAGTTCAAGCCCAACCTGGTCCACAGCCATGGCTACACAGAGAAATCCCATCATTCCATCTCAGGCAAAAAACCAAAAACAAATAAAAATTAAACTGGAAAGTTTACCAGCCCAGATTCAAAGCTATGAGGCGAAGTTCTGGTCTTTAACAAGTGCACCCGATCACTCACCTCACTCCTTGTGTCAGGAAGGGACTCCTGCGGATGGAGGCACGTGTGTGCTACCTTGATGACATGTTCCAGTTTTTTTGGTTGTTCTTCTACTTTTGCTGCTAGAAACAAGGCTGCTGGAGCCATAGACTTCATAGAAGAAAAAAAAAATCTGTTATTTATTTCTAAATGATAATCAATCTAGGAAGAGCTAAATGTGAAACAAATCAACTCTCTGCCACACTCTCGTACCTCTTCTTAATACTTTCTGCCACCTGTCAAATCACAACCCCAGTCCTCACAAACCCTCAGGTATTCATGTAAGAAGGCTGCAGACCTTAGCTGCTTCCCACTGAAAGGATTGCTAAAGAGAAACAATCAATACAAAAATGGTCTGAAACAAACACTGCTGTCGGCTGCCTAAATTTGTGAATATGAAAGTGGGGGAGAATTGTAGAATTTTTAGGAACAAATTTGGGGTCCCAGCAGATGAAGTGGTGACCTATGTATAAAACTCCAGCACACATAAAACCCAGGCACAGCCGGGCAGTGGTGGCGCTCGCCTTTAATCCCAGCACTTGGGAGGCAGAGGCAGGTGGATTTCTGAGTTCGAGGCCAGCCTGGTCTACAGAGTGAGTTCCAGGACAGCCAGGGCTACACAGAGAAACCCTGTCTCGAAAAAAACCAAAAAAACCCCCAAAAAAACAAAATCCAGGCACAACAGCACATCTATAATACCAGAGTTAAGGTACAGAAATAGGTGGATCCTAGGGGCTCAGTGGTCACCCAGTCTAGCCAAAATAGTAAGCTCCTCATTCAGTGAGAGACCTTATTTCAAAAAAATAGATACCAATAAAAGACTCGATGTTCACCCTCTAGTCTCTGCCACCTACACACAGGCAAACACACAAATGTATACAACACATGTACTAAATAAAAATGTTTTAGTTGGGTGTGGCAGCCCACACCTGCAATCCCAGCACTCCTTTAGATTTCTGAGTTCAAAGTCAGCCTGGTCTACATGATGAGTCCCAGAAACTACATAGTGAGATCCTCTCTCAAAAAATAAAAACTAGTGGGGCTGGACCAGAGCGAACGGAGATGGAGGGAAAGGGAGGAGGGAAGGGAAAAAAAAAAAAAAACTATTTTTTACTTATGAACCAATCTTTAAAAAAAATTACAGGTACTAGGAATGTGAGTTGGCACTTAACCTTCCATTCAAAAAGTACACCCATTGCTATGAAAGTGTGTGCTTGGGTGTGCGTGTGTGTGGGAACAGACACAGTGGTGTACCCTACAGTCCCAGCACTAGGATCTGCAAACTTAGTCATCCTCATTTACATAGTGAATTCAAGATCAGCCTGGGCTACACAAGACTAAAAAACAAAACCAACAAAAAACCCCCACAAAACCTGGCGGTGATGTCACACTGGGGAGGCACAGACAGGCTCTGAGTTCAGGCCAGCCTAGTCTACATAGTGAGTTCCAGAACAGTCAAGGCTGAACAGAGAACCCCTGGAGTGGGGGCTGGGAGGGATGAGGACACACATACTATACAACAACAACAACAACAACAACAACAACAACAACAAAACCAAAATATCAAAGTCAAAAGATAGAAAATATTTAGGGAAGAAAAATAATTCAAGCCAATTTACAAGTAAAGATCTCAAAGACTAACTAACCATAAAAAACTAAAACATCGTAATCCTTACTGCTACCTAAATTACAATTTTCTAGATTGAAGTCTGGCATGCTGCAAAGATATCTGCACAATCTTCTCTATTCTCCCACTATTCTTAAAAGCTACATTGGACCCAGTCTAGACGTCAACCTGTTCTAGATGACCAGACCGAGAAAGGCAGGCACTGGGAGTGTATCAATCGGCAGAGTGCTTGCCCTGGGTTTGACCAGTCAGTCTGCAGCTACCTCTTCGGGGACTGAACTCAGGCTTGATAGCAAGCACCCTTTCCACTATTACCAGAGCAGAATCTTTTCTTTTTAAAAGACAAGGTCCCCTATGTCACGAAATGCTAGCCTCAAACTGGCACCCTCTGCCTCAACCTCCCTAATACAAGACTACAGGCACTTGCAACTCTAAGAGGCATTTTTACAACAGTTTAGACTATATATTTTCTTCATTAAAAACAAAAACAAGCCGGGCAGTGGTGGAGCTCGCCTTTAATCCCAGCAGCACTTGGGAGGCAGAGGCAGGTGGATTTCTGAGTTCGAGGCCAGCCTGGTCTACAGAGTGAGTTCCAGGACAGCCAGGGCTACACAAAGAAACCCTGTCTCGAAAAACCAAAAAAAAAAAAAAAAAAAAAAAAAAAAAAAATAATAAATAAAAAAATAAAAACAAAGCAAGTAAGCACAGCTAATATTTACCAACTGCTTGTTTTGGACAGGACATCTGAAAATAAATTTAAATATCATAAACTCCATTGGAAACAGACACTATTATTACTGAACATAAAGATCAGAAAGAAATCTGAGGCATATGGTCACATGCCCAAGTTACACAGCTAGTAAGCAAATCAGCAAAATTCCAAATCTAGACATGTCTAACCACAGCATACATACTTTTTTATTTTCAAGACAGGGTTTCTCTGTGTAGTCCTGGCTGTCCTGGAACTCACTGTAGACCAGGCTGGCCTCGAACTCAGAAATCCACCTTTCTCTGCCTCCCAAGTGCTGGGATTAAAAGCGTGCGCCACCCCCCACCCGGCGCATACATACTTTTACTTCACTTTACTTTTTTGTTTTTGGTTTTGTTTTGAGACAGGGTTTCTCTGTGTAATACAGCCCTGGCTCTCCTGGAACTCACTTTGTAGACCAGGCTGGCCTGGAACTCATAGAGATCCATCTGCCTCTACCTCCTGGATGCTGGAATTAAAGCCACCATGGCTGGCCTAAACTTCATTTTTTTAAAAATCAACTTAATGAAGGTAAAATATATCCAAATCTGTTGCTATTAAAGTACGGGTCTTTTTTTCTTTTGGTGTTATAGATCTAACCTAAAACCTCTAGCATGCTAAATACACACTGGACATCATATACATAGCCCCAAGGTTCTTCAAATGTATAAAATACAACATAAACACAAAAACATCAGAAGTAATTTAGTGAAACATCTATATTTCCTCGCTTGAAAAGACTTGAGACAGCACTTCTGGAAATTCAGCTGGTGTGAGTTTTTAATTCAAGTGCACAGAAACAGTGGGAGGACCCCTTACACTACTGGAACCAATACACTAATAAATGCTTTCAGCAGGGCAAACTGACAACAGATGCTTTCCTTATGCATACCCTTGGCACTCATATTAAAACTGTTGATAAGTGATCTATGTACATACAAGACTATGGAAGGAAGAATTTTTTACTATATATAGATATACATCCCCACCCCACCCCAGTTTCTCTGTATATCCCTGGCTGTCATCAAACTCAGAGATTTTGTCCCAAGAGCTGGGATGAAAGGTGTGCAGCACCACTACCAGGCCCCAAGAATTATTTTACAACGTATCAGAACCACCAGAACACCCACCAACAGAGAGAGAACTAGTCAGACTACTGTGATGATGTAATACTACACTGCCACTGCCTTTATTCCTTTGTCCAATGTAGAGAACCCAGCCTAGAGCTTCACGTATGCAAAGCATGCAAACAGAATCACATCCCCAAGCCCTTGTGAGCCTTCTTAAATCATTTGGGAGACAGACAATTCAGTAGTTAAGAGCACTAGCCAATCTCCCAGAAGACACAGGTTTGATTCCTAGCATGGCAGCTCACAACCGCTTGTAACTCTAGTCCCAAGGGGTATGAGGCCCATTTCTGATCTCCTCTAGCACCAAGAACCACATAGTGTACAAACATATATTCAGGAAAACATCCATACATAGAGTTAAAAAAGTGTGTTTTTTGTTTTTTTTGTTTTGGTTTGGTTTTGGTTTTTTGAGACAGGGTTTCTCTGTGTAGCCTTGGCTGTCCTGGAACTCACTCTGTAGACCAGGCTGGCCTTGAACTCAGAAATCCGCCTGCCTCTGCCTCCCAAGTGCTGGGATTAAAGGCGTGCGCCACCAACGCCCGGCTAAAAAGTTTTAAAATTATTTTCAGGGTGTTTGTGTGAGGACAGCAATGTGTTCCAATCTCTCTCCATCTTTTCTTTTTTAAACATGTTCTCGCCCTTAGCCTGGATTCAAGAACTTTACTGAGTGCTGGCTAGCAAGCCCGAAGAGTCCCATATCCTCTTCCTCCTCCTCAGTGATGTAATTACGCCTATGTGTCATTATGCCAATATTTTTCAAAAAATTCTTTTTTTAAGCTGGAGAGATGGCTCAGCAGTTAAGAGCACTGGCTGCTCTTCCATAGGTCTTGAGTTCAATTCCCAGCAACCACATGGTGGCTCAAGACCATATAAAGGGATCTGATCCCCTCTTCTTGCAAGCAGATATACAAGCAGACAGAGCACCCCTACAATAAAAAAATACATAATTTTTAATTATTAAAAAAATTAAATTCTTTTTCTATTTATTTCTATCTATGAGCATGTACACCTACATCTGAGCCACCATTTCTCCTGCCTCTGCCCCACCACCACCACCACTAGACTTCCTTTCACAGAATTTAAGAAGATCAAACTCAAGCCATCGTGCTTGAATGACAAGCACTTAACCAACTGATACATCTCCCAGCCCTCAATATGGCGCTGTTTGTCCATGACAAGGTCTGCTAGCCTCAAACTCTTTAGCTCCTCCTGCCTTGGCCCTCAAGATTTGAAATTACAAGTGTGTACTACCATGCCCTGTCACTTTCCAGCCACCTAAATTATGAGAAGCAGCATAAAGAGAATGTTCCAGAAAGCTGTACAACAGGGATGTGGTAAGGCATGATCATACTAGTTCATATACAGAAATAGGCCTGGGAAACTACATGTCAAATATTGATCAATGATTACCTCTACAGGCACAGGGAGCTGTCAATGCATCTGCTTCTCTATCGTTAATTTTTACTATGCAAATTCTTTTTTTTTTTTTTTGCTTTTTTTTTTTTTTTTTTTTTTGGTTTTTCTAGACAGGGTTTCTCTGTGTAGCCCTGGCTGTCCTGGAACTCACTTGGTAGACCAGGCTGGCCTCGAACTCAGAAATCCGCCTGCCTCTGCCTCCTAAATGCTGGGATTAAAGGCATGCGCCACTACCTCCAGGCTGATGCAAATTCATTATCTATGTAATAAATCAAAATTCCTACGGCGGCTAGCAAGATGGCTCAGCAGGCAAAAGTGCCTGATGTGCAACTGCCCAAATTTCACAACCCCATGGAGTTAGAGAATCAAACATGCCCTCTAACTTACAGATGTGCACCGCAGCAAGTGTGAACTGCACTCACACACACACATCATGTACATTGTATACATACAAACACAAATCCACCCCAGCAGGCTTGATAAGCTTGACACCAATGCCATCGTGTTTTAAGCCCTCTTAAATCTAATTTTAATTGATCACAGCTAAATTTAACTTATGAAATTGTTATATAAAGAGGGAGTGCTGATTCCAGAATATATCAAAAAAAAAAAATTACTCTAAAGAAGGTCAACTACTTAGTTAGAATGCCAGTTATAGTAGTGCTTGCCTTTAATCTCAGTACTCAGCAGGCCAGCCAGGGAGAGTGGGGGCATCTCAGAACAAGAGACAAATAAAAACAAAGGTATGATATCCAAAAGAATGTCTCTGTAATAAAATTATCACTAGGTCATTAATTCAACAAGCTTACTGCAGGTACTTTGTAAATAAACAGAAGTCTGTCTTAACCAAGATTAACACAAAGGCAGTAAGAAAGTATGTCATTAAACAGGGAAATATATCTTAATACTTAAATACAGACTGAACACTTGATTTAAGGCTTTAAGTCTTTATTACAATAAGAGAGAATACTTGTCAGGCATATGCCTCCTATTCATGATGCCAGTCCTTGGAAATTCAACCAAGCCAGAACTAGATAGTTCAAGTCCAGCCATTACTACAAAGTTAAGAAGAAAAGGGGCACCCGCTCACACCTTTAATCCCAGCACTTGGGGAGCAGAGGCAGGTGGATTTCTGAGTTCAAGGCCAGCCTGGCCTACAGAGTGAGTTCCAGGACAGCCAAGGCTACACAGAGAAACCCTGTCTCAAAAAAAAAAAAAAAAAAAAAAAAAAAAAAAAAAAAGGAATACTTTACCATAGATCAAGAATTTCCTATTACCCCTAAGTCTGACTCTGCCAATTCCTTACATTACAGGAATCACATTTAGCTTCAAAGTTTCTCCTTATAGCATCAAAATAAGACAAGTCTTACCTGGGCTGGTGCTGGTTCAATATTTGGTTCCCAGTATCTACCTAGGTAGTTCCCAGCCACAGGCCGGTATGGCCAGCTCCAGGGAAGTCAAGGTCCTCACCCAGCCTCTGTGGGCACTTGCACACACACTTACCACTCAGTAACCCAAACACACAATCAAACCAAATCCTTTTTAATCTTAAATTTGAAACATGTTTTCTCAAAGACTTGAAAAAATGTTGCAAAATCTAACTTATGTTTGTTTTCTTACGACCATAACCACTCTGAAAGCTATACTGAGATCATGATTTTCCTAACCTTAAAATGACTAGCCCTAAATTCTAAAATTAAAGTCATAGTTCAATAACAACCAATCATAAAATAGGCAGCCAGACTCAAACCCAAAGAGACTGACCACAGAAAAGTATACTTACATATCGATGAAACTGTGTAAAAGACTGAATCATGTAGAATCGGTGCATGTATACTATAGCAGTATTGATCGTCAGTTGTGAGCTGAAGTCCTGAGTTAAGGTTCAAGAACAGACAATATAATGTCCTTCCCAAAGTAACAAACGGCCAAGCACAAGCGATGACCCCACAGGAGAGTAAAACTTAACTCTTCCAGCCCAACAGCAGACTCATTTTCCTTCACTAACTGGCAACTGACAACATGTGCTCTAACAAGTACTCAATATGAACTTACTGACTGAATAAACAAAATGAGTAGCAAGGTGTAAATCAATACGCAATACAAACAAAGCTACATCCGATCTTAGGCTTCCTGTCTGTCACCTGCTTTTTGCAGATGATCCTTTAGCTCAGGATGACTTGGGTGGGAGGTACACACCATAGCAAGAGTGTGACAGTCAGAGGGCAGCTTGCAGGAGGCAGCTATCTTTCCACCCTGAGTCCCAGGGATAGATCAGGTTATCAGGCTTGATGATATGTGCCTTTACCTGCTGGGCCATCTTGCCTGACCAAGAGTAACTTTAAAACAGTTTCTTTTAAAGTGTATCAGCATTTATTTGCCTGATTGTGTGTGTATGTGCACCCAGAGGTCAGAAGAGGTTACCCTAGCTATAGACAACTGTAGACTGCCATATAGGTACTACCTGAACAGTAAGTGCTCTAAACTGCTGAGCCATCTCTCTAGCACAAGGATAACTTTTTAAGAACATTTACCAGGCCCTCCCTTACTAGGCTCTTGCAACTTGCTCTGTAGACCAGGATTAGAGATCTGCTCACCTCCCCATCCCGAGCAATGGGATTAAAGACATGCACCATCACACCCTGCTTAGTTCTGATTTCTTCAGGGAATATTACATGACCTCTGAAGTATAAAACCTTTGAAATGATTTGATGGTCATCCATTGAAAATAAACTCCTGCCTTCCTCTAATCCAGTCTTTCATTTGTATGGGTACCATTCCAAACTCCCCAAAAACTTAAGAGTACTTACTTATTTACTTTATTTATTCCACTGACCTCAGCAACAGTCTGCATAGAGGTGACAATATGGTGGCAACAAGCTAAACACACATTTAAAAGGTAGGAAACAACTGGCAATAAAGAGGAAACCTATTTGGAACAGTACTCGACCTTCAGACTTAAGTACCATAGACCTAAACTCTGCACTTTTTTTGAGACACGGTCTTACTAGGAAGGAAGTTCTGGCCTGCCTCTACTTCCCCAAAGCTCGGGTCAAAGGCACAGGACATTAGGTCTAGGCCTCAGCATCACTCTTAAATAAATGCTACATAAATAGAAGCTGCAACTAAATTATATATATATATATATATATATATATATATATCGACAATGGAAAGAACTTTAAAACTATTAGTTTTGCCACAAAGACTGTATTTTCATAAGAAAAACTGAGGGAGGTGTTAAAAAAAAAAAACTCACTAAACCACATCTCTAAATTTTGAAAACTAATGAATAAACAACAACAAACTATTACTAGTGCCCTGAGAAACAGAGACTTAATAGTCTGAAAATTACTTTAAGCACATCAACACGTATACCTCCCCCTACAAATCTAAGATGACATCTTCCCTTCCTCCCTCTTAAATTCTATGAAACAGCTACTAGAACGTTTGAGTATCAAGAGTTGGGATAGACATTGGAACTTTGTTTTTAAACGAGAATTTGACAAGTTAGCCAGCTAGTGAGAGAAATGGGCCTGGAACCAAAACTGGAGCACCAATACTAGACCTCCCTAAGTCCTTTGGGTACAGAATTTCCTGAAACCCTTTTTATACACTTTGGGAGGCAGAGTAGGTAGTGAGACGTCTTAAATGGAGTCTCAGCTCACGGCAGAAAGGAGACTCTCAAAAGCCACCAGAACAGGGCAGAATTCAGAGAACAAGGGTTGGGAAGCAGCCGCGAAAACACAAAGACAGAAGAGGCACGAATTCGCAGCCGGGCCGGTGGCACCGGTGAGCGAGCGGGAAATTGACTCCGCCTCACTTCCCTCGCGGGAACAGTGGCTCGGCCAGCGCCATTGTGGGCTCTCCCCACTAGACGCCCAGCTCCTGCCACCACCTTACCCACTGCTGCCCCCGCCAGCGTCGCCGGCCTGGACGCCGAAGCGTGGCCGGACGCGCTCCGAGGCAGATGGCCTAGGCCGCAAGGATACACGTTAAGACGTTGTCCCATATCCTGGAGTAGATTGGCCGCCTGCTGGCGATAAGATAGTTCTTTATCTGAGTCCACGCCGAAACGACGCGATGGGCTGTTTTCCAGCTGCTCTCGAGTAAAATACCACCGTTTGTTGTTGTTCTTCCTCTCTCCCTCCATAGTGCTTCAACCAAGAGGCAGCGGCGGGGGCTGCAAGCACTTCCCAGCGTCACCTAAGCGGCGACACACATCCGCCGTGCCGAGACAACTGCGACGTGACGAACTTCCTCCAAGGGTCGACCACCAGGTTGTGACACACTTCCGCCCAGGAAGACGAAGATTCGAGCGCCTACTTCCGGAATGATCCCTACGACACCCGGTAGAAAAATCAACAGTCAGTCCGCGGCTAGGAACCAACTGGAAGCCGAGATTCAGGCGCCGGTCATATTATCCTATCCCCCCGGTGGGCGGGACTATCGACGTCATCCTTTAAAAGTCTCGTCTCTCCGCGCGAGAACTGTGCTAAGGTCGCCTCGCCCGCGGCCCTTGATCGATTCTTGTTGAGCTTGGCTGGATCTTTTCCGAGGACGTTCTTGATTGATTCTTGTTGCGCTTGGCTGGATCTTTTCCAAGGACGTTCGTGATGGAGGCGCCTTTATAATACCGGGCTTACGGAGCCAGTGGCAGGGAAAATAGACGAGACTCTCTCAGAAAACCGAGAAAATACAAAGACTGTGAGTGGCCCTGCCCTGTACGGAAACGTTAAAGCCGCTAAAAGGCTCCTAGGTTCAGTCGGTTTGTAACAGCCTTTCCTCCGTTTCACTGCCGACAATCAACTGGAAGGAATAAAATTAACGTTACTGATTTCATGCTTCCACGTCCAAAGAACACGACGTGTTTTGGTTAGTTGGATTTGGAGGGTAGAAGGGTCTTCTTTTCTTCTCTTCTTTCTGTTTATTTATTTATGGCAGCCCTGGTAGAGGGGTCTTCTCTCCTTCCTATCTATTTATTTATGGCAGCCCTGGAACTCAGGAATGTGGCGGTTTTTGCCTGAGCGCTGGCATTAAAGGCGCGCACCACCCCGCCACGCTCTGGAACGCTATTGATCGTTTATCATTTAGGTCACGAGGCCTTTTTTTTCTTTTGCATTCTTTCCTCTTGTCAGTGAATGCGATAAGCTCTCCGGCGCATTTTCCAGACATCCAGTCAGGTCCCTAAGGCTATGCAAGCGCCCTTGCGGTCAGGTCAGTAGTTCTAGGAAACCCACCCGTAGGGAAAGGTTATCTAGCGAAGGAGAACAGGAGATAATTTGTATTCTGCCTGGGGAACGATTATCAAGAGAAGCAGATCCAGAGATAATGTGTGCCCTGGACTCACTTCCAAGTCTACTTTGTGAGGCTGTAAAAAGCAAGCTGGGGCTGATGTCCGCCTCAGCCTCCCGTCTACTCCAGGGTGTCTTTGTTCCAGGCCTCTGTCGCTGCGTTGAACTCAGTACTGATGTTCACACAATCCCAAATTAGAGATCTGTTGTTTACCAGTATCTCTGTTTACCAAAAGCACACGGTATCCACCCACTGTCGTGGGGATTGGCAGCCGATCTTGAAGATTTGGGGCTATGATTTTTACATCAGAAACCCTCTGGGACATGTGTCTGTGTGGATGAGAGGCCCCTCGAGGTGGCTTAGCAAGTAGGAGAGGCTGCTGCCAACTCTGATGTGAGTTAAGTCAAAGGAGAGAACTGATTCTAGTCCTCTGATGACCTCAAATGCCCCGAGGCACGGTGCATAAAGACTAAATAGTTTAGAAGCCACACAGTATCTTAGGATGTCCTCATGGATGAACCAAAACTGCCTGTATCATGTGGAAAGTTCCACCAACACCACGTGGAAATTTTCTAAGTTCAAGGCTCCAGCTTTTCAGCCTGAACAAGAACAGGAGCCAGGACTACACAGAAAAACCTTGTCTCAAAAAAACCAAAGGGGAGAGCCGGGCGGTGTTGGCTCATGCCTTTAATCCCAGCACTTGGGAGGCAGAGGCAGGCGGATTTCTGAGTTCGAGGCCAGCCTGGTCTACTGAGTGAGTTCCAGGACAGCCAGAGCTATACAGAGAAACCCTGTCTCAAAAAACAAAAAAACAAAAAACAAAAAAAAAACCAAAGGGGGAAAAAAAAGTGAAATCTTTGCCAGGCAGTTGGGAGACAGAGGCAGGTGGATTTCTGAGTTCAAGGCCAGTCTGGTCTACAGAGTAAGTTCCAGGACAGCCAGGGCTACAGAGAAACCCTGTCTCGGAAAACCAAAGGTGAAAAGAAAAAGAAAAAAAAAAAGAAAAAAATATATATATATAATTAAAATGTTCCCATTTTTTATTTATGTCTTTGTCTTTTTGAGTTTTTTCTTTCATACACATTCCAACTGAAGTTTCTCCTCCCCCCAGTCCTCCTTGGCTTCCCCTCTCCAGGGAATTTTTTTAAGTGTATGTACATGTACTTGTGCATGCCACATGGCTTTCACATGCCACAGTATAAGGCTAGAGGTTGGAGGACAACTTCAGAGTGTTCTTTCTACCACAGGAACCAAAGATTAAACATGAGGTCATCAGACTTAGTGTCAGACCCTTTACTCAACCGAGCCATCTCACTGACCTCAAAGGAAACTTTTGTGTCTGTGAGTGTGTGATAGGATTTTCACTGTGTAACAGCCCTAGCTGTCCTGGAGGCAGAGGCAGGCAGTTCTCTAAGCTTGAAGCCTAGCCTGGTCTACATCATGACTTCCAGGACATAGTAAGACCCTGTCTCAAAAGGGGAGGGGCTGGGAGGGTGCTGGATGAGGAATGGGGCCTGGCTATTGTACGAATCACCTCACCATGGCTGTGCTTTCCTGCACCAGGTCAAGCCAGTCAACAGTCCAGCAAGGACAGGACAGGGCCTCTCAGACCCCATCCTTGGAGGCTGGTGGCTGCTGAAGGAGAGTCACTCTGTTTTGGGTGCCCGTGCCCAGAGGATGACCCCACACCCATGTGCAGATAGGTGACACTAGCTGGACTCACTGAGTAGGGAAAGGAGGCCATGCAATTAGGAAGGAAACAAAATGGAGGGCATCTGGTAGAGTTGGAGGAAGGTGGGGTGGATGCAGGTGATCAAAATACATTTCACTAATGTAAAGTTTTCAAAGGATAAAAACATGCCATTTTTTAAAGTGTAATGAGCCTGGAGGTCAGCGGTTGTGGCCTCCGGAGGCAGAGGCAGGTGGATCTCGTAGTTCAAGGCCAGCCTGGTCTACAGAGCAAACTCAGACAACCAGGGCTACACAGAAAACGTATCTCAAAAAAAAAAAAAGGAAAAGTGCATGTACATGTGTGCATACGCATGCCCGTGCTGCAATCTGGATATAAAGTGAACAAATTAATTAATGAAAAAAAGGTAATGAGCCTGCAGTGGTGACACACACCTTTTGTCCCAGCACTTAGGAGACTGATTGGCAGATCTCTCCTGTGAGTGTGAGGCCAGCCTGGTCTACAGAACGAGTTTTAGGACAGTCAAGGCTACTACATAGAGAAACTGTCTTGAAAAAAAAACAACAAAATAAAAAGTAATGAGATGTGATTCCTCAAGCTTCCTGTAATTATTTAACTCACTCAGTTCCAACTCCACAGTGAGCCCATGAGTCCCGTGCTTCACGGACAAAACAGTTATGGTAAGGCTTCAAGCCTTTACCATGGTTACTAGAACCTTGTGCTCCAGTGTCAACATTCTGAAGAGAAGGAGCCACTGAGATGGCTTTCTTCAACTTATATCTACTAGGATATCAACATTACTTTCGGAGTAAAAAAAGAATTACAACTCAAGAAACAGGTAAGGAGGATTTAGCATGGTGGGGCAGAGGCCGTGCCTTGCCTAGCCACTTCCTAGTGATTTCCTTTGCTAGCAGAGTTAAGGATATACTTCCATTACCAACTGTTAGCACAGTTAAGTTTATACAGCGGGGACCATCGTCATTCAGCTCCACTTTCTGTTATTTCATAGCATCATTAAGATATATAGTTTGAGCCAGCCACCACTCAGGAGGCAGAGGTAGGTGAATCTTCTGTGAGTTCAAAGCCAGCCTGGTCAACAGAGTGAGTTCCATGACAGCCAATACTACAAAGACAGACCCCATCTCAAAAAAACAAACAAAAAAAGATAGTTGTTCAACCAAATCATGTGACTCATTAAGCCAGCACTAACTAGTCCCTTGCTTATGTTGGCGGCTGAGGATACAGAGATGACCAGAAGGCCTTAACTATTGAGTAGCCAACTATCTGATGAAGAAGATAGGCAGTCACACAAAACTTGTAATAGTATATAATTAAATTAAATATGAATTGCTAACCTCAAAGGAGAAATACCTGCCACTGTAGTGTTTGGAAGACAAATGGCGGAATCTTTAGAGAAGATTTCACACAGGAACTGTCTCCAGAACCAAGTATGAAATGATACGTGAAGTGCCTCAGGAAAGCAAGCAACATCCTGGAAAAAGAAGAGACAGATCCATATTAAGTAAATTCCAGAGGCTGGGACACACGAAAGGTGAAGAAGGTATCACGAACCAGGCCTTGAAAACAAGGCCAACTAAGTCAGGGTGCTGCCAACCCCAAGAAACGTTTGAATCGCACCTCTTGTCTCCAGGTTCCTGCTCTGAGTCCCTGTCCTGACTTCCTTCAGTGGTGAACTTTGATGTGGGTGTGTAACTGCCAAATAAACCATTTCCTTTCCAAATTGCTTTGGTCATGGTGTCTCATCACAGCAATAGTAACCCTAAGACCAGCTTCTGTGAGATAAAATGAAAGGATCGGATACCATCTGCTCACACCAATTTACTCGTTCTGCTGTTGTGGCATCAGAACTTTGGCCAAACTGGTGACCTGTATAGAATTTAAGCTTAAAGACTGGCCTTCGAATATATTACTCCTGCCCACTGCTTGCTTCCCCCGGCTCCATTTGTGTATGTTCAGTGCCGCCTTAAGATATGGACAGACTGGGCAGGGAAGACGGCTCCAAAAGATGGGGACCTGTTTGAACCTCAACATCCTCATGGGAAGATGAGGCAGAGACAACTGTTACGCCCAGTACTGGGGGATGTAGAGACAGGCAGATCCACAGGGCTCACAAGCCAGCCCTAACAGCATTAGGGTGGAGAGAGCTGGAGAGATAGCTCAGAGGATGCTTTTCCAGAGGACCTGGGTTCAATTCCCAGCGCCCACATGGCAGTTCACAACTGTCTGTAACTCCAGTCCAGCACATCCAAACTTTCTTCCGGACTCTGCAAGAGTCAGTCAGACAGAAGGTGCACAGACATATGTGCAGGTACAGCACTCATACACATAAAATTATATTTAAAAAAATTAAGGTGGAGAGGAATAGAAGAAGACACCTGAAGATGACCTCTGGCCTTCACATTCACACACACACACAGTTGCATACATATGCATATATCACACACAGATATATGGACATATGAAACCAGGTGTAATGGTTCATACCTGTATTCACAGAACATAGGAGACTAAACTGGAGGACTGCCACACATTCAAGACTAGCCTGAGCTACAAAAAAAAAAAAAAAAGAGAGAGAGATTATTTCTAGTTAGTAATTTCCTCTTTTTAAGTTATTTTATATGTATGAGTGTTTTGCCTACTTATGGGTCTGTGGATCCAGAGGCCAGAAGGCAGCACTGGATTCTGGCACTGGATTCTCTAGGACTGGAGCTACAAGACAGTTGTTCTCCTCTACAGAAGCACTAAGAACTGAAGCCAGGTCTTCTGCAAGAGCAACTAAGTAGTACTTCATAAGTTACTTTGTTTTGTGCATAGGAGTTGCCTGTATTGATGAACTTACAGTGGGTCTTCTCCCCTCACACAGTTTCTCCAGATGGAGAATTCTAGGTTGGGAGTCTTGAGGGGGAATCTTTTACTGGACTCTGGTCTCCAGTTTCAGCCTTTCTTTCAGAAACGTTTTCGTTTCTATTCCCCAGAGTTTGGAAACTCTGTAAGGATAGAATGCAATGCAGATCTTTCCCATGCACTGCGATGCATGTCCACTGTGCTGCCAACCTGAAACCCATGCCCTTCCTGCCTGAGGAATTTTGTTTCATTTTTGTATTAGTTGTCTCTTCCCTCCTGTCTTCTTCAAGTTCTCATTTGTACGCTATAAAACCTCCTGAGTTGATCATCCGACACATCACATCGTCCTGTATATTCTTTATTATTGCTCACCCGTTGTCAGGGTTCCTCAGTGTTACCTCTCAACTGCCAATGTTCATTTACCTAAAACACACAGACCTAAACCTACGAACATGTCTTTCCATAGTTTCAGAGTCTAGATCCAGAGGCAGCTTAGCTGGAAGGCTCTGCATCGGGGTCTCTCTCATGGCTGCAGACAGGATGTTAGGAAGTGCAGTTCTGTGCAGCCAGAGTTTGGGGCAGATAGAGGAAGCCATTTCTAAGATGCCTAGAAGTCAAAGCGTCTCTAGCAATTAACAAGACAACTTAGTTTCTCTTGGCCTCTCAGTAGGCTAAATGTTTCTACATCGCAGCTTACTTTCTGTGTGTGTGTGTGTGTGTGTGTGTGTGTGTGTGTGTGTGAGAGAGAGAGAGAGAGAGAGAGAGAGAGAGAAATGAGAAATGAAGGAGGAAAGGGAAGAAGGAGAGGAGGAAGGAAAATGAGATAGATGTTATTTGGGTTGTTTTGTTTTTGGTTTTTTTTTAATTAATTTATTTTTTTTGTTGTTGTTATTTGGGTCTTAAACATCTCTTAAAGCTCCATGTGCTTAAACACTTAGTTTTTCAGGTGGCACTATGAGGAGATGACTGGCCCTTTGGGGGTAACTAATAGAAGGTCTTTAGGTCATTGGGGGTACTCAAAGAGACTGTGGGATCCCTGTCTCTTTCTCTTTGGCCCCACTATGCCCTGCTACCATAATGTATTTCCTCACCACAGAGACAATAAGTCATAGACCAGAACCTCCAAAACCATGGGCCAAAATAAAACCTTTTCTCTTTATAAATTGATCGTCTTGGACATTCTAGTCCAGTGGCAGAAAGCTAATTAACACAACTTCCCAGAAGATGGTCACTAAACCAAGCCTCAAGGGCAGAGAAAGTAGACTCGGTTTTTGCATGGAAGACTATCTGAAGGTGTTGGAGCACCCTGAGTTAGCTATTCCAGTAGTTTCTAGAGTCTGAGGAGGATGTGTCCAAAATCTCCAGTGCAAACCTGAAACTGAACAGTGTCAGAGGCTACATATGCTGCTTCTTCCTATTTATACATAAACTTTACCTGCTATAAATTTTACTTTATAAGTTTGCACACTAAGAAGCTAATAATAACTAAGGAATATGAACAATTATAACAATATGCTATAATAAAAGTTACTTAAACTTTTCCTGGGAGCCATGCAATAGCTCAGTCAATAAATCATTTGCCTTATATGAGCATAAAAACCTGAAGTAAGAACAAAGACCTGAAGCATAAAGAAACCTGAAGTTTGCTTGTTGTTAAAAAAAAAAAAAAAAAACAAAGCCAAGGATGGTGGCATGTTCTTATAATTCCAAACGTGGGGAGTGGAGATAGTTGGACCTTTGGGGTTTGTTAGCCAGTCAGCTGGCCTAGTTAGCAAATTGTAGGCCAGTGAGGGACATGAACTCAAAAAAGATAGGGTGGTGAGGTGCTGGGGAGATGGATCACCAGTTAAGACCCTTCTTGAAGACCTAGCTTCAGTCCTCAGCACCTACAACTGTCTATAATGCCAGTGCCAGTAGATTCAACATCCTCTCCTGGCCTCCATAGCAACAAGGTACACATGTGGTACACAAACACCATGCAGGCAAAACATCTATTCTTATAAAAGGGAAAACATAATAAAAAGAGGGACCAGTAGGATGGTTCAATGGGCAGGTGCACTTGCCATTGTGCCAAAGACCTGAGTTCAATCCCTGGGTCCCATATGATTGGGGGAGAAAAGAACTAACGCCTACAAGCTGTCCTATGACCTCTGCACATTCTCCATGGTGATCTTACATGTACACACACACACACACACACACACACACACACACACACACCAATAACAACATAGTTTTTTTTTTGGAGATGGAGTATCACTATGTAGCCCTAGCTGGCCTTGAACTGACAAAGATCTATCAGCTTCTGCAAAGTGCTGAGATCAGATGCATGTGCCACCGCATCCTGCTATAAATAAATAAATAAATAAATAAATAAATAAATAAAATATAAACAAAAGCTAGTGTGACAGTAACAGAGAATCAGTACTTGAGAAGTTGTTCTCTGTTCTGAAGCATTTCTTCCTTCCTTCCTTCCTTCCTTCCTTCCTTCCTTCCTTCCTTCCTTTTTTCCTTTCTTCCTTCCTTTCTTCCTTCCTTTCTTCCTTTCTTCCTTTCTTCCTTCCTTCCTTTCTTCCTTCCTTCCTTTCTTCCTTCCTTCCTTTCTTCCTTCCTTCCTTTCTTCCTTCCTTCCTTCCTTTCTTCCTTCCTTTCTTCCTTCCTTTCTTCCTTCCCTTCTTCCTTCCTTTCTTCCTTTCTTCCTTTCTTCCTTCCTTTCTTCCTTCCTTCCTTCCTTTCTTCCTTCCTTCCTTCCTTCCTTTCTTCCTTCCTTCCTTCCTTTCTTCCTTCCTTCCTTTCTTCCTTCCTTCCTTCCTTTCTTCCTTCCTTCCTTCCTTCCTTTCTTCCTTTCTTCTGTCCTTTCTTCCTTCCTTTCTTCCTTCTTTCCTTCTTTCCTTCCTTCCTTTTCTTCCCTCTTTCTTTCAGGGGTTTTTGCTTGAGACAGATTATTATATAGCCTAGACTAGCCTTGAACTTGCTATGTAGGTAACGCTGTCCTTGAACTGACCTCTCTGTCTCCACCTCTTAAGTGCTGGGATTACAGGCATGTGCCCCATGCCCGACTTTTATTCTGGATTTTTTTTTTTCTGTTTTGTTTGTTGGGTGCCCTGAAACTCACTCTGTAGACCAAAGGCTAGTCTCTAAACTCACAGAGATCCACCTGCCTCTGTCTCCTGAGACTGGGACTACAGGTGTGCACCATCACGCCCTGCTCCTATTCCCAGTCTTGCTAAAAGGTTCCGTTTTTAAAAGTTATAAGAATGTGGGAGGAAGCTGAGGCTGTGTGTACTTGAGTGGAGTCCCTGGGGAGGCCAGATCCCCCGGAGCTGAAATTAACGGTAACTGTGAACCACCTGCTCTGGGTGCAAGGACTTGAGCTCAGGCTCTTGGAAGAGCAATGTACATTCTAACCTGTGACGTCTTCAGCCCCTTACTCTGGAATGTTAATCTTTTCAGGCCATGACTGACCAAGAATAAATGAAACGAGTATGAAAGCACAGATGGGGGAACTAATGTGTATTTAATTTCCAAGACCATTTTCCTCCTTCTGGTTTTTCCTTTTCTCCATGAATATTATACATTATTTGACATTATCTTCTGTTTCCTGCCTTAGCTCTTCTTTCTCTGAGCCTTCCCCCCACCCTTGAATTTATTGAGGCCTGTGGTAGTTGTTATTATTTTAAGATTTATTTATTTTATGTATATGAGTACACTGTCGCTGTCTTCAGACACACCAGAAGAGGGCATTGGATTCCATTGCAGATGGCTGTGAGACACCATGTGGTTTGAACTCAGGACATCTGGAAGACCAGTCAGTGCTCTTAACTACTGAACCATCTCTCCAGCCCCTATTTTTGATTCATTAACAAATCTTAAAATAATCTTTGGCTCTCCATGTTGCTTTAAGAAGGAACAGAAAAGAGGACATGGGGCTCATGACTGAGTGAGGGTGAGACAGGCTTTCACTGTCCTGACTGTCCTGGAACTCTGTGGACCAGGATGGTCTCTAACTCCAAGGGCTCTGCCTGTCTCTGCCTCCCAAGTGATGGGACAGAGGTGTGTGTGCCACCCACCACCCAGCATCATGACTACTCACAAGGTTCAGGGGCTAAATCAGGGAGATCATCACAAATTCAGTCTCAGACTGGGTTACATGCTGATTTTGAGTTCTGCTCCATCCCAGACCGTAAATTGTCTTGGGGCTGAAGAAACAGCCCTTGCTGTTCTCTTCAGAACAAGTTCTCAGCTCTTGCAGAGAACCCAGGTTTGATTTCCAACACCCACATGGTGGTCCAGAACCACTTGCAATTCTAGTCCCAGGGGAATCAGACACCCTCTCACCCTCTCGCGCCTCTTCAAGCACTGGATACCCAGATATACCTGCAGGCAAAACACCTATACACATAAAATAAAAATAAATAAATCTCTCTAAAAAAGAAAAAAAAGACTTAATAGACATGGTGATGGCTCACACCTTTAATCCCAGCATTAGAGAAGCAGAGGCAGGTAAATCTCTGCAGTTTGAGGCTATCCTGGTGTACATAACGAGTTCCAGGACAGCTAAGACTATGTAGAAAGACCCTGTTTCAAAAACAAAAAATGTCTCTTGCTTTAAGAAGACCAAAGTAGGGGCTGGAGAGATGGCTAGGCAATTAAGAGCATGGACTGCTCTTCCAGAGGACCCAGGTTCAAATCCCAGCATCCTCATGGCAGCTCACAACTGCCTGTAACTCCAATTCCAGAGAATCCAACACCCTCACACAGACATGGACGCAGGCAACGTGCTAATGCACATAAAATAAAAAATACTTAAAAAAGAAAACTGAAATAATAGAATATTAATTACAATAAATCTGTCAGCCAAGAATAAAGTGTGAAGGTCAGATGACAGTTTGTAGGAGTCAATTTTCCTCGGCTGCCATGTGGGACCCCAGCATTTTTTTTTTTTTTTTTTTTGGTTTTTCGAGGCAGGGTTTCTCTGTGTAGCCCTGGATGTCCTGGAGCTCACTCTGTAGACCAGGCTGGCCTCGAACTCAGAAATCTGCCTGTCTCTGCCTCCCAAGTTCTGGGATTAAAGGCGTGTGCCACCACCGCCCGGTGGGACCCCAGCATTGAACTTGGCCCATCAGACTCACTGGCAAGCACAGACTGTTAGAAGGAAGCTTTTCTAGAAGCCCTGTCCTGTCTCTGGGCTCTCAGGGAAGAGCCCTGTGATGCTGGGATGAAGACAGAGAAGGATAATTAAGAACCTCGCTTTGAGGATCTTGGCTTCTATTTAACTGCCATCTTTCAGCCCTGTACACCAGGCCAGTCCTCACTGACTACTTCAAGATTGTCAGCTCACCATGGCTGTGCCAGAAGTTCTGTAGGCAAGCTTCCTCTTCTTGCTGTCAGGCCTATTTTACACACTGCCTTCCACAGGGGCTCTTACTGCCAGAGTTTGGAGCATTTGATGAATTAGTTCAGATCTAGATGAGCTCTTAGATTAAAAATACATCCTTGCTGGGCAGTGGTGGCGCATGCCTTTAATCCCAGCAGCACTTGGGAGGCAGAGGCAGGTGGATTTCTGAGTTCTAGGCCAGCCTGGTCTACAGAGTGAGTTCCAGGACAGCCAGGGCTACACAGAGAAACCCTGTCTTGAAAAAAAAAAAAAACCCTAAATTAAATTAAATTAAATGCACATCCTGTGCTCTGTTAGATAGTTTCCACATTTTATGTGTTTTCCACACAGTTCCAAAATATCTCATCTGTTACATTGTTTTCCTTGACAGCTAATATAAATGTGATTGATAGTAATATTTTATTTCATTTTATTTGATTGTAGCAGGATTTCACTGTGTAGCCCTGACATACCATGGCAACCCAGCTTGCCTGGTGCTCACAGGGATCTTCCTGCCTCTTCCACGTCCCAGTGTTAGGATTAAAGGTGTGTGCTAAGACGCCTGGTTATTTCAGCAGAATTAAGAAAGAAAAGAAAGAAATTCATAGGACCATTCTATCATTTAAAAAAACATTTTTGGTGACATAATTTCAAAATTAAAAACAGTAAGACTAGTAAGAGGCAGTTCTCCATCCCCTTTGCCCTAATTAGCTACATGTCACCACTCTGCCAGTATTCACTTTGTCTCTTACCCAGTTGTCTTTTTTACAGTTAGTTAAAACTAATTTCTCATGCTCTATCTCTTTACCCTAAACATTTGTTTGTCCTTCCTTCCTTCCTCCCTTTTTCCACTTTGAAACAAGATCTCATATGTATTTCTACCTGTTCTAGAACTAGCTATGTGGACCAGGTTGGCTCAGACTCACAGAGATCCTCCTGCCTCTGCCTCAGAAATGCTAGGATTAAAGGTGTGGACCGCTACACCCTGCTTGTTTGCATTTCTTAAGAACAATCACCTGGCACAGATACAGTCTAGCAAACCCATTAGCGCTCCTGCTTCATCTAATTACCTGCAGTCCAATATTCCTGTTCTGCCGGTTGTCACATTAATGTCCCTACAGCAAAATGTTTCCTCACGGGTCTAATTAAGAGCTGAGCTCCGCACTTGCTGAGCGTGTCCCTTCCGTTTTGTGGTTCTGCCGCCTCTGCTTCACTGCATTGAGTTTGCAGCATGATCCTTAATTTGGGATTGTCCAATGTTGCTGTAATTAGATCTGGCCTAAGCATTGGGAGTGGGGGTGATCAATGACATCAGTCCTTCCCAATTGTTCAACGACTGATGCTAAGGACATAACGTCTCCATCATTTATTCATTCTGTCCCATCACCCAGGCTCACTTGTGCTCACTCGGTCTCCTCATGCCATCACCAAATGGGTGGGTACACTATCATGAATTCTAAGAGACACACAATTTACAAAATTTTTATTTTAGTATACTATTACTATTTTATTGTCAGTATATTGTTTATTTTATTGTATTCCTAGTGTACATGCTCTATAGGTTAAACCTTATTGCAGGAATGTACATACAGGGAAACCATGGTTCATACAGAGTGCAGCACTGCCCATGGTCTAAGGCATTTATGGAGGGACTTAGCGCCTATTTCCTGCAGACAAAGGGGGACAATGTACTTCCACCCAAGCAGCCTGACCCTTGTTCTGACCACGTGCACACAGGCTTCAACCTGTTCTGCAAGCTCAGAGCAGCCACATTCTGACGTGGCCCGTCAGCCAGCCACACCAGCAACCCCGCCAGTGAAGCCTATTCATAGTCATCTTCCCAAACACTCTTACTACCATGGTATATTTTTAGCACAAGTTTTCTTTGAAGGATAATTTTTTTTCCTTCTCCTAGTGGGTGTAAGTGTATTAAAACATTCAAGTCAAAAAAGCTCCCCTGTTCCCTTATTATAATCTTAATGAAAACTCACTGAGGTGAGTCAACGCAGACAGATTCCTCCAGTCCTGAACCCTTCCCTTCTTTTCCTTCTGATTAAAGAAAACAAAACCACAGGGTGTGGAGAGGTGGCCCAGTAATTAAAAACACTGACTGCTCTTCCTGAGGACCTGGGTTCAGTTCCCAGCACCTACATGGCAGCTCACAATTGTCTGTAAGTCTAGTTCCAGGAAATCCCGACGTCCTCTGGTCTCCGTGGACACCGAATGCATGCGGTGTACATACACTCAGGCACATACATACACATAAAACAAAAATAAACCTCTTTTTTAAAATATACAAAGAGGAAGAGGAGAGGGAGCATGCTTCAATCCGTGCTCAACAGGCAGAGCCTCAGTTTCATGTGGTACCCAGAGTTGTGTGGCCAGAAAGAGCTAACACTCCCCAAATCCAAAGTGCTTCTGGCCCTCACCTGTAAATGGAAATGATGTCTACCTTTTTGTCATAGAGATTAAACACTATGAGCCAAGAGTGGTGGCTCACACTGTAATCCCAGCAATTGGGAGGCCGACACAGGGCAACCCAGGCTAGGCAGTGAGTTATTTACATGTAGAATACAGATGAACTGGGAAATGGCTCAGTGCGTAAAGCACTCGAGAGGAGAACTTGACAACCTGATATTCAATCCCAAGAGCACACATAAAAGTCTGGTGCAGGGACACCTGTCACACCCTGTGGAGGAGATGGGAGAGTCTGGCAGAACAGGTCAGCAGGGCATATGCAGGGGTGAGCAACCAGAGACACAGTCTGTAACAAGCTGTAAGGCAAAGGCTGACACCCAAGCTTGTCTTGTTGTCTTTTGATACACACACACACACACACACACACACACACTCACACGCACGGGGTGGGGGGAGGGTGGATGGGAGGGAGAAAAAGAGGGGGGAGAGAGATAGAAAGAGGGAGGGAGGGAGGGAGGTAGGAAGGGAGGGAGGTAGGGAGGGGAGGGAAACACTTTCAGTCCTACCTGCAATGTCTTCTGCTTAATCTTAGGCTTCTTGGTCTCTGAGCCACCTGGCCAGTGACCCACTTGCTGGGAACCAAGAGATGCCCGCTTGTAAACTCCAGCAGAGGGCGCTATAGTTCCAGCTTTTCAAACAGGAGCATGCGTGGCACAGTTGAGCCAACAGTGGACTTGGCCAGGGACCCTCTGCCTTTGTAAGGCATAGAACAACTGTATGAAACTGCATCCTGAAACCATACATGCTTATCACCGTCACAGGCCATCAAGTTTCATCCATGAAACTAGACAGGGAGACGGCCATGCATCTCACAGACAGCAATGACGCCTCCAGCGGGCCCACTTCTGCACTTCTCCTGCAGGGGCTCAGTCTTTCCTCCTTGCTCTTCCCCATTGGGACTGGTCCAACTCACTGGGAGTGCGACCTACCAAGTCCCAGTCTTTTCTGCTTCCGGTGCTGACTTTCAGAAATTACATCCTACATTCAGTAGAGGTCAGAGAGCTCCCTCTGGATCAAGGCAAGGATATCATCCCCTATCCAACTCAAATCTGTTCAGATAAGCAGTCATACTTGCTGAACCCTCGCCTCATCCCCATCATCTGTGCACATCTCTAAGAAGATTGATGCTGTCAGTCCAAGTCCTCCATCTCTCCTGGAGACACCCACACACACACATAGCTATTTCTTTTTTTCTTTTTCTTTTTTTTTTTTTCCGGTTTTTCGAGACAGGGTTTCTCTGTGTAGCCCTGGCTGTCCTGGAACTCACTCTGTAGACCAGGCTGGCCTCGAACTCAGAAATCCACCTGCCTCTGCCTCCCAAGTTCTGGGATTAAAGGCGTGCGCCACCACTGCCCGGCCCACACATAACCATTTCAAGAAGCAGTTGTGTGTTGCTCAGGAAGAGTGTCACTGGAGCCAAGCAATTCAGATTAAACTCATGTTTCTGCCACATGTAAGTTTTTGACCACAGGCAAATGACTAAACTTCTCCATGTCTCTGTCTCCTTTTGTTAAAAAAAAAAAAAAAAAAAAAAAAAAAAAAAAAAAAAAAAAAGTCCCTACTTTATAGAGGAAGGCACATGAGTATTAGCGATCTTTATCTCTAGGAAATCCACTTTACCTAAGTAGTCTGGAGCCCTAAGCTGCTCTGCTGCCCATGCCCCATCTGCTTTCCCTATACTCGGAATGAGCAGGCACAGCACTCAAGGAAGACACAGCGGCACAGAACTGGCTGCATGTGGCAAACATACCCTGAGGACCTGGCTACCTGGGCTTCTGCTTCTGTCCACTTTCTCCCAAAGCACAGATAATGCCCCTGCATCAGGGAAGACAGTAAATATGGATGGCCTTCTGAACACACTCCAGCAAGTCATCCTCATATTCCCAGGCCAATACCATTTATGTCAGCCTAGATAGGGATCATTTTCAAGTTAACAATACGTTTGTGTGCATGTTTGACCCGTGTGTAGACGGTGTCTGCACGTGTGTGTGAATGAGTAGGCCTGTGCTCACACAGAAGTCGGAGGAGGGCACTGTATGTCCTACCGTTCTCTCCTCATTGATCCTTCGAGGCAAGGTGCCCTGAAGAACTCAGTGGTCCCACTTTTTGGCTAGAATTGCAGCCAGCAAACATCAGCAGTCCCCCTGTTTATTATGTCCCCTGTGTTGGAGTTACAGGTATGCACGCATGGGGCCACACCCAGCCTTCTCGTGGGTGTGAGAAGATGAACTCTGTTCTCAAGTTAGCACAGCAAGCTAACAGTCATAACTGCTGGGTCAGTCAGCCAGCCCAGGAGTCACCATGTTTTACATATAATACCATAACATTTTCTCTCATCCTGACCTCATATGAATCTCTCTCTCTCTCTCTCTTTCTTTCTCTCTCTCTCCCTCTCTTTCTCTCTCTCTTTAAAATAGCTTATGGAAACTTTTTTTTAAAAAAAAGATTTATTTATTTTATGTATATGAGTACACCGTCACTGTCCTCAGACACACCAGAAGAGGACATCAGATCCCATTACAGATGGTTGTGAGCCACCATGTGGTTGCTGGGAATTAAACTCAGGACCTCTGGAAGAGCAGTCAGTGGTTTTAACAACTGAGCCATCTTTCCAGCCTCTGGTATAAATTTCTTGCTAAGTGGTATTAGCATTGTAAACCAGCAAGACCAAGACAATTGCAAGTACTGTGTATTGGACACTGTCACCATTATGAACCAAGAACCTGGAACCAACCCTTAACTTAGAAGTCAGATCTCAAGGAGTCACTAAGTCTGTGGATAACTAGATTCTAGGACCATTTCCTGCTTATAGGACAGCCTATAATACAGAAAACTCTGCATCATTAGTTAGGATGAGAACAAGATGTACCCAAGCACTCTCATATTGTCCAATATGATATCTTCAAAGTACAGTCAAAGCATTAAATGTAGTCTTAGGGCAACCCCCAACTAATGGCCCAATTCTAGATTCTAGAAGAAGCTGGTCACAGTCCGTCCTATTTATGCCCCCACAAGGATCACTCAGGGCGGGGCATCAACCGGCTGTGTGAAGAACCTCTGTTGTACCACCTGCCACAAGATATTCATTTGACTCTCCAGCACAGTGGAGTTCTCTCCTTGTGTCCTTTGTAGAGAGCACTCCCCAGTAATCACAACGTGTCTCTTACGTACCCTTCACCCGGGCACCTTCCAAACCTGGGCAGCCTGGGGAAGCTCTAAGTTTCCAAGGATATCTCCCAGTTTGACAAAAAGAAAAAAAAAAAGAAAGAAAAACAAAACCAAAGGAACCCTAGGAGGGAGGTGTATGCTTGATTCAAGTGGCAGGCATCCAAGTGGGTGAGACTGCCGCGCAGACTCCAGACGCAGCTGCCATCCGTATGGGAGGCTCAGAGTCCGCTGCTCGGGTGCTGTGAAATACCAGAGAACACCATATGCCTGTATCTTAAGAACAGTCTGACGCCTGGAGACCAGAAGGTGTTCTTGCTGTCACCTGCACTTAAAACCATAATTTACTCTCAGCCCAGCTCCCAACACCCACCAGAAATACGCCTGCTATTATTCCTCAATCCACAGCAATTTGTCCATGGACATACTGCTATTTTTACCTTGCCTAAAGCTGAACAACCAGGCTCAAATGGTACCATTTCCAGAAATGACCCCTCATTGCTGAAACCCATGATTAAGTGCGGACCAGCCCCTGCTGCGGGCCAAGATCCCAGGACAGCTCTAGCCAAGCTATCAGGATCCCAGGACAGCACTCTCCCTAGTCAAGCTATCAGGATGGCCAACCCCTCTTACATCTGCAGCTTCACAGAAGGGACTTTTTTTTTTTTTTTTTGGTTTTTCGAAACAGGGTTTCTCTGTGTAGCCCTGGCTGTCCTGGAACTCACTCTGTAGACCAGGCTGGCCTTGAACTCAGAAATCCACTTGCCTCTGCCTCCCAAGTTCTGGGATTAAAGGAGTTTGCCATCACTGCCCGGTGAGAAGGGACTTTCTTTTTACGAAGACAACGTACCGTTCTTCACTCCAGTGGGATCCTCAGTCACAGGGTGTTAAAGATTTCCTTTGGAGGACAAAATGGAGAGGCAGGGAGAGAGATGCTGAGAGTGAAGCCGAGCTAAGAAGAGGAGGAAAACAGTTCAGGGATTGGGAAAGAACGCCACAGAAGCAACATCACCTCACCCTCGAGGAGATGAGTCAGCCATCTTCAACAGTTTCCAGAGAGAAGGGTAAATACTGATCTAGTCTCTGACAAGCACTAATAAGAAGGGGAAAAAATAAAAATCTGAGGGGGTGGGTCAGAGCCACAGCTCCTGGAGAACAGAACAGAGACACGGAGAAGACAAGATGAAGCACTGGTTCTTATTAGGAGCTTGGCTAGGGGAGAAGAGGTCAGGGGCCCAGCTTCTTTACGGCTTGGGTGACAAACTGTGTGGAACAGCCAAAAGCAATCTTGGAGCAACCCTAGACAACGCCCTTCTTTTCACCCCTGACCAAGCCACGCTGTCTTGCATCTTAAAAGTTGTCACCTCCACTCTGCTTCAGGGTTCTGAGATGCGAGTAGACACTGCTGCACTGGACATTATGGTGGTCACTGCTGGCCCCAGCGACACAGTTCTTCGGGCTGCTGGGAGAAGGGGGTGGGGGGAAGCTGCTGCCGCCAGTGCCCATCACTAGCAAAAGCTCTGTATGGACACAGCTTCCTTGCAACCCCATCTTTAGCTCAAAATCAGACCATGCCTTAAATTTCCACACTGGGGAGGCAGAGGCAGGCAGATCGCTGTGAGTTCAAGGCCAGCCTGGTCTCCACAACAAGTTTCAACCCAGCCAGGGCTACATAGTGAGGTATTGTCCCAAATAAAAACAAACAAACAAAGAAAATCTAGATGTGTTAGGTGTAAACCTAGTCTGTTTCCTTTGCTTTGAGAGGCCCGGTAAAGGAGAGCTGGTTTTTGTGACGCACAAAATCTGCTTTATAAGAAATAATTCCAAAACACGACCACCATGTACCCACCATGCAACTTTTCCAGGTCCCCCCTCCCTCCAACATTCATCCTTCTCCACATCACCCAGCATTCCAGGTTCCAATCCCACACCCCTCTCTCTGCTTCTGAAGCAGCTCCCATCCTGCTGCCTGAAGCACCTTCATAATCCTGCCCTGGCGCACAACTGCCCATCTTCCAGGACTTAGCAGCCCTGACTTCCCCTTTCAGACCATTTGATATTCTATGCCAGTGTCAGTCTGGGGAAAATCTACTCCCATTTGCACCTGCACTGGTGCAAATATCTATCCTAAATACCTATCACGGGCTTGATGATTTAACTACTGGGACGCGGAGAACCGAATGTCAGAGCTAGGAAAGATCCTATGTACCTAGTTGGCACAGCGACCAGGAAAATCAGAGAAGAAAGTAGCCCCATTTGCCAAGTACTCAAAACAAATCTTCTCATTTCAGACCAGAAGGATGCGGTGCCCACAAGGCTTCCCCCAATCACCTCAGAAGATGGTAATTATTCTGTGCACCAGAACAGCCATGAGAGGTACCAGGAAGCAGTGCGGAAAGTGTGGTTAAAAACATGTAAGTGCTTGGAGTGGGAAACAGGAATGAGTCTGAGCTCCTAAGAGGGGCTAGGATGTCACAGGCTCCGTCATAGGAGGGGGTGCTGTCCTGCCTTCCTGGGGCTCCCAGAACTGTGAGGATCACAGCACAAAGCTGAAACAAGAAAGAATGTATGTGGTGTTTTGTCACGCTGCTGCACCCTGCACCCGCTGAGGACAGGGAGAGCCAGCACCAGCTTTGTAATTTGAACTGAGCCCAAACTCAAACAAGTTGGGTGACCTTGGTGAAGTTCCTTCGGCCATTTAACCTCTCCCAACCACATGAAAATTGGAGTTCATTAGCTTCGTCCGGTAAAGCTTGTAGGACACTCTCGATGCATACAGTGTGTCTTAGGAATCTTCAAGGACTTGTGTTCTCTACAGAAAACTGTTCCTACCCTGGCAGTGGTGGTATGCACCTTTAATCCCAGCACTAGGAAGGCAGGTAGATCTCCGAGTTCAAGGTCAGCCTGGTCTACAGAGTGAGTTCTAGGATAGCCAAGGCTACACAGAGAAACCCTGTCTCAAATCGAACAAACAAATGAAACAAATAAACAAGCAAAGAGGA
>JANHMN010000012.1:4895033-4929516 GCA_030674055.1 Rhabdomys pumilio | reverse complement strand
TACCGTCTCCCTCCTTTAGTAAAGGCCAACTTTGCTTTATCAAGAAAGGCCAGCCCCAAACAGCTCACAATCCGGTTTCCATTTGTACGATATCCTTACACTGACAAAGGTACAGAAGCCAACAGGTCAGTGTACCGAATTTACAGACTGCAGCCCTGGATGACAGCTTGGAATTGTCTGGCATGTTAATGCCCCAATGTGACGTGTACTGTAAAATGTCACCACCGAGGGTCAGGAAATCTCCCAGTAGTATTTCCTATAACTCTGTGACTCTGTAAATATTTCAAATGAGAGCTGATTTTTCCCCCCTAGAACTAGGAGGGTTGAACCCAAGGTCTTTCACTGAATTTCACTTCACCACAGGGCTATCCCATCAGCCATATATATACATATATATATATACACACACACATACATATATATATACATACATATATACATATATATGTATGTATATATATACATATATACATATATATATTATATATATATATTTTTTAAAGACTTATTGCATGTGAATATATTGTCCCAGTCTTCAGACCCCATTACAGATGGTTGTGAGCCACCATGTGGTTGCTGGGAATTGAACTCAGGACCTCTGCAAGAGCAGTCAGGGCTCTTAACCGCTGAGCCATCTCTCCAGCCCCATCTTTTTTATTTCAGACTTCCACTACGTTGCTCAGGCTCAGACTTACAGTCTGCCTGCTTCAGCCTTCCACATAACTGAGATCACAGGCGTGCACCACAGGTCAGGCCATAAGTAAACTAAAAACTTTTAGATATCAAAACAAATATAAGAAAAGGGATATTTAAGTTATTTCTAACAGAAAAAAAATTAAAGCTTATTAATTAATAGGAAGACAGCTAGGTAAAAATGTAACATTTAGTCAAAGGATTAACGATTTTTTAAAATTCTCAAGATTACAGAGAAAACCAGAAAATATTAGATTGATCTTTAAAATATAAAATTTTACAAGGCACAGTGGCCTACTCTTTAATCTCAGCACTTGGGAGGTAGACCAGGCAGATTCCTGTGAGTCTGAGGCCAGCTTAGTCTACATAGTAAGTTCCAGGATAGCCAGGGACATGTAAAGAGAACCTGTCTCAAAAACCAAAAGTTAATTAATTAACAACATTAGATTATTAAGAACAAGGCAGCCAGATGGTGGTGGCGCACACCTTTAATCCCAGCACTTGGGAGGCAGAGGCAGGTGGATTTCTGAGTTCGAGGCCAGCCTGGTCTACCGAGTGAGTTCCAGGACAGCCAGGGCTACACAGAGAAACTCTGTCTCGAAAAACCAAAAAAAAAAAAAAAAAAAAGAACAAGGCAGTAGAGGAAGGCAGTCAACATTAACCTCTGGCCCCACACACACACACACAGGAATGGCACATATGCACACTCATGTGCAACACACACACATACAGAGACAGCTTAGTCGGTAAGGTGTTTACATTGCAAGCAGAAGGACCTGGGTTTGATCCCTGGGCATGGAAGTACACACTCATGACCCCAGAGCTGCAGAGGGGACAGGTGTATCTCTGACACTGGCTGGCTTCGCGGCCAACCTGGTCTAATCACGGAGCTGCAGGTCCTAGTGATGGACTCTTCTAGATGGCTCCTCGGGAACCTTTGGCTTCCGTGTGTGCCTGAGCACATGGATATACCTGTACATAGGTACACCTTCACACACACAAACACCTTATATAATATTTTGAGCAACAGGTACTTGATAGCATCTGCACATGGTTTCTCAAAGTGGGTGGTGCCACTTTTTCGTTTCAGGGAACTCCCTAGAATGAGCAGATTAGGCGTTACTTCAGACAGAAAGGAAACAGCGAGTGAGGGTGATTAAGAAAAGATTATTATGGAGAAGATGCTACTAGCTTATAGAGACTTGATGTGTTGGGGGGGGAGATACCCAGGGGGTCCCACTCACTCAGAGGAGCAAGTGAGGAGAGATGGGGGGAAGGATTGTCGGGGGAGGTGACTGGGAGAAGGGCAGTCACAGGGATATAAAGTGAATAAGTAAAAAAAAAAAAATTAAAAATACAATAAAAAAAAAAGATATTGACTCAGTAGACTCCATTTTGTACACTTCCCAAGTGGGTTTCCACCTATTTTCCCACAAGTCTTAGAGATGGGCTTACTTAGTAACAGGAAAATCTAAGACTAAACCATCTGACCATGAAGGGTGTGAGATGCCGGAATCTAGAAGTGAGGTAGGGTGTGGTGACCACATACCCAGATCCCTTCACACTTGGTCACAGCAACTTCCTGGACTGTGCTTTTTATCCTGAGACAGAAAAACAAGGGACTCTGGAGGAAATGAACGCCTCCCTTTCTTCCAAACCATCCAGTCCCCAATCAGGTCTTCAGAGTCCCCATGACTGACGCACAGAACTTCAGCTTCTGGAGGTCCAACATCCCGGGCGTGCGTCCAGAGAAAGCCATTCCATGGATCAAGACTCCACACCATTGTCTCATTAAAAGCCCAATGACCAGGTGATGTCTCAGTATTATCTGATGCCGAGGGAGGGTCAGGGTGGCAGAATTTCTCTCTCCACGATGAAACCTGTAGTATGGTTCAGCTCCATTTAAGTGGCCAGCACCTTTAGTCCCAGTACTCAGGAGGCAAAAGCAAGTGGATCTCTGTAGTCTGTGAGTTCAAAGCCAGCCTGGTTTACAGAGTTCCAGGACAGACAGAGCTCAAAAAAGGGGGATTTGTGGGGGTGTCAGAGTATAGAATAGGTTTGAGCCTTATCAGGGAAAGTAGGCCTCAGACCCTGGTCTCTACATGGTGTAGTGTCTGCTTTGCTTTATGGGTGATGCTTTGAACAGGCACAGAACCAATGTCTCTAGCATTCCTGTGGAATCCTGAGGGTGTTTCCACCCCAACCAGCATCCATTAACAGTAGTCCCACTCTATCACGCTGCTCACGTGTCCAGAGGCAGTCATGAAGACCGATCTCAAGGATGTTCCTTTCCCTTTATCCTGGCGTGGCTCAATCTGAGACAGTTTCTCTCTTTTTCAGATATGTGGATCATTCTCGTCTCAATGACAAAACCTTCAGTCTATACTGAGGAGGGCACACATGCAGGACAAATGAAAACTGGATGAGAGCATGAGGAGGGGTGAAGATGGCCTCGTGAGAGGATGGGGGAGGAGGGGGGAGAGTACAGAATAAACAACTGAACTAGAAGGCACTTTTGCATACTGGGTGTGAGAGGCAGGGGAGTTATCCCAAGGTCATGACTCCCGTGTGAGAGTCCTGATGAGGCTAGGTCTTGGTGTGAAAGATGCAAAGGGCTATAAGAGCAACCATGGAGGTCTAGACCTAATGCGTGACAGGGGTCAGAGTAAACATCTGGGGTGATACATTTGTCCTCATGATGCTGAAAGGCCTAGAGCAGTCATGCTCTCTGAAGACGCTGCAGCTTTATCCTGACAGGCAGAAAATCACAGGAAGTTGTTAGATCACAGATGAGAGAGGCCCAGAGACCCCTGGGACAGGAGCTTGCTTGCTTTACCAGGCTTTGTCACTTTCTGACCTCTGATACCGCACCCAAACAGCTGCAGAGAACAGGGCATTTTTTACAAAGAGTTTGATTTTATTGATATTTAAATATATTAAATATTTCACTGAAATACATGGAACATCACCCTCCCCCACTCCCACAGTGGTTACATTAAAAAACAGAGCCCATGGCCTCCTGTACCCTGACTCCTTCACCAACTGGTGAGGAGAGGGGCTATGATAACTCAGAGAAGGACATGACTGGCTGGCACTGTGGTACGGGGAGCCAGGGTATGGACAAGGCCCTCCCACATGGCAAGAAGCAGACCCAAAGCCGAGGCCTCCCCGCTTTGGCTTGTATACCTCATCCCCACCCCAATGGCATCGTGTAGTCCCTTCCTATCCAGAGATAGGACATGGCTGGGGAGACAGGCAATTTTCTGCCTGGACCAGCTAATCTTCCTCTCCCCTGCCATGGATAATCAATCGCCCAGTGGTCCATTGACTGGTACATGGAGATTCCCAGGAAAGCAGTACCAAGACAGAAACCAGGCCTCTGCAGAGAACTGGCGTCAGAAGCTTGAGGAAGGGCAAAAGTACAGCCTGCCCCTTCCACAACTCTTGAAACTCTCTCCTCTGCCCTTCTTGTCCACATCTAAGACAAAGTGATTGTCAATCAAAATGGAGGCGAAATGCCTCTGGCTTAAATTGGCGCAGAAACCAAGGCACCCGCTAATTCAGACCGGAGTCAGGGAGGCTGCAAGGGTAAGAGGCAGGCAAGGGCAGGCTTCATGAGGATTGGGAACCAGGACTAGAGTCTAGCCATGCTAGATCCAGGCTGAAGGCTTGGGACAGCCAAGTTCTAAGCTCCGAGGCTCCATCCCCTAGTACCAAATTCTGGGTCCTCAAAGAGGGATCCCACACTATGCCAGTCAGAAAGCATACCACGCCCCCAAGACACAAGCTGAGGAACCCAGGAAGTGCCTGAGTCTCCACCCACAAACCTCCACCAGTTCAAGCCCAAGGAACACTAGAGATTAAGCAGATGCTCGGGTCCCTGCCCTAGGCAGGGGGACAGTCATACTGCACATGTGGCCTCCAAATGGCACTTAGGGATTTGGCACAAAAAGGACTCCTCTCTCCAGACCACCCTCATTTTACTACCAAGCCCCACCCATTTCTGTGCAGCCTGGACTTTACTTCCCAGCCCTTGGCATAGGAAACCCTGCCTTGACACCAGAAGACAGAGGCCCTGGGAGAGAGGCGGTCCCCAGTGGAGACACGTGGGGACCTCAAACACACACACACACACACACACACACAGAAGCAACATGCACACAGTTGCACAAACACACAGGGCCTCCCTAGTGCCAGACTTAGGAGGCCAGGTTTGGGGTCAGGGCCATCTTTCTTGGAACCCTGACCCTTTTGCTATTTGGCAATACAAGGGGTAGAGACGTTCCGTGCCCCCTGCCAGCAAGACAGCAAATGAGCATGTGGGCACACTGGACCCTCGGGTCAGTGTGGCCTCCGCCTCCTCCTCCTCCCGGGCTGCCTGCATTCTTCGGCACCTGCAGGTGGACGTCCAGCTCCTGTTCTTCTGATGACCTCACACACAGGCTTGCTCACTGGCTGGTCATTTTCACGTACCAGTGAGGCCAGATGCCCCTTTCCCTGGAGCATGCAGGAATTGGGGCTGAATCTTCACTGTCAGAGGTCCCTTTGTTCCCCTTTGGGGACAGATCATGGGACTAGGATTTGGCAAATGGAAACATTCCCCTGAAATATGGTCAGAACTGGGTCCCACAGCGCCTCCTTCCTCCACCTTGTGCCTAGGAAGGAGACTTGGCTGGCACTGGGAGTGCCCAAGACCAGTGCTGCGGACATGGACAAGCAAAGGCGCTTGTTCTTCATGCCTGCCGCAGTCTTTGTACAAAAGTAGGGAAAGAAAGGACCCAGCTCTGAGCCTGTTGCCCAGACAGGGAAACAGTAGGCATAGTGAGTTGCCATTTTACTCTCAAACAGGAGGCTCCCAGCCTGTTCTCTTATCTGCATCCCACCCCCAAATGCAAACGAACAGCCCTACTCCGATTAAGAGAGTCACTTGGTGTCCCTTCCTTCACCATTCTGAAGGCAGACGAACATGGTCCAAGCACAACCTGCCGGGGTGGGTGTTCCCTTTTGCTGTCAGCAAGTTCTGGAGGCTCAGTGCTCCCTGCCACAGCTCCACCCAGCGAGCAGAAAGTCCACTCAATGCCCACCTTGGTCCCTTCGGTCGAATCTCTGCTGTTGCGCTCTGCTAACTGCTGGGGCCCCCATTGAGGAAGTAGGTGATCATCTCTCCCTTTCCCTTCACCTTGACCACCCCGCGACACTCCAGTTGGTAGCCCTTGGCAGCTAGAACCTGGTACAGGTCCGTGGTCACCTGCGGAAGTGGAAGGGGAGCCTGCTCAGCCTGGGATCCTTGATGTATTGGTTAAGAAGCCCAGGAGTTCTCTATCGAGTATGCTCCCATCCCTACCAACCTCTACCCCAACAGCCATAGGAAAGAGGCTCCCTGCCCCATCCTGTACAAAACCACTGAAAGTCTTCAACACCCATCCAACTTGGTGACATCCCCTCACCTGTATTCGGTCAGGAACTCCTGTGCTGTCCATACGACTGGAAACATTCACGGTATTTCCCCAAATGTCATACTGTGGCTTCCGGGCTCCAATGACGCCTGCTACAACCGGACCCATGTTCAACCCTGAAGTAGAGACATTAGCAAGAGATTGAGGCTAGGATGTCTCAGGGTCACTCCTGACAGTCATCTCCCCTTGCACTCTGAGAAGAACCCAAAGGGAAAATTACCAAAGGGGACAATGCTTCTGGTGGTTTAAAATAAAAGGAGGTGGGAGCCAGGCATGATAGCTGAGTTGGCTCCCTTAAGTCCAGACAAGGACTGCAGCTCATTCACTGAAGGCTTCTCCGGGCACTCGCTGTTCACATTGCTGCCCCACCTTATGGACAAGTAAGTACGGCTGTGGGGAGTCAAGCCAGGCTCTGGACATATGTTACTTAATCACTGCCTCCCACCAGAGCATTTGAGCCTGAACATACATCTCAGACTGACCTCACACTTAGATACCAAGCCTTTAGACAAACCTGCCTGCTCGTCTTCTAACCTTCGATACATCATTTAATCTCTGAGTGCCACTCCCCTTACCGTAGAGAGGGGCCTTGATGTACTTCTTAGAATGTACTCGAAACGTCTAGGACAAAGATCCCAGCACATGGAAGACTCAAATGGTCTTTGTCCTCAAGACTGAACTTGATAGGAAGGTGGGAGGTAGAAACCCCACAGGAGTCCTGATGGAGAACTCCCCCTGCCCAACCCATACCTCAACGCTCAGCTTTACCTAAGAACTGTCCCAGCCCCTCACCTATCTTCATCTGGAAATTGTTGAAAGAGTGTTCATTGATATGCTTCATCTGCTCCATGAGCCGCATGGCGTAGTCGGCCAGGGCGGTGATGTGTGAGCGGCCGACCTGGTCATAGGTGCTGGCATTTAGTCCAGAGGCGGCCATGTAGGTGCTACCGATTGTCTTGATCTTCTCCAGCTGCCGGAACCTCTCCTCACTGATGATCTGGGTTACATGGGGGAGGGGGGGTCAGTCAAGCCAGACCCAGGTCTTTCCAAAGCTCACTCCTTGTCATGCCCCACCTCCCCCCTAGAGCCCCATTGTTTTAGTGGGTGAGCCCCCTTCCAATTGCTATTCTCACTATTCTCTGAGAAACCGAGGAAACAGGCAGTCCAGGACCCCAGGAACTGACTACAGGGCTTCACAGAAGAACAACCTATAATGGTCCCCTGCAGCAGAAACACTCTGACATGGTTTGAGGAAACCATGTCTCAGAGTGTGTGTGTGTTGGGGGGCTTTCCTCCAAAACAGTGCACAGCCCATCCCTGGCCTAGGTGTCCAGGACACTTCTTCACATTTTGTTCCTGTTTTTGCTCTTTGAGAGATAGTCTTGCTCCCTTGGTCTTGAATGGATTTGCCCACAGACTGCTGTCTTCCGCTTTTTTTTTTTTTTTTTTTTTTTTTTTTTGCTTTTTGAGACAGGGTTTCTCTATATAGCCCTGACTGTCCTGGAACTCATTCTGTAGACCAGGCTGGCCTCGAACTCAGAAATCTGCCTGCCTCTGCCTCCCACGTTCTGGGATTAAAGGCGTGTGCCACCACTGCCTAGCTGTCTTCATCAATGACATCACCTGATACCTATCTTGTCATCCTTGTTCTAGAGCCTCCTGTCCTCTTCTGCTCCTCAGCAAGGATGACCCTGTTCCACTGAGGCTGACCCACTTGCTGTCCCTGACTGGGCGAGGGACACTCACTTCATCTAACCAACCCCTGGCTTTTGCATTCAAAGCCTGCTCCATTTCCCTGGTCCCCAGGTTGCCCCTATTGTGCCAGGACTAGCTGGTGAGCAAGCACCTCATCAAAGTCTGCGATGATCTCATTGAGCAGCCGCAGGCACTCCACACCCTCATTGTTGGCCTCGAGTTCCACATAGAACTCCGAGAAGTTTGCAATAGAGGCAAACATGACAGCCACGCATTCACACGACTGGTAATACAGCTCATCGTTGCGCCGCTCTCGGGCCAGGAAGTGGGCAGCCACGTCCTTGGGAAGAATGTTATGCAGCAGCCGCCGGTTGTATGCCTGCAGCTCTTCCATCTCCTCCTTCTCCCCTGTGGCCTGTGGGCACCACATCCATCAGCCATTGCCCAACACTCACAGGGGCTGGGCGCAGTGGCCGAGGCCTGAAGATGGGCATCACAGGGAACCACGTGGAGGAAGAAAGGCACAGGCAGAGGAGGCCTAAATAACAGGCAAAGGAGTGAAGGGGGCAGGTGCAAGACGGGACAGGAGACAGGAGATGGAGACACAAGGTATGGAACCAGGGTGGGCTTGGGCAACCTCAGCCTCAGCCAGTTAGCAAGAGATGCATTTCTGGCTTGGCCCAGGCTCTGCCCCCAGAAGCCTCTCCCTCCCATAAAGGTCCAGCCAAGTCACCTGTAGTTTCCACAGGAAGTCCAGGCGGGCAGTAGATTCCACCTGTTGTGCATGCAGATACAATGCCAGGGCAAACACCAGCAGAATCACTGGGGTCATATATTTGAGCGCTACCCTCCCTACAGCTGGGCTGAAAATAATCAGAGACAAGCTTGGTGCCTGAAGGAGATCTCTACCAGCCTCATCCTTCGCTGCCCGGGGCCCCCACTTACCAGTCCAGCCCATCAAAAGTCTCATTGGAGGAAGCCCTGGCAGAAAGATACAAAAGTCATTGGAAGCTGTCGGCTGGGAAGCTACTGGAGGGGAGACAGAGACTGCACTGCTGAGCCCAGTCACTACTCAAGCCTGTGGGTGGAGCCTTTGTCACATAAATTAGCTCAATATGGGCAAAGGTCAAACCTTTCCTGACTACAAGTTTCTCCCTTAGCAGCTAAATGGTCCAGGACAAGTCGCTTATAACTCTCTAAGCCTCAGTGTCCTTGTCAGTGAAATGGGTCAGCTCTAAGTACCCCTCCTGAAAGTACCCCAGCCTGAGATGCTGACGCTTACTGATACAAAAACTCAGAGAGGTTAGCTCACCTGCCCAAGGTTACAAAGCTAATGAGAGGCAGACCAAGGACTCAAACCCAGAACACTATTAATTCTTCCTACCATAAGCTATGGCCACATGGCCATCCCATGGCCAGCACTTTTTGTCAGAGCTCTGCCACCACACAGCTCTAAGACCTATGAACAGAGAGTAGAACCCTCAGGAAACAGAGGTAAGCAAATCTCTGTGAGTTCCAGGACACCCAGGGCGGTTACCCAGTAAACAATAATAAAGTTTAAAAACCCAGTGGGTAGGGAAAGTACCAAGAAAATGTGGGGGTTTTGTTGTTGGTTGTTTTTTTGTTTTTTCTAAAGCTAGCCTAAAGAGACAGGAATTTGTCACAACTGGAATTTCTTTGGGGGTAACTACCAGAAGTGACATGCTAGAAACTAACCCTTCCCTTCCCTTTCTCCCACAAGCAAGTTGTCCATTCCAAAGACCTAGGTACCAGAGACTCTCAGGCCAGAAGGATCAGGGAGACCCCGGAGAGATAAAAGGGACTGAGAATTGACTTACAAGCCATGGACACCAAGCAGTAGGTCATAGTTGTCAAAGATGGTGGCTGGAGGACCCAGCAATAGCAGGACCAAATAGATGAACCCCAGGACAAAGGTCATGGCCAGCTTGCCAATACTGCTGATGTGTAGGAAGACGGAGCTGGCCAGGAGACTCAGCAGCACATTCCCGACAAAGTACTGGGGGAGGGGGGACAGCAGAGGCAGCGTTGGGTGACAGCAAAGACCATCCAGCTCAGGAAGAGCCCTACTCCCCTGCCTGCGTATCCTCCCTCCCACCTTCAAACACCAGCTCCCTATACAATCCACGCCCAGCTTCATAGGAGGGGCCCCGGTTGCCCCTCGAGTCGGGGAATACTCTGAGTTCTCGGTTCCCTGGTGCCCATCACTAGGCCTGGGACACAGGGGCAGATAGCTGTTCCAGAACAATCCCCTCTGCCTGAACACTGCTCGGACACCTCAGGGAAGCTGCAGGTGGGTGCGGTGCCCTCACACAGGGGAGCATCCAGTCCCAGAGAGTAATTGAGCTGTCGTAGGTGGCAGGCGGTGACATCTGCTGGTGTTAAGTTCAGCATCCGGGCCGCACAGGTCCTTATTGGGGTGTGGTTACAGATGAACTGCAAAGGTTGGGTGCATATCAGGATAACAGTGAGGGAAAGGTTTACAAAGGCTGGACCCAGAGGGACTTTTTAGACTAAAATCCTCAGGGATGACAAAAGAGGAAACAAAGACTAAGAACGAGAGTTATCCCCACCCACAGGGGACAGCAGGCTACCCAAAGGTTGGCAATACTCAGAAAGGCTATAGTTCTCAGAAAGTGCCTGGCGCACGCGCGGGACATGGGAGAATTACCATGTTGGCAATGGCAGAGATGAACACAAGCAGAACTGAGAAGACTCCAACCGCTGTGCTGTGCACCCGTGAACGGACAATACTTCGGGACAGACGTTGCAGGGCCTTGGGGAAGAGCTGCAGCAGTAAGAGACGAGGAGTTAGAAACTGCATCAAGGAAGGAGGAAGGCCGGCAGAGAGAACAGGGTCCAACAAGAGGCATAGCCGCCTCCTCCCTTCCCCATGGGAATCCCCTCCTTCACCAACAGTCTCAGGGAAGTCCCCCTACTTACAGAACCACAGGAGCACACAGCACAGATCAGCACAGTGACTAGCAACAGCAGGAAGATACCAGCATAAATCCCAAGTATCAGGGTGGAGCTGGAGCAAGAGAAGGTCAGGGAGAAGTATCAGCAAAATTGGGGTGTCCTTGTCGTAGCCCCCGAGACCAGCAGCTTGCATGGGTGCTAGGAAGGCTAGAAATGTAGGGACGGACTTACTGTGGGAATACAAGGAGCTGGATGAAACAGATGAAGCAAAAAACCAGGAGGGCACAGGCGACGTAGGCTCCAAAACGTGAATCGACTTTCCGTGAATACTGAGGTAAGAAAGGAGACCAGGCTGGGTGCTGGGTACTGCCCTGGCCGGCAAGTTATGGACAGCAAAAATCTGGGTACTACAAGGGCCTTGGGAGGAATACATGGCCCAATTTATACAAATTTCCATCCTGTGCTGTGGTCTCTTCCCATCCCCGACACATCCTCCTGTCCCTCAACGTGTGTTCAGTCCCCCAGCCAGGCCCTCCCTCCTTCCAGCCCTCACTCTTTTGCCCTGTATCCCCCAAACCTTCTTCTCAAGATCCTCTCTCTGGAAGGTGAGCAGGAACCGGCGCACATGGTCCTTACGCAGTTGGTCGATGCTTCGGGCATCGATGGCTCTGCCCAGGAACTCATCTACCTCATCTTCCGGGTTCAGAGCATCTTGGGCACCCCGGCTGATAATGGGACGCAGGTTTTACCGGGTGCGTGAATGATGCCACAGGACAAACAATAGGACGGGCAGGGTTCAGGCAGCAGTAAGGGAAGGAAGGCTGTGTGGGACCTGCTTAACCCACAGTCCATCCTAGGCTGCAAATGCCTCTCCCTCCCTGACCCGTCCCATAGACCGGCTTACTTGTCTTTGCTAGAGTCATCGATGCCCTGGAGAAAGAAATGGAATGTGTGAGGGGGGGAGGAGCTAAGCGCTTTCACCCCCAGGATCTTTCCTACTTTGGTACTAAGTTGAGAGGGTCCTCACACACACACACGTGGGGAGAACTGGGGCCCTCCGGGTGAAACTAGTCCCTCTGCCCCCAGTTTTAGAACACATCCATGGACTGGAGGAGCCAGCTACGGGGAAGAAAGGGGACACTTTGAGGGAGACCAAAAAGTGAGGCCCCAGGTCATGGTATAGAGAGCCCCTCACCATCTGGCGGAATGCCTTAGAGTCCTTGGTCCTGGAGAAGGCACGGTCAGGAACCCAGCGTGGCATCAGTCCTTCCATGGAGTTGGCCCGTGTCCGCTGCAGCTTAGCCAGCATGGCCTTCTCCTCTTTCTGTGCAGCAGCATGAGTACAGGTCAGAAGCATAACCCCAAGAAGACCTTTGCAAGCACCTCTCTGTTTGTTCCTCTCCCCCCACCCTCGTCCCTCCCACCAGTCCTGCTCTGGTCCTGACCCGTTTTTGGCTGGCGCCTAGTATGAGGAAGGTCTCGATGCACTGTTCCTTGAGGTACGCGTTGCGCTCACCACCGCGACCTGGCTCCACCTCATAGTCACCATTGAGGTACTGCAGTGTGGCCCGAGTAATGTGGATGCGGCTGTAAGGGGCCAGGAGGTTAAGATCCTGGCTCTCCCACCCACCTTCCCATCCACTCACCCCCTGCAGCCAACTAGAACCCTCCTTTCCACTTACCCGGCCCGGCCCCCGGCCTCCATGTGGTTGGCAAGGGTCACATCGTTGGACCACACATCAAACTGCCATTTCCTCAGACCAAGGACACCGCAATGCACACGTCCGCTGTGGATGCCCACACGCATGTTCACGTTCACACCTGTTACCTCACGCACCAGCCTGAGAAGACGGAACTCTAGATCAGCCCCAAGCTGTCTTCTTATCCGATAGTCAAGAACCCAAGCTGAGGCCAGCGGGATGGCTCAGCAGTAAACACACTTGCCACCAAGCCTGATTACCTAAGTCTGATCATTCCTGGGGACCATAGAATAGAAGAATACCAGCTCCAAGTTTTTCTCGTGACCACCATACACACACTATGGCAGGTGCATACACACACACACACACACACACACACACACACACACAAAATAAATAAATAAATAAATAAATAAACAAACGAACAAACTTTAAAAAGAATCCAAGCAATCCAGGCAAAGACAGAAGCAGATGGAAGGACAGAATAGTTTTGACTAGATACAGGCAGGACTCAAGGACAAAGGTTTGAGGACTACTTTCGGCGGGAGTTGCCGTCATCCTGTAGGGCTGAGCTGCTGCCAGCTCCAGCCTGCTCAACTGGCATTGTCTGCAGTCACAAACCCCAACTGTTCCAGTCCCCTGCACCCTCCAGCAGGCTGGGGTTGGGAGGAGCACAGGGGTCTTCAAACAGACTGGAGAAAGGTCCACTCCCTCCCCAGTGATAAATACATCTCAAGGTCAAAGAGCTACTTAGAGTAGAGAAAAGTCCCGAAGACACTCCAGAGTAGCAGGCACCTGGGCACCCACAGTTCTAACAGGCCTGGGAAGGGGTGCTGCTTACGAGATTGCCTCGATCATGTCCACCCCCATCTCCACACAGCAGTGGGCATGGTCTGCCCGGGCCTCTGGCAGCCCTGATACACAGTAGTAACAGTCTCCTAAGATCTTGATCCTCAGACAGTGATTCTCCTAAAGAGGGAGGGGTAGGAAATCAACTTAGTCTCCTGATCACACCTGTCCCCTTACCTCCAATGCCACCTCTGCCCCCATCCCACCCCCAACCGCCACCATCAACACCATATGGTTCATCATGGTTGGCACCACTTCTAAGACCCAGTACCCTCACCGCGGCCAGCTTGTCAAACCGGGCAAAGAGCTCATTCAAGGTCATGACCAGTTCCTGCGCAGTGCACTGGGAGGCCAGGCTGGTGAAGCCCTCAATGTCTGCAAACAGGATGCTGTGGAAACCAGTGGGAGAGAGATGGGCCCCGTAGCCCTCAAGGACTCCTTGGTACCCTGCAGTCCTCCCGGCAGCATCCCCTCCCCCGTCCTACCTGACATTATCATGCTTCTGGATGTAGATCTTGTGGAACATCATGTCTTCTTTTTTTGTGTTGATGTCTTCTTTCATCTCCATGGCAACATGCTGGGGCAACACCGATAGCAGCAGCCGTTCCTAGACCAGTGGTTCCAATCACTATCCTCTCTGATTTCCATTTTGATTCCTGTTCCTTCCACATCCCCAGAGCCCCCCCTCCCATCCCTCTGCGACCTGTGCTTCTCTTCCGGATCTTGACTTGACACTGCCTAACCCTGCCTCGGAAGTCACCCATCCCAGCTGTCCCTAACCGACCTCCACTCAATCCCCCAATGCACACTTGCATTCTCCCTCCCAGCCCTGAACAGAACAGGACCCCCCCAAGGCCTTTTACGATGCACTGTCCTTGGGGACTGTTCACACTTGTGTCCCAAAGGGTTGGACAAGGCGGTCGAATCTACAAGGCATTGGGAGTGAAGGCAGGAATGCCTTAGCCAAGGGATCGGCCCCCACCTGCTGACGATTCTCATGCTGCAGGTGCAGACGTGCCTGGATGTAACCTCGGGTCTCCTGAAAGGCTTGGCGCTGAGACACTTCAGCGGGGTAGTGTGTGCACACACCGATGGCATTGGTGCAGAGGAAGAGCACCACGTTAGCACCAAGCTGTGGGAGGGTGGCAGAGGTGGATGAGTGACCACCTGCCTGACACACATGCACACTAACTCCCTCAGGACACACTGTGAGCAGGAAATAAAATTCTGCACCTGGTTTGTGCCCAAGCTGTACCATCCCCAGGATACTCTGTTCCCCTGTACAGATCCTAGCCTGCCTAGATCATTCTGTGGCTGGAAGGATGAGCTTGTCACAGCTTCAGAAGCAGAAACACTAAGTACAACCACACAGGTCAAAGGCCCAACCCAGGCACCCTACAATCTCCTGCCCCACAAACACCCCTAACAATAGACTTCTGCGTGTGATTCTCCTTACAGAGCAACGATAAGGAGATCTGTGTTTCCCATCCTCTTCCCAGTGAACCACACACGAGTCGACTTGTCAAAGTCGTTTCCTCTCTCTAGGTCTCCATTTACTCATCTACAAACCAAACAGGAGGAATAATATCTCTAACGCCTCCTGCTGCCCTGTGACCAATAGCAGAATGACCCCTGTTGAGTTTTGTTGTTGTTGGTTGGTTGGTTGAATTTTTGAGATAGGGTCTCACTATGTAACCAAGCAGGCCTTAAGTGCACTAAGCACTGGTCCTCTGCTTAGATCCCCGAGCAATGGGATTCCAGTTGTAAGCTAATACTACTGCTGCTATCCCAGTAGCTGGTTTGCTAGCCACCTGCATTGTCTACGTTCCGGAGGATGAAGTCCACATATTGACCGATGAGTTTCTTACAAGTCTATGAACCAGGTAACAGTACCCCACTTCACACCCGAGTGACTCAAGAGCTCAGTAGCTTGCCCAAGATCACACGGTTGGTTGTGGTTGATAGGAGACTGGAATCCTGGACAATCAGATTCCACAAAGGCTTTGTCCTGATTCTAGTTTGTAACATACTCCAGATATCTGAAAACTCTTTCTCCACGGACTCTAGCTCTTGAAGGCCAGGCTCAGAGCCCCTCCTTGGCAGCTATCAGTTCTACTAACAGAGACTGTATGGCCACCCCTTCCACAAGATAGGATTCTCCTCCTGTCCCCTCCTCTTCCTCCTTCCTCCCTCTGCCCTTCTCTCATCTCTTACTCACACACCTCTGCAGGACCTCATGTCTACACCCCCGCCCTCCCCATAGCCAGTCCCAAACTACTGTCAAGAGAACTGACTAGAGAATACATCAGAGGCATCCTGGCTTCAGTGTTGCTGGAGACTCAGGGGTTAACTGGCACTGGGACTCCACCCAAGCTGGATGGGGCAGGGCTATGGTTGTGGAGAAAGGAGGGAATGCTCACCAACTGCCCTGAACCAGAACTAAGCCTACAGACTTGGACAGGACATTTAATCTTCAATTCCTCTGTGTAAAACCAAAGTCTGGCTAACCCCTAGCTCCTAACTCCAGCACTGACCTCCAGGACTGGCCTTCAGCTGACCTTCCCAGTCCATGAAGCTTCCCCTCTCAGCAGCAGGGGTGAAGAGGGGGCACTCTATCTCCCTTGGGGGCTTCTAAGAATAGCCCCCAGTGGGGGGGTGGGAGGGGGACAATCCAGGCAACTTCCCTTCCTGGTCCCAGGAGCCCAAGAGGAAAATGTGAGTCACAGCGGAGGGAAAGGGAAGAGGGATGAGAGACTGAAATAACCACACTCATCCCTATCTACCGTGAGAAAAAATGGACGCCAAGGCTCCAGAGACCACCCCAGCCCAGTCACTGCTCAGGGTGTCTCAGTGAGTGCATAAGGAAAAGTTCTTCCTATGGACACAAGGGGAGTGGGATCTAGGAAGGGATTGCCCAAGGAGGCTACAAGCCCCTGCTCCATGCTAAGATTCACAGGCCCCATTGGGCACATGAGAATGTTCTCAGTTCTGAGACGCTGACTGGGCAGCCAGAGCCCTGCAGATGGGCACAGAAGCACGGTTTTCTCTACCATCCTAGGAATGTGGAGACCCCACGGGGTGAAACTGAAGCCAGGCACCCTGGGGAGGTAGGAGGCTGGCAGTTCCGGCCTCCCAGGCTCAGCCTCCCCCATCAGGCACAGGGCTGGGCCCTGGGCACCATGCCAGCAGAGAGCAGGGAAGAGCCACACACCCACCTTCTGGCAAGTCTGCAAGAGGGGGGAAGGGAGACACCACTCCTGAGCGTCTTCTCCCCCAGAAGAGCGGTTCACCCTAAACCCCTACTTCGCAGGCAGCCAAGAAGAAAACCTGGGAACCAGCACAGAAGGGTCTGGCCCTTTAAGAGGTCTGACAGTGCCCTACGGGTACTTGCTCCACAACAAACTAGCTATAAAGTTACTTTTAAAGAGGTATGTTCTGTTCCAGGCAGGGAAGGGCATCGTGCCAGAGCACCCAGCTCCTCACCCCAGGAGCCCCAAACAACTTTCTCTCTGTTTATGAGGCCATGGTGGGCTACAGGCCACAGCGTCTGGAGGAGTAGAGAAGCCTTGCTCATGGAAGCTTCACAGAACTACCTACAGCTGCTCCTCAGGCAGAACAATAGGGCTCGAGTCTCAGAGGTCAACAAGAGGTCAGAGAGACCTACACACAGCATGTCTACTGACCCAGGCCAAACTGCTGAAGACTGGCCTGTCCTGACAGACTACAGACTTGCACCTCAGCAATGCCCACTGATGCAAGGATATAAGTCCCAAGCAGAGGCTAGCCCCTGAAACCTGGCCTGATATATCTAGACACGCTTATACCCTATCCCTCCCTTCTCAGTCTCCTTCCCAATCTCCCTCATTGCACCTACCTGCTTCCAAAGGAAGGGGTCACCGGTGTTGAGCTGCCAGGCCAAAATCAAATGCAGAGTGGAAAGGCCCAAGCCGCTGAGCACTGCCGCTCGCATGCGAATGGGAAGAAGCGTGTAGGTGATGTAGACGAAGAACACGGGGCACCAAAGGCCTGCCGAAGGGCTGTGTGGGTTGGCCGCCAGGGCACCTCCGACTTGCACGGCTGCTAGGATGCCCAGAACCACATAGCTCACCACCCACATGGAGTCCTGGCGGAAGCTATGTCGGTTACACACTATCATGAGTACCACAAAAAGGATGGAGGCACAGGTCAGCAGGGCCACGTAGGCAGGCTGAGGCTGGGCAGGCGCAGCGTGGAAGGTCAACAGGACAGCCGTGAGCAGCACCAGCACCGCCATGAGCAGCGTGAGGCTACTTTGGTTCATCTGGAAGAAGTACCGCTGGTACAGACGCTCCAGCTTGGCAGAGCGGAACTGCTTAGATTGGAACACCTGCACGAGCCGGTGCCAGCAGGAAGGACCCCTCCGAGGCGATGTATCGGGTGCCACTTCAGCTGTCCCCATCGGTGTGGTCACCTCAGCGTCATCAAAACCCAAGGCCACTGACCGCAGCCCCAGCTCCATACCCCTGCTCGGGCCCGCCCTCCTGATGAAGGCTTCATCCTGCCAGGGGCACCTAGGGTGAGCCACAGGAGTGGGGCTGGGTGGCTCCGCATTCTTGAGGCAGCTCATGTAGCGGGGTGTGCAGAAGCCACTGGCTCGAGTCGCGTGGCGTGGGCGCTTCTGCCCATTTCGTTCCCCCCAAGCTGTTTTCCGTTCATCCACCTTGGGAACCAGGAGGCCACTAAACCATGACATGCTGCTGGGAAGAGAGGCAGGGAACAGTATTAATACCACTGCATGCCCACAGCCACCATAGTAGCTTGGGACTTGAGTGTTTCCTATGGCTCTGTTCTTCATTCCCACCATCTTGATAAAACTGCCCTGAGCCAGGCATCCTGACTCAACAGGTAAGGAACTGGGACACAGACACACGAAAAAGACCCAGGAACCTTATAAGTAAAAGAACCAAGATTCTGGGGGCTAGAGAGATAGCTAAGTGGTTAAGATCACTGCCTATACTTCCGAAAATCTCTGGTTCAATTCCCAGCACCCATGTAGCAGAGCTTACAACTGTTTATGGCCCCAGTTCCAGGGGATTTGATGTCCTCATGCTAACATGCATCAATACAAAACACCAATGCACATAAAAGTATATCTTAAAAATTAAAAAAATAAAAAGAATTATGATTCTAAGCTTGACTTGAGATATGAGGGGTTGCCTGGTATTGTTGGGGTGTGAACGTCTACTCTTTTTTTTTTTTTTCCAGCAGAAGCCAAAGAAAACTTTGGATTTCAATGTGTCATGAAATTTTGATAATTAATATACATTTTACAATACTAGACACAAAAGAAGCTAAGAGGTGGTGGCGCACGCCTTTAATCTTAGCACTTTGAAGGCAGAGGCAATTGGATCTCTGAGTTCTAGGCCAGCCTGGTCTATAGAGCAAGTTCCATGACAGCCAGGACTACACAGAGAAACCATGTCTCGGAAAAGAAAAGAAAGCAAAAACATACTACACACAAGCCAAATAAATCTTGTCAATGGAAAAATGTTCTGCTGTGAACTGTCAATCAGTGACCTCTATGCAAAAGGGATTCTTTCCACACTCTCCCTCCCTCCCTTCCTCTTCTCTCTCTCTCTCTCTCTTTCTCTCTCTCTCTCTCTCTCTCTCTCTCTCTCTCTCACACACACACACACACACACACACACACACTTCAGCAAACTAAATTCAATTTCTCTCACAGGTCACAGTTTAAGCATTACTTCCTCACGGAAAATTTCCCAGCCCCACCCCTAAGACTAAGTTCTGTCCAGTCTAACCTCTGTTCATTTCCTCCGAGGTACTTATTGCCAATATAATTAAATCATTCCTCGTTTAACGTACGCCTCCATCCCTGGGACTATAAGCTTTGTTCGGGTAAAAACCACACCGATTTTTGTCAGCATTTCATCTCCAGAGCTACTGGGGCTAACAGTAGGTGCTCAATAAAGCCAAAGATAAGGAGGAGGAAAGGGAGGGGTGTACAGCTCAGAAGAAGAATGTCTGGTTAGAATGCACAAGGCGTTGGGTTCCACACTTAGTACCACAGAGAGCCGTATGGAGAGCCAACAAGGACGATGGATACTCTGAAGCAGTCCACCTCAAATAACAGCTAATTATGACAGTCCTGGTTATCGCACCTGTCACATCAGCATGTCTAGTGCTCCCCAGGACACTGAGTCTACCCAGGCTGGTACCTGCTGTCCCCAACTGGAACAGGAGCTCCTTTAGGTCACAGTTCAAGTCCCTTATCAGCTCTACTCTCTTACCAGCCTTTAAAAATAGCAACTCCCTTTCCTGGCGCTCCGTATCTCCCTTCCCAGCTTCATAATTTTTCTCTCTCCACGGCTCTTATCAGCAACTGCCGTTCTATAATTTTCCTTTTACTTATTTGTTCGACGTCGCTCCTAACTGAAATGCCAACTTGGGAAAGTCAAGGATTTGGGCGTTTTTGTTGTGTCCTGTGGTGTCCACGGCTCCTCAAGGTTTGCTGAGTGGATGGATGGCCGGCGATTAGCTATATTATACGTTCTTTCTGTCATAAACTTCCAATATCTTTTCACATGCCTAATTTCATCTCTTCTTCACCAAAAGCCTGTGAAGCTTGTCCCATGACCACCCAGGGAACAGGACAGATTTGAAAGAGAAAAACAGAAAGCTGACATCCAGAGCCATTTCCCATGGCTCACCCATATTGTAAAGACCTCGGACAACTGAATCAGACTTAGATCCTAAATCTTCAGAAAGGACGTGCCTTGGACTGGGTGGATGACTCCATGACAGCCGCCTTACCACGTCTCCTGGCTGAGCCTAGGTTGAGAGCCTGAAAGCCATTTATGTCATCAGGACCAAACTCCTCCATGTTTGCAGGGCACCCTGAGGGGCCCCTTGTACTTACGCCTGCTGAGCCGGCAGCACTGACATTTGTACTCACTAGGGCGCTAGAGAGAAGCTTACACAGCACCTGCCCCAGGTGGCCTCAGAGCCAGACACTTAGAGGAATGAACAGCACTCCAAGCAGATGCTGGAGGGACTAAAAGCAGAAGGGAGCTGAGAGCTTCTTAACACTCCATCGCTAGGTCTCCCTCAGCTACCTTCTGCCAGTGTCCTTCCTCCATCCACAGGGTAGCACACACTTCAACTTCTTAATGCCAACAGCACCATCCTGAAGGACAGATCAGAAGTACAAGGTTTCAGGTCAGTCTGGCATTTGGAAAAGGTCACCAAAGAAAGCCTGGCTCTTCAAAAACACTTCACTGGAAGCATGATCTTTGGCACAAGATCAGGTTTCAACTCTTAAAGTGATTTGTCATCTGGTTGAGACAAGCTATCTACCTGTCTCCACCTCACGGGTCAGTCTCTTCACCTGAAGAACAAGAGGGAGATGGTCCTGATGGAAGACTCTAACACTCCCTGCCAAGTTATACACTGGAAACATTAGTTCTCCCACCGTACAAACCTGCAAATCTCTGCCAGTGTCCAAGAGATGGAAAGGCAACAGTCATGAGCAAGAACGTGTATCGCTCCAGCTAGTCAGATGCCTGCCTATCAGACCCTATGTCCCCTGCCATCAGTCTCCAGAGCTGCCGGAGACAGAACAGAGTGCAGCTTCCCACTATGTCTCACACACACACACTCAACACACCATGACATTTCCCTTCCGCCTCTTCCCATTCTCCAGTCCCCTTCCCCGTTCTTATCTCCTCACCACCACCACTGGCCCAGATCTTTGTTCCCAAAGGACCTGTTTCTGGCCATGTTCCCAGCCCCCTGGAAGCACATCCTTGCATCTGGCTCATACTAACAGAGGAAGGGGCAGACACTATCAGGGAAACATATGACCCTTCAAGAACACTCTGACTCCCCAAGGGGGAGTAACTGTAACTGTTCAACCAACTGCAAACGTCCCACCCTGGGCTTTCAGGCACTGCTCACCCTGGAGGACTTTCAGGACTCCTCTATGCCAGACTCCTATGGTAGGAAAACAGAAGGCATTGTTCTAAGCCACGAAACTCCTCTATATATTCCCCAAACAGCCCTGGTCGGGAACCCCTCACCACAAATTCCAAAAGTGCATACCATATCTCTTTTCTGCCTTCAGGCTCTTGAGACTTATGCCTCCTGACCTCCTCCTCCCCTGAGTCCTCTGCTCTCTCTCACAGATGTGCTACTGCGTATACAACCAGCTCTCACAGCCAAATCATGTCCACTTAGCCCCAAGTGCCACAGTCCCAGGCCCAGATCTCAAGTCCCTCCCAAATCCTGATCCTTCCGCCTGAGACCAGGGTCTGGAAGTCCAGGCTTGGCCTCAAGAATGACTCTGCCTACGACTTTGCCCAATTCTTTCAGCCACCTCATCCCCAGGGTCTATCTGCCTCTGCCCTTGTTGGCAAAATGATGTAAAAGTCTTCAGAAAGTTCACCCAGAAGACTATGCCCAGGGGGAAGCCCAACCAACACTCACGATGCTGAAACCCAGCCCTCTTAATTTCCAGGCCTTTCCAGATGTAGAAGAATTTCCCCAGGGCCTGTATCTGAAGGTTCAACACAGCCTTCCCAAGCCCTGGATCTCCCTAAGGACCAAAAAGGGCTCTCACAGTCAGCGAGCTCCAACCATACAACACCCCATCAGGCCCTCTGGCTACAGAGACACTCTGGGAAGACACAGGTACCGAAAGGCTCTCCCACAGCCTAATCCCACCTCTGGTTTTTCAGTCAGGCTGCTGGGCCTACTCTGAATAAAGTCTGCCCACACCCCACCCCACCCCTGCCCACCCCGCAACAGGCCTTGGGGAAGTAGGCACTGACACTACCCTTTCATTCCAAAGGTTCAGGGTGAGGGCAGAGAAGGGGCCTCCCTCTCCTCTCAGCGCTGTCTCAACACTCCACAAACTCACCCCCACATCCCCGATGCCAACCTCTGGGGGCATCCCCTCCCCTCATGCATGTCTTCTCCCCTTCTCTGGGCAAGCCTGGAAACTCTTGGCGAGTGCAGGAAGGAAAGCTCGTGGCATGGAGCAAGGGTGGAAGCCTCCAGCCCAGCTCCGCGGAGCCCCGGATCCCCATGTCCTCCAAGACTTCCAGCATGTCCCTGCAACTGTCCGGACTCCGCTGTCCCCGCAGGAGCCCACTCCCCCAAGCTCACCTGCCGGGGGTCGGCGCCTGCCCCGAGGCCGCCGCCCCGCCGCGCCCGCGGGCTCCGGCCGGGAGGGCCGGCCGTCCCGCCGTCCTGCTCTGTGCCCGCGCGTCCCCGCTGTCCCGCCCGCCCGCCCGCCGCGCGGCAGAGCCTCCGGCCCTCGCCCCCTCCCTTGTTGTCCAGCGCAGCCGCCCTCTACCCCGGATCCAGAAGTCCCCTCCCCGCCGGCTCCCGGACTCCCCGCCTTAAAGGCACAAGCTCCTTTTGTCTGGGCACCCCCTCCCCCTCCCAGAGGCGGGGGCACAGCTGCCCACTCCCCTTCCCGGGACCCCGGTGGGGTGAGCGAGGCCAGAGTCCCGCGCGCCCCCTTCCCTGTGCGCCGGGTCCTCCCCGGGTCTCCGGCAAACAAGCGGCCACTGTTCTGAGCTTCAGACCCCGCGGGAGGGTCGATGCTCCCGCCCGCCCGCGCTCCAGCCTCCACCCAGGGCGGCATCCTGCAGGGAGCCCTCCACCCTCACCCGGGGGTCCGCGGAGGCAGGCGAAGCCACCGGCTGGCGGCCAAGATGCCCGCCCCGCCCAGAGGGGTCGGCTTCCTTCCTGTCGGGGTGCCCTGCGCCCCCTCCTCACCCCACCTTCCTCCGGGCCCCAGCCCCCACCGTGCCCGCCTGCCCTCCCTCTCCACCGCGGCCCCGGCGGGAGCTGAGTTTAATAATTAATTAAGATTTCATTCCACAAGGCGCCAGGTGTGTGCGCCTGGCACCCGCTCGCCCGCACCCCACTTCTTTCCGCTTCCCCAACCCTCTGGGGCGCCGAGCCCGACGCAAACCTGCTGCGCCCAGAACCGGATCGGGCCGAGGGCAGGGGCATTCTCGGTGCCGCCCTCTGGCCCCACGCTCTCAGGGGCAGCCCTTCCCCCCCGCACCTGCCAACTGGCAAAGTCCCTCCCCCGGCACCTTTTACCCAAAGGGTTGTGCTCCTTTGATGTGGGGGGCTGGGGTGCATTGCCAGGTTCATGAACTGAAAAATTGTTCCGGGATGTTTATTTATTTCCCTCGCAAGCAGCTGCCCAAGTTACCTGGGAGATGGGAAAATCTGTGAAAGCTACTTAACCCTTTGAGGGGCAGAGTGGTGGAACCAGGACGGAGGAGAGAAGGGCTCATTCCCGGGATGTGAATCTGGCTTAAGCTTGCCTTGAGTCCCCTCCCCAATCCCTTAGCCAGACCGGTAGCTGCAGCCCCACCTGCCAGTCCTGTCCTGCCTCGCCCGCCCGAGCGTCAGACCAGCTCCTCTCACAGGACCCAACTGTCTAACCACCCCAGAACCCCTCTAGGATTTCTAAACTCAGGTCAACATTTGTACTAATGAAAAGGCCCTTGAACTAATCCCTAATCCAACGTCTATCACAAAGGCTGTGGATGCGTGGCATAATTGCATACGCTTTGGTGAATATTGGAGAGTTCAAGGCCAGCCTGATCTATATAGAGAGTTACGGGACAGCCAGGACTACATTGAGAAACACTGTCTCCGAAACAAACAAACAAACAAAATTACTGTGAATGCAATATCCCTTACTGTCTCAGAGCCTCATCCGTAAAATGGGTATAATCCTCCTGCCCTTTCTCACAGGTGTCTCAGGCTCAGACAGGAAAGTGCTGGTTATAATATTTGAAAATGAGAAAGTAGGGAGCTGGAGACGGGTCAGCCCTCAGGGTTCTTACTCGATTTCCTGAGACCCTGAGTTTGGCTCCCAGCACTTAACTCCAGTTACAAGGAGCTGGACACCCTCTTCTGGCCCCCAAGGCACTGGAACACTTATAAAGACGAATTAAAATACATATTTCTTTTTAATGAGGAAGTCTATTCTGCCTTGTATGGGTCTCAGCTGGTTGGACTGCGCATGCAAGCAGTGACTTTTGGGACTGGGATCTGGGCTTGGCTTCTCCATGCGGCCATTGCTTCCGTTGCTATCTAGACTTCCTTCCCATCAGAATCAGGAGGACCCCATGGCTCCCTTTTTGAGATAAGGCAGTTTGGAATCAGTGGAGAATTGCAATAAACAATTGAGACAGAGAAATGTGTTCTGGGGATGGAGAGATGGCTCAGCAATTAAGAGCACTCGCTGCTCTTCCAGACGTTCCAGGCTTGGTTCCAAGTACCTACCTGGCAGCTTACAACCAATCCTAACTCCTCTTCAGGGGATCTGAGGGTCAGGTGGGCACCAGGCACACATATGGTTGGTATACAAACATATATAGTACATATATACAGACATGCCTACAGGCAAAACACCCATACACATCAAATACATTTTTAAATTTTTTGAGATAAGATTTCTCTATATAGCCTATACTGTCCTGGAATTTGTTATATAGTCCAGGCTAACCTTGAACTCACAGAGATCCTCCTGCCTCTGTCCTCTGCCTCCAATGTGCTGGAATTAAAGGTGTGTTACACACATGGCCAAAAAAAAAATAAAATTATTTTTTAAAAAAGTCAGGGGGCTAAAGAGTTGGCTCAGTGGGTAAGAGCACTTGATGACGAGGACCCAAGTTTGATTCCCAGCCCCCACCTGGCAGCTCACAACCGTCTGTAACTCCAGTCCCAGGAGATCCAGTGCCTTCTTCTGACTTTGGCAGGCAACAGACACATGTCATGTATGAGAATATATGCAGGGAGAACACACATGCACACAAAATAATGAAAATGTTTTTTCAACAAGTAGGTGACCTGGCATGGTGGTGCATTCTGTAATCCAGGCTTTCTAGAGGCAGAGGCAGTGGGATCACAGCAAGTTCAGAGTCAACTTGACCTACAGTCTATAGTCCAAGCCAGCCAGGCCTGTATATTGAAACCCTATCTGGTCTACAGAATGAGTTCCAAGCCAGCCAGGCCTACATATTGAAGCCCTGTCTAAAACAAGCAGTGGGGAACTGAGGTGGGTAACAGCTAAAGGCTCTGCCACCAAACACGACAACCTGAGTTCAGTCCCCAGAGCCCTCATGGTGGAGAGACAGAGCCAACTCCTCCAGGCTGTTCCCTGACTTTTACACACAATATGCTGTGGTACACATGCACCATACACACATGTACACGTGTACACATATACAGATACACACATATACACATGCACACACACATGCACACATTCACACAGACTCACTCATACACACATAAACACATACAGAGAGACTCAGATTTTTTCTCACACATGTACACAGAGATACACACACACACAGAGACACACACACTATAAGACATGTAATGTGTAGGAGTTGGGCCTGGTGATATACCCATCATCCCAGCTCCTCCGGAAGCTGGGGTGGGAAAGTTACACATTCACACCTTGGTTGGGCAACTTAGTGAAACTCTATCTCAAAATAAAAATAAGATAAAGAAAGAAAGAAGAAGATGATGAAGAGAAGAAAGGAAGGAAGGCAGACAAGATGGCTCACCAGGTAAAGGGGCTTGCTGCCAAGCCTGAGAACCTGAGCTCTACCCCCAGGTCCCACCTGGTGGAAGAAGAGAAAGAGCTCTTTCAGGTTGTCCCCTGGTCTCCGCAGGATGTTACATATACATGAGAGAAATAGATAAAACATAATGAATCTGCTTGGTTGGTTGGTTTGGTTTGTTTTTCAAGACAGGGTTTCTCTGTGTAGCCCTGGCTGTCCTAGAACTCACTCTGTAGACCAGGCTGGCCTCGAACTCAGGGACCTGCCTGCCTCTGCCTCCCAAGTGCTGGGATTAAAGGCGTGCACCACCACCGCCCAGCCAGACAACATTTTTTTAAGAGAGAAAGAAAATTGTGTGATTATAAAAGGAAATGTTATATTTGAAATGAAAGGCTTTGTCTTTTTACTTTTGAGTGAGAAAAAAATTTGGACACCAATCAGGAAACTGAAGAAATAACTCAGGGTTCTTCTCTGGGCCAAGTCCTCAGGTAACCCTACCTAGCAGAACTACACATAGTGTGTCTGCGCCACCTCCTCCAGTTCTGGTTTTTGTGTGTAGCAGGCAGACCTACTAACAGCACGATTCCTTGGAATTCCACCATCGACTCTGTTCCTATAATTCTACAGCCTGGGACCTTCCAGATGCGTCTGCTCCTGTATCTCACAGAACTAGAAACCTGCAAAACGCTCTATTACTGAACTTGAAAGTTGCAGGATATTTGAGTGGGAAGGTGTCTTAAAGATTACCTAGCTCGGTGGATATGATAACAGCAAACGTGTATAACATTTATCATGGGCTGAGTGGTACTTGAAGCCCTCGGCATGGGTGACTCATTTTCCATCCTTGTAACAGCTCAGAGATGGGACAGGCCAGGAACAGAGTTCAACCATTTCTCCAAGTCAGCCAGACAGCGGTGGACTCAAGAGTTTGGCCAAATTTATCCTGCCTTAAGCGTTTGTGTTTGCAACCATTTTTCTACAGTAACTGGAGAAGGCCAAGCCCGTGAGTGTGAGGTGGCTCGCCCAGGCACCGAACCGATTGTTGGTTGAGGGAGAACCAGAACTCATAGCTACTAGCCCTGATTCATTGATATTTTTAGTGGTTTTTAACTTTTTATATCAGTTTGTGTGTCTCTATAAGGGGTACACACATACCATGGCACCGTGGAAGGTCCTGCTTTTAGGAGTCAGTTCTCATCCTCTATCACAGGGGTCTCAGGGGTTGAACTCAGACATCTGGCTTGGTGCCATGTGCGTTCACCATGGGGCCCTGTCACCGGCCCTCAGTGTTTGTTTGTTTGTCTCTTAATTCCCTGCTATGGTTATACACAATAGTCATAGGTTATTCCAATCCTTTCCTGAGGTTTTCTCTGAAGAGCAGGTGGATGTTGGCTCCACGTGGCTACAGGGAGTAGTTGAGCTGTACCACAGTAGGCCCTTGCTGACCAGAGCGGTGTGTGAGCCACTGTTGTTAGCCGGCAGCGGGAACCAGGGAATCCTCAGACCAGCAGGTTAGAGTCTGGGCCTTCTGCCAAGCCCTTCCAGGACAGAGGATTGCCTGCTTCAGACATGTTTCAGCCAAATTATCTGTCTCCAAAATGCACTAAGCCCATTTATAAAGGTTTGCTGGAGGATGCTGGAGGGGGGAAAAAGTTTTCTGAGGCTGCCTCCCAGACTTACCCTGAGCCCTGCTGAGAAACAGGGCCCTTGGGTAGACTATGACAGAATATTAACCTGCTGGAATAACCCAATACAGATGTGTACTGCGGCAGGTAGCAGTCAGGAACAGCAGGGATCAAAGTGTTAGGAAATAATGAGAAAAACTTAAAACGGAGAACATTCTCTTCTTTCTCGTCTGAGCCGGAACCCATCCGTTCCCGTTCCATATTCACAGCAGAGCCCTGTGACCCAGTCTGTGACTGCGGACCCTGCTGAGTCCTCTAAGAAAGAATATCACAGAAGTAAAGTGTTTGGGAAGTGTTAGCCCTGACAAAGAGAAGAGAGAGGCCTCAGAGTGAGCTGGAGCTAATGCCCAGGGCAGTTTAGTCTTGGTGATCTTTTGGGGTTTTATGATACAGACGGGTCATAAGAGGGGGTCATTCTCTACCTCTCCTTTTCTGGAGGAGGAAACTTGTAGCTGGAGAGTATATTATATAGGAGTACAAGCTCTCTCGGTGGACCTGTGTGTTTCTGGACAACACTGAATCCGGTACTGAGAACACTGTACTATGACACAGATAAACTTGTTTTTTTTTTCTGAGCCTTCCCTGGGTTGTTCAAATAACAGCTAAGCTCTGGCCTCATAAACAGCTGTTCCCTCACATTCCTGGCTTGAAGCTAAGGTTTCCACACACTTTTCTTGTTGGTGGTATTGCTGCTGCTCTTGTTTTTCAAGACAGGGTTTCTCTGTAGCCCTGGCTGTCCTGGAACTCACTGCAGGCCATGCTGGCCTCCACCTCACAGAAATGAGCTGGCTTCTCTGCCTCGGGAGCGCTGGGATTAAAGGCCTGCTCTTGGTGCTGTTCTATTAATAGGTGCTAGGGTTGTAGTAACTGAACTAAGGAGACAGGGTCCCTTTTGTTGCAGTTTCTTTTCTGGAAACAAGCGAGAACTGGGCACCACGCGGACAGCTCCTATAATCCCAGGACGCGTGAGACACACGGACAGGAAGCTCAAGATCAGCCTGAGCTCTACAGCAAGATTCTGTCAAAACAAACAAAAATAAACAAAACCAACACAACAAAAAACCCACCACCACCATCACAAAGGAGTCTGGAGAAATGTCTCGGCAGTTTTAAGTGTGAGCTGTGTGTACCAGCCTTGCAGAGGACTTGAGTTCTAATCCCGACACAACCCAGGTGGAACCACCTGTAACTCCAGCTCTAGGAGATCTGAAGCCTTTGCCCTCCACAGGCTCGCATTCACACACACACACACACACACACACACACACACACACACACACAAGTAAAATCTTAAAAATAAACAACAAATAGACAAGAAGTCAGGACAAGTGTTACTGCAATCACCATTAAATGAGAAGCGGATTTGATGAGGTGACTGGGGAAGAAACCTCAGTTGCACAGTCAAGAGCTGTCTCTTGGAGGAAGTGACATTTACATGGTGACCTAGATGACAAGGACCCCTCCATGCAAAGAATCTGCGTTGAGAGCATTCCAGGCAGAAGGAACAGTTAATGCAAAAGCCTTCTGGCAAGAGCAGCTCCCTGGGCTCTAGAAAGACAAAGAAAGCCAGTGAGGCCAAAGTGGTAGCTGAGGTCAGAGCGGCAGGCATGCCCTGGCTGGTGCCGATGAGCACAGGCCGCTAGAAGGAGTCTGGATTTCATTCAGAGTGTAATGAGAAGCCTTTGGGGGTGCTAAGCTCGGAAGCGGCACACTCTGATTTATGGCTTTAAAAGATCATGCTGGCTGCTGGGTGAAGAATGGACTGTGGGATGAAGGGATTGGAGGGGAACCACTTAGGAAGCTTTTATAGTGGTCCAGCAGAAGGAACCGCAGCTTAGGCAAGGACAGCAATAGTGGCTGGGAGAAATTACAAAAACCCAACCAAGCTACGTGAATTGGAGTACCCTGTACCTGCTGTGGTTCCTCTGGTAACACTTATTCCTGTCAAATTGTTATCAACAGGCAACAGATACTTGCCAGGCACCTCCTCTGTGCCAAGCACCATACTGGGCACTGAAATACTAGTCCAGAGAAGAAGCTACACCCCACTTCCTTCTGCCCAAGGGCTGGAGGAACATGCCTCACCCTGCTATCCCTGCCCTGTCCTCCACAACTAAAGTGGACTTGATGGGCAGAGGTGGGGAGTGAGGTGTTGACAGTTGGAAAATTGATGCCATAAAACAGAGAGTTCAAAGTCCCCTCAAGATCTCTGAACAAAGACCAGGAGAACCCTAAGCTTCCGCAGTTAGGAGAGAGAAAGCCAGTGCTGAGAACTCTTGCATTTTCTGAGTTCCCACAGCCCAGTCTGTCAGAGCTCCCCTCAACCCAAATCTACCGCTGGATTTTGTTATCCCAATCCCCCAACCCCACTTTGGGAAATTTGTTAGTCTCTTGTGCCCCCTGGTGGCGTATTCTGGGTACTGCTGTTCATAATTGTCTCCCTTTCACAATTCGTAGTAATTTGAAGGCCAGGCTGGGAAATTCTGAAAGAGCTGGAATGTCAGAGCTACAGCAGGGCATAGGACTCTATCAGTACCCCGGAATTAGAGGCAGGATCTAGCCCTCCTTCTACTCTGTACATGATGCCAGAATTACCTTTTGTCTATGAGTCGAATAAACCATTGAGGACCAGTCAGCTAGTCTCAGTTAGTCACCAATGTGTTCAGAGTACACTGGAGCTCTGATCTTTGGATGTTTTCACCCAGAGGCTTGGAGCTGATGGCATCAGGTAGGGCAATCAGAATGCTTTATGTCGTTGGCCACAGTAACAGAAACTCCCTTCCACCATTCTGTTCCTGCTTGGCTTTCAAGCCTGACACTCCGGCCTTCCCAAGCTCTGAGTAAGTGCCTCACTGACATTCTAAATGTCTCTCATACTCCCATTAGTTAGAGTTTGTTTCTATTTTTGCAGACAAGAAGATGCCCAGGACATTGGACAATTAGGCAAGTCTCTTTGAGCCTCAGTTCTTCCTTTAAGAGGGAACACTAAGACTTCTCTAGGCTGAGCTGCCAAATGAGTGCTTGAGTTAAGTATTGCTGTGCATGAAACCATCACAAATTTAGAACATTAAAACATGCATTTGAGCCAGGTGGTACAAGCCTTTAGTCTAAGTATTAAGGAGGCAAAGACAGGCAGATCTCTGTGTTCGAGGCCTGTCTGGCTTACAGAGCAAATTCCAAGACAACCAGGACTACACAGAGAAACCCTGTTTCAACAAAACCAAACCATGCATTTGTAATTAACTGGTTCTTCCCAGGAAGTGGTGGCGCACACCTTTAAACTCAGCACTCAGGAGGCAGAGGCAGGTGGATCTTTGAATTTGAGGCCAGCCTGGTCTACAGAGCAAGGTTCAGGACAGCCAGGGCTACACAGAGAAACTGTGTCTTGAAACAATTATAACTTTTTAAAATTATAAATGGTTCTTCCCACCAGGAGATGGAGTGCAGTCTACCAGGGTGTTCTGTTTTAGGGTAACAAAGCCACAAGCAGAGGGCAAGCTGGGGATTCAGCCTCATTGGTGACTAGAAGGATCCAATTCTATGCTCACATGAAAGCTGATAGGATTTAATTACTTTTTTTTAAAAAAGTTTTATTTATTATATGAGTACATTGTTGCTATCTTCAGACACACCAGAAGAGGGCATCAGATCCCATTACAGATGGTTGTGAGCCACCATGTGGTTGCTGGGAATTGAACTCGGGTCCTCTGGAAGAGCAGGCAGTGCTCTTAACCACTGAGCCACCTCTCCAGTTCCCCTAATTACCTTTTTAAAGATCTACTTTATGTTTATCTATGTCTGTCTGTGTGAGGAGATGCTCTTGGAGACCAGAAATGGGCATCGTGGCCCCCAAAGCTATTGTGGGCTGCTCACCGGGGTGCTGGGAACTGAACTTGGGTCCTCTGGAGGAACAATAAGCACTCTTAACTGCTAAGCTGTCTCTCCAGGCTCAGGATTCAGTCAACTGTTAGGACTGTAGTCCTCAGTCCTTGCCAGGACTCCCCAACATGGCACCAAGGGAAGTCTGTTAGCAAAACAGAAAGTACAACCTTACAGACTAACCAAAAACCTACCTGTCTTAGTCAGGGTATCTATTCCTGCACAAACATCATGACCAAGAAGCAAATTGGGAAGGAAAGGGTTTATTCAGCTTACATTTCCACGTTGCTGTTCATCACCAAAGGAAGTCAGGACTGAAATTCACAGAAGGCAGGAAGCAGGAACTGATGCAAAGGCCATGGCAGGATGTTACTTACTGGCTTGCTTCCCCTGGCTTGCTCAGCTTGCTTTCTTATAGAACCCAAGACTACCAGCCCAGGGATGGCACCACCCACAATGGGCCCTCCCACCCTCGATCACTAATTGAGAAAATGCCTTACAGCTGAATCTCATGGAGACATTTCCTCAAGGGAGGCTCCTTTCTCTGTGATAACTCCAGTCTGTGTCAAGTTGGCACACAAAACCAGCCAGCGCAATACCTGTGACTTTTCCTGTCTAAAGCAAGTCAGCCTGACTAAGGGGAAGATCAGTACACAGGCCATGAAGTAGCATATGAGGCTTACACCTGTCTCGGTCTGCTTGCCGCAGTGAGAGGACTGTACTCATTGGTCAGGACCTCTTCCTAGATGAGCATGTTGGCACGTGGCTGCAGCCTTAGTACTTGGGAAGCTGAGAAGAGGGCCACCGTGAGTTGCCCCCCCCCCAAGATATAAGACCTTATTAAAAAGAAGGAGGAAGCAGAGGAGGGAAGGAAGAAAGAAGGAAGAGAAGAAGGAAGAAAGGAAGAAAATCCCACTTTCTCCTTGAAGGCTTTTACAGTTCTTCCAAAATCTAAATCTATTTGAGTGAGTGTTCTATTGCTATGAAAAGATACCATGACCAAGGCAACTTACAAAAGGAAGCTTTTAATTGGGGGTTAGTCCGTCATCACCATGACAGGAAGCGAACAGCAGAAGTTGAGAGCTTTACATCCTGATCCGAAGGCAGAGAGAGAAAGAGAGAGAGAGAGAGAGAGAGAGAGAGAGAGAGAGAGAGAGAGAGAGGAGACTGGACTTGACATAGGCTTTTGAAACCTCACAGACACCCCCTCCAACAAGGCCACGCCTCCTAATCCTTCCTAGACAGTTCCACCAACTGGGGACCAGGCATTTAAATATATGAGCCTATGGTGGCGATTTTCACCCAGACTACCACAAAACCCATCAAAATTAAGCACTCATGAATCAGAAAAAGTTGAAGAATCAATATGTTGTAGCTGTATTTCTTTTTACTATTCTGGAGACAGAGTCTAAGGCCACGTGCACGGTAGTAAGAATCCGCCACTGGAACACACATCGAGCCTTGAAAGTGATCTTGAGCCAGCCAGGCAGTGGTGGCGCATGCCTTTAATCCCAGCACTTGGGGCCAGGATAGCCAGGGCTACACAGAGAAACTCTGTCAGGAAAAACTGTGTGTGTGTGTGTGTGTGTGTGTGAGAGAGAGAGAGAGAGAGAGAGAGAGAGAGAGAGAGAGAGAGAGAAGGGATATTCCTGAAACACTTGATGGTAGAATACCATTGCATGTAAGAGGCAAGAGAGTCTGAGAGGAATGTTTTAAAAGGCCCAAACTGTCTTATAAGCTCCAGGTCCAGGTTAGAATCTGAATAGAGAAACCAAATGTCTCCCTGCTCACAGCCAGCATGTCAGGAGGTGCTAGGGGTTGGACTCCAGACAGGATGCTATTTTCAATTGCTTTTGACCAGCTGGATCTCAGCCTTTAGTCTAGGACATGAGTTCCCAAGGAGGGTTAGAGAAGAGGAGAATACTTTGAGGCTGGGCTTGGCTCAGATGGGACCTAAGGCTGTTACCTCCTGAGGGGATGGAACCTTCCGGAAGTGGAATCACCTGGTAAGTTTTTGGCCACAGGAAAAAAGTCAGAACAATGACTCCCTTTCCTTTCTCGGCCTCTCCCAAGTCTGCCAGGTTCTATTCTTCCTGGCAACTCACCTCACTTCTCTCCTTCTGAGACTAATACCCATTTAAGAAAAATGCCACGGGAGATGCCTTGACCAGGGGACCAAATCCAACAGCACCAAACCTGAACATCCTGCTGCCATGTGACCTCAGACAGACTGGGTAGAAAAGATACAAGGTCACGGGGTGGTATTTGCACCAGAAATGTTCAACAGGAATCTAATTACGGGCAACCAGACTGAGGGAGGAGCACTTCCTGGCCTGTTCATTGTGCTCTCCGGAAATATCAGTGTTAGGAGAGAAAAGACAAGGATTAACACTGTTGATGAATGTAGGTGTGCGTAACTAAACAGCTACGCGGCACCTATCTGGCCCAGGTTGTTGCTGGTGGTGGTGGTTTAAGATTTATTGGATTGGAGAGATGGCACAGTGTGGCTAAGAGCACTGACGGCTCTTCCAGAGGGCCTGAGTTCAATTCCCAGCAACCCCATGGTGGCTCACAACCATCTGTATTGGGTTCTGATGCCCTCTTCTGGTGTGTCTGAAGACAGTTGCAATGTACTCACATGCATAAAGTAATAAAATCTTTTTTTTGTTTTTTTTTGTTTTTTTGGTTTTTCGAGACAGGGTTTCTCTGTGTAGTTCTGGCTGTCCTGGAACTCACTCTGTAGACCAGGCTGGCCTCGAAATAAAATCTTAAAAAAAAAAAAAGAAAAAAAAAAGATTTATTTATGTGTCTTGTGTGAAGGAATGTTTTGCCTGAGTGTGTCTGTGAATCACATGCATGTCTGTTGTCTTTCTGAAACTAGAGTCACGAACAGTTGTAAGCCACCAGGTAGGTGCTGGGAACTGAATCCAGGTCCATTTACTTAGGAGTCAGAACCATAAGGCCAAGGAGACAGAGCGAGGGGGGGG
>JANHMN010000012.1:4878690-4890515 GCA_030674055.1 Rhabdomys pumilio | reverse complement strand
TGTGTGTGTGTGTGTGTGTGTGTGTGTGTGTGTGTGTGTGTGTGTGTAACAAGATCCCACTGTCTAGCCCCGGCTGACCTAAAACCCATTATTTGGTCTAGGCCAGCCTTGGACTTGCTGGCAGCCACTGACCTCAGCTTCCAGTCGTCAATCAGATTGCAGCTGTAAACTACCCCACCCAGCTTCTAAACTTTATTTTCTTGTTGCGATATATAGGCAGCACTTCTATAATAATCAAAGGTTATTTTGAGGACTACATTCCAGGTATTTGATTCATGCTGCCTCAGGGGGAAGTCAAGGAGAGAAGGGTGTGGCCTCACTCACAAAATAGAAATGAAATGTTAGTCGTCCTGGCATCTGGCTGGGGGCTAGGGGGGTCGGGGATAGGGAATGGGGTATGACTTCTCAGGGGAAGTCCCAAATGCTGAACACGAAGAAAGTCCCAATGGGCATGCGCAGTAATGGAAACTAACCGGGAACCCCAGATGAGAAGATCCAATTGTTGGTTAGCTGTGGCCTTTAAAAGTCATTTAATCTCAGAAGTCCCTTGGTGGCTCAGTCATAGAGCAGGAGCTAAAAGCCCCAACTCTAACCCTGTACAGGTTCTTTCCGCTCTGCGCCACTTCGTTAGTTTCTGGAATTCTGGGTCCTAACGCTGCGAGAGCAGTTTACACGTGGTCAACCAAGGCCTTCCCGTTCAGTTCTCACAGAGCTTTGTGACAAGAGGGACTGTTTCTCCTTCTGTGGGTTATCTCTTGTTTGGTTTCTTTCTTTTTTTTTTTTTTTCTCTCTTTTTGTTTTTTCGAGACAGGGTTTCTCTGTATAACCCTGGCTGTCCTGGAACTCACTCTGTAGACCAGGCTGGCCTCAAACTCAGAAATCCGCCTACCTCTGCTTCCCAATCTTGTTTGGTTTCAAGACAGGGTCTCACTCTGTTGCCTAGGCTGGCTTCCCACTCCCAAGCCTCCTGATTGGACTTCCTAGCTGCTGGAGTTACAGTTGTGCACCATTGGGCCCAATTTTATCTTTTTCCTTTAATTTACCCTCTAGTTTTAATTGTATATGTGTTTTGCCTATATGCATGTCTGTGTGCTTTGTACCACAGAGGCCAGAAGCGGGAGTTGAATCCCCTAGAACTGGATTTACAGATGGTTGAGAACCACTATGTGGGTGCTGAAAACCAAACCTGAGTCGTCTAGAAGATCCACCAGTTCTCTCTCTCTCTCTCTCTCTCTCTCTCTCTCTCTCTCTCTCTCTCTTTCTCTCTCTCTCATGCTTTACTTATTATTTTTATTTTATGTGGATTGGTGTTTTTCCTGCATGTGTGTCTGTGTAAGGGTGTTGAATCTTCTGAAGCTGGAATTACAGACAGTTGTGAGTTGCCACATGGGTGCTGGGAATTGAACCCAGGTCCTCTGGAAGAGCAGCCAGTGCTCTTAACCACTGAGGTCCAGCCCCCTTCTTTCTGTTTTTAAAGAGCAGTTTCTGAGGCAACAAATACTACATCCAAGCAGTAACTCCAGAGTCAGGCCCTCCCTCCGGTCTTCAGACTCCAAATGCTGCCTTCTTTGCAAGATCTGGGCGACCTCTCAGAACCCACTTCACTACCCACTCTCCGCGCCACCCCACCCCCACAGAGTCCCGTGAGGGGGGGGCACTAGGGCCACCATCAATGTACTCTCGCTGAGTTTCTTTCATGTCATTCAAAAATCCAAACTTCTGCCTCTGTAACCCCAGAGACCTATAGGAGTCCAAACCTGCAACTTCCGGCAGCCACTTGGCGCAAGGGTCTTCTGTTCCTAGTCCCCAGTCTGGTTCAAAGGTGAGTGTCAGCTCTCGATCGGAAGAGCAGCCTCCTCACCTGGACCTTCTCTGCCAGCCGCTCACCTCCTTTCTTCTCAGGAGGGTTCTCTCCAAGCCCAGCACCCCACCCTCCACCCCCATCCAGGTGTCGCTCTCTCCAGTATCCTTCTCAAGACCGCAAAGTCCCTCACAGCAGTGAGAAGCTGCAGAGTGACAGGCAATGTTGGGGCCCAAGAGCCGGCAGCTGTGAGCAGCTAGCACTACGCCCTCTTCAATAATTCATCTTCCAGCAGGCTGCAGGCACCATGCCCTCATTCTGAGCCAGAGATGGCTGCCACAGCTCTGTGGGGTCGGAGAGGGAGGCTGAGAGGAGTAGAGAGCTGGGAGAACAAGCCGGAGGTGCCCAACCTCCAAGCCTGTGCTGCACACGGCCCGCTATTCCTTCTGGAAAGGGTTTCAGTCTGGGCTGATAACTAGGGGTCCAGACCCGGAAGGATCTCAGAGAGCGCCTGCACTCAGCTCCCTGCCGTGCATACACCAGGCTCAGCTCTGGCCGAGCCTCTGCAGGCTACCTTTCTAATGATGTCCCCAGCCCTCTGTCCCCTGACACGTCCCAGCTGTCCCCGCTTCAGGAGTACTGCTCTGCTGGAGCTCCCATCACTTAGCTGTCCCCAACCCTCTTCTTGACTCTGCCGGTCCACCCCCATCTCTTCAACCCCACCCTCTCTGGCTAAGAGCTGCTGTTTATGAAACTTGTAGACAGTGAGGGTGGAGGACCTGAACTGACCCCGTGTGTGGCAAGAGGAGGGATTCAGAATCGTAAATGTTAGGAGTGTGCTAAGCAGTTCTTTGTAGCGAGGAAGAATGGTGGTAAAGTCTAAGCCATGTCAGGGACTTTGCCTTCTCAGTGTCCCTTCCTTCTGGGACAGCCCGAATTCTGTTCCTATATTAGCCCTATTCCTTCTGCAATCCACTCTTTGCAACTGGTACATGCAAAGGCATTAGAGGGGAAACTGAGAGGAAAGACTAAAGCAAACGCTTACAGAGAGCACCTAGTCAGCACCAGGCTGAGCCAGGATGGCCAGCAGAAGCCGGAACCAAGCATCTCTGGCCACTCACTTTCATCTTTCAAGTGAAGAAGGATTCCTCAAATGGTCAAAGCAGACCCACTGTCTGCCTCAGAGTGGGTAAGGAAGAGTTGGGTCTGGAAGCCATAGTTGACTCTTCATTCCCTCTGGGGGCCTGGCTTCCGGAGAGAAGGTGTTATCGTTCTGGGCACTGTCAGCAAGAAACTCTTTAGACATATTTATAGCAAATGCTGCATCAGGGGATGGAGCCTGAGACAGCCTCAAAGCATCAAATAACCCTATAGGCCCAGAGGTGGAGCCCAGGAAGAGAGTACTGATTGCAGCAGGAGAGACTGAGGTTTGATGGTGGAGGAACTTCCCAGAGTAATATTTGGAGTTGACAATGGGAATTCCCTGCAGAAGTTGCTTCCGATGAATTTTCTCAGAGGGATAAAGCATCGTGTTTTGGTCTAGTAGATACAAAGAGATGGATGTGGTGGGCACAGATTCTGCCCTGGTAATATTCAGACTACCAAATACCAGGGCCAATACGCAGAGTTGTCCAGGTTATACCATTCTGAGTAGGCAAGTGGAGACTGAAGGGTGAGCTCATGAAGCCTCTTTGGCTCTGTGTAGGAACCTAGGCTTTGATAGGTCTGCGGCCAAGCTGGGGCAGGAGCCCCAGAAAGGTATCCGATAGGGGCTTAAGTAACCTGCCCAGAGAGACTCAAGTCCCTTAAGTGGAGAGGTGGAGAGTATGTGACCTGCCAATCACTTCACTGGGAGGAGGGCCTTTGACAGGGAGTCCTGGGGTCCAGTTCTGATATCTACTACCTTTTTGCCAAAGTGGAGACCTGGTATGTGGTCCAGGTCCCTACAGCTTGGGAGAAAATGAACAAACAGGGGTGTGGGCTCCCCCTTTGCATCTCAGATTCCCTCTGATAAACTCAGAGAACTGCTATTTATGTTTTAAAGAGGTGGAGATGGCTTCAGGGGTGTAGGCTCAGGCAGAGGGAGGAGGGAAACCAGGGACAATGGCTTCTCCTGTGAAAACCGAAGCGCCCCAAGGCCCAGAGGAGCTAGTCCATTAGCTGTGGTCAGCAGGGGAGGCAAGGAGGGAGGGGAAGGGGGGGTACATCTCTCCCTCCAGGTCTTATTGCCTGGGCAAAACTTTAGCTCCGTCAGTGGCAAACCCCCAAGAAAACAAAAGGAAAAGAACTAATACCCTCCCTAACCCCCTACCCCATCCCCAAACCTGTGTCTCCTCTCCAGGGTTGAAGCTGAGTGTGTAGGGGCGGCAGTAAAGAAACCATAACTGTAGCAGGAAGAGACCACAGAGGAAGGGGGGGCAGTGCCCTCCCCAGGCGCTTTCCAGGTTAAAGCCAGCCCAAGAGGAACCTGGAATGGAGCAGTCTGAGAATGGATGCTCTTCCACCTTAGCTCTCTCTGGAATGGGACCAGTGGAAAGTCAGCAGAGTAGAGACAGTCTCCGGAGATCTTCAGAGAACAGGGAGGTAGAGGGGAGGGGTCCTGAGGCCCCTTCACCGGGAAAAGTAGGTTCAAAGAAGGGCTGAGAAAGAGTTTTTCAGTTGGAAAATCCCAAGGTGAAGTTGGAGGCTCCCCCAGGTCGTTAGATCTCTTAGCTCTGTCTCCTTGAGGGGCTCTGCTGCCACATGCCCCAGGCCCAGGAGACTCACTGTCTTAAGAACAGGGAAGGGTCTAGTATGGAAGGACCAATGAGAGGTTAGTCCGCTTAGAAGGATGTAGGGAGCGAGCGGACTGGGATTACACCCTCGCTCCCCCCCCTCCCACGCCAGAACTTGGGCTTGTCCGCTTTGACGTGCCCGCCGGAGGGGACGAGAAGGGGTACTGACCCGAGAAGCAGTCCTGCGACTTTGTGCTCTCTGCTGCCCAGACCGAGCTGGGATGCTGCCCTGCTTGTCCGGGCTCGCCCTGAGACCAGGATGGAGGTAAGAGCGGTCTATGGCTCTGGAGAGGGCAAGAGTGTCTCTAAAGAACCCCACATGGGTGGGGACAGAGTGCGACCTGGGGTTCTCTCCTGGGACTCCTGGAGAGGGGCGGGGGGGGGTAAGGGGGGAGGAGGCTTCAGCAGGGTCTAGATCCAGGCTGCGCCCTCTCCGGCAGCGCCTCCTGCTGGCAGGAGACAGCACGTGCGGCCGATGCAGCCACCTGGAGGGTGGGTGCGGACACCAGGCCATCAAACCTAGGGGGCGCTACAGCGGGTAGGGAAGCGGCCGCCTCACCTCGCCTTGACCTTCCCTTTGGCGGATCTGAGACCTGCAGTGCCCTGACACAGGAGGCGTCCGTGCTAGGCTGTCTCCTAAAGGATTCTGCAGAAGCCACAGGGTCAGGACCTGGACAGGGTGGATGGACGTGGCTTCCCCAGAACTCAGAGGGGCGTCTTGAGGCTTGGTCAAGCGGACTGAACACCTGACTCTTCCTTCTCGGTCTGTTGCCCGGCTGAGGTGGGGACTCGGTAGGGCCTTTCTTCCTAGGGCGCTGGGGGTGGGACACCAAGCTGGGGGGCCTGGAGGGAGCGTGCGTTTGAACCTTTCCCGCTCTCTGCCTGCGGTGGCAGACTTCCACAGACCGTCTTTTCTGGAGACCTGGGGGAGGGGAGGCTGGGTGGGAAAGAAGGGTAGGGATAGAAGGACAGTGGGAGACACCAGATGAATAGGAAACTAGTGTGTTAAGAGAGGCAAGACTGAAGTGGAGACACATTGGACTGAAAGGCGAGGGAAGAGCGAGAGGAATTGGAGGAGGAGGCTAGAAAGGAAGGGAGGAGGGAGGAGGAGGAGGAGGAGGAGGAAAAGGGGCGGAACCAGGAGCCAGGAGAGGGAGCTGGCGGCTGGAGCTGGGCGGGCGTGGGGCGAGGCCAGGCGTGCAGGCTGGAGCGGTGTGCAGAGCCGCGGCTGGGTCCCGCTCCCGCCTCGGAGCCCCTGGCCCGGGGGAGGGAGAGAGACCGCCGACCCGGTCTATGTCTTTTTCTGACTCCAGTGCAACCTTCCTGCTGAACGAGGTAACCGCTGGGGCCCCCTCCCCAGAAGGGTGAGAGGAAAGCTCCGGCATTTGGGGGAAACTGCAGCATGGGGAGGGAGCAAAAACAGGAGTTGAGAGCTCTGGGTAAGAGACGAAGGGAAGGCTGGAACTGGCGGCTCATGCAAAAGCTGCAGAGAGGTCTGACTGTGCAGCTTGAGAAAGGGGCTTTATTGAAGGGAGAGCCGTCATTGGGCTCTCTCGGGGACCCTCTCTGAGTTCCCAGGGGAGGGGGTCAACCTAATAGGTGGAATTCGAGGAGCCTCCACCTGGAGGAGAATTCCCAGTTTCTGCCTCAGTTTCCCCACTTGCCGCCCAGTTAGAGTTTTCTGTAGGTTTTCAGCTCCCAACCTGGGCGTTTAAAGCTTCCCTCCTCGATCCTGTTTCCACAGCTAGATTAGCAGGAGAACTGGAATAGGCAGGTGTGGCTGTAGTAAGAAATGCAGTGAGCACTGGGTGCCCACTCCTCAGAGGTACAGGAGGAGGGAGGGAAGAGCAAGTGCCTGCGGGACCCAGGGGATGCCTGCAGGTATGAAGAACTTGAACCCATCTCCTGGGGATGTGGTTGGCATGGCGATGAATTTCCCAGAGACAGACTTAGACATCATTGTCCCAGCTGGGGATGAAGACAACACGGTGAGATCGGTGTGAGGCTGACAGCAAATCTGCTGCTGCCTACAGTCCAGGGGCCCCCATGGGTGGACAGTCCCAAAAGGAGAGGCCAGGAGAGGAGATTCCAGATGGACCTTCTACCAGGAGAAGATAGCCAGAAAGGTCTTACTCTTTGACACTTCTCCACCCTCTGGGAGGAGAGAGGGGATGAAGGAGACAAAGAAAAAGGACGGTACAGGACACGATAGTGCTTGGAGACACAGAATATATCTTCTAACCCCTAATCACACAGGATTGGAGGTGGGAAAGCTCTCCCCCAATCGCAGCTGGTGCCCTCAGACACAAGGACTTCAATAAAGTTGCCTGCCAATCCTTCAGTCAGAAGGAGACAGACTGGGGTGTCATTAGATGAGTCCCCCATCTTTTTCTTACCGGGGGAACAGGAACATAGGTGGGAAGCCAGTTGGCTTGGGTGGGTGGTCTTCCTTTCTCCCACACAGATTCAATAGATCTCATGAACCCTTCCAAATTGTGACAGAAAGGGACAAGGATGGGCAGAGTCCTGAACTTACACCCTCTGGAGTTTCAGGAGCTAGAAGTGGCAAAGGGGTGGGCTGAGAAAGCGAGACACCAGGCACGGCTGATGTCTGCCTCACATCCTCTTGGGATGCCCAAGCAGGTGGTCAAAATGCAAAAAGAAAATTTTTGGTGTGTGGGGGGGATGAAAAGCAACTGAGGGAGCTCAAAGGATGACAGCTTTTGGAAGATCTCTTCCGAGATTAAGACGCGGCTCTTTCCTCGAATGGCGGGGTGGGGGTGGGCGCTGACTAAACCGGCATCCTGAACACCCTAATTCTGGTCTTTTGCAAAGCGGTAGGCTTTATTTACCCTTTTTTCTTCTTAACCTCAACGTCAGGATCCCACCTTCTGCTCCACCCACAGCCAACCCCCTGCCTCCGTCCTTTAGGCTCACCTAAACAGCCCCTTCTGCCCCAGTTCCCGCGGATGCTTTGGCAAGGTCTGGCACAATCCTTGGCAGGGAAGTGAGGAAGAGAATCTCCATCCCGGCTTAACTTGGATGAAATCTGCCCGTGCAACAGGTGTGGGGAGGCCTAGCCAGCGTCCCCGAACTTCCCCCCTTCTTAAGGGTCGGCCCTTTGCTGCAGTCAGGAACGGAGAGGGCCGGGCACCTGTTGGGGCAGGAGCTGCTTTCACGGCACGGGTCTGGGAGCTGAAAACCATTCCTCCCCAGTACCACTGCGGGGTTTGCTTTGGGTGTCTCCAGGACTTGCAGGGAGCCGACATGGCCAGATCACCTGAGACCTCTCCCCATCTGCTGCCCGTCCTCCTTTAGATCTCCATTTTCCTGTCTCCGCGTTCTCCGTGCCTCCAGCCATCCTCCCCGCCGCCCGCACCCTCTCGGTTCTCCACCGGGGTCGCGTCTCGTCGCGGCGTCTCTCCCCTTCCCCTCCCCCGCGCCAGCCCTTTGTTTCCCGGCGGAGCAGTTCCTGGGTTGCGAGAGTCCCTGTCTCCGCATCTCTCCTCGCCCCGCCTCCTCCCCGCCGGGATCCGCCCCGCCTGCAGCCTCTCCGCCCTTCTTCCCCGCCGCCCCGGCCCCGGAGGTGCCGGGGACCCACCTTCCCGACTCGCGTGCGCCGTGTTCCGCGGCCCCGGCGGGTCCCCCGGCCGCCGCGCCCCCGCCGCCCGCGTCTTCCCGGGAGGGGGTCAGGTGGGCGGGCACTATTGTTGTGGGAGCCGGCGGCAGATTCCTCAGCCGCGCTGGCGCGCTCGGGGTGGGACCGGCTGGGCTGGGGGGTGGGGAGGGGAGCGGTGATCTGAGCTGCGAGCAGCTGGGCTTCGCGGCTCGCTCCTTCCTTCGCGCTCGCGCTCTCCGCCGCCGCCGCCCGCAGGGCTGCGCGGCTCGGTGGCATCTCGGGCGCGGCCCGCCGTCCTCGCCCCCGGCGCCGCTCGCTCCCCCCACCCCACCCCGGACTCCCCCATGTATGACGACTCCTACGTGCCCGGGTTTGAGGACTCGGAGGCGGTGAGTGCCCACGGGGGAGGGTGGGGGTGGGGGGAGTTGGGATGACACCTCTCTCTTCAACCCTTCCCCCAGTTCTGGACTTTGAAAAACGCCTTGGCAGCGAGGCAGCGCGCGTAAGCTTGCGGGGGGGCGGGGGGCTCTCTAGGAAAGTGGGGAGATGGTCCCTCATAGCCAGGTATCCCAGGTACTCCGGTGTGTGCCCAGAGGGACTCTGTAGGGAAAAGGCTCGAGCAGGTGTCCCCAAAGCTCAGGACATAGAAGGCTGAAGAGGGAAGGCCAGAAGGCCCTGGCACCGAGGTTTTAGAGGGAACATGGAACGTTTGGAGTCCCATGTCCATGGGTTCATGGGGTCTGATCACAACAGGGAAAGCTGAGCTCCAGGGGAGACACTCCGGATCTGTGCCTCAAGTAAATGACAAATTAAGGAGCTGGAAGAACATTAGAGTCGGGTACCAGCCTCTGCAGACAGGAATTCTAGAACTCGAGGGTTATTATTCCTCTCTATCCACCACCTCTGCGCATGGCCTTGACTCCTGACCACTGCCTAGCCCAGCTCCTTGGAAAGGCCACCAACCACAGGGATGGGCCATCGGACTGACTTCAGTCTAGCCCCCTGCTGAGGTTTCCCCTGAGCTCCTGCTCCCCGCGGAGGGCCTGGAGGTGAGGCCAAGGGAGCTCAGGGCATGGGGGTGGAAAGGAAGCTCTTTGCTCAGAGAATCAGGCAACCAATAAATATTTAATTCTCCTCTTTGCTTTTATCTCCTGACCCACTGAGACAAATCAGCTCATTAGGCAGTGATTCCCGGAGCTCAGAGAGCAGAAAGAATGCCTGGAGAGATGGGGCAAGAGTGGGGATCAGCTTCAGAGCCCCTTGGAGTCGCCAGTCTTCCTTCAGACACCCCACACGAAGGCCTTCTTGAGAAAGGACCTCTAACAGGACTTGAAAGGCTCCCCTGACAGGAGTAGGTCAAGCCTTCTCTCTCAGGCCCAGGAAAGAGGAGTGAGTCTTAGAGCAGGCATGTGTCAGTCGACTCTGGGACCAGGCTCCTTCTGGGCCCAATTTTCCGTGGGGCTCTGGGGCTAATGACATTGCAGGGAGAGCAGAAAGATGGTTCTGAAGGCTCTGGTGAGCACCTCTTTCTGACAGTTGAAGGGACAGCTGGTGTAGCCCAGGGAGTCAGGATGAGCTTGGGGAGAGACCTCTCTGTGGGACTGCAGGGCCTGAGGAGCTTCCTTCTCATCCCTGGTGAGAAGTCAGGGCTGTTGCAGGAGACAGACACGTGGGTGTTGTTTGAGGGCAGCCTGCTGACCCACTGCTCCTCCTGACCCTCCCCAGTTCTTGGATCTCTTCCCCCCAACTTCCCTTCCTCTAGCTAGCTCCTTGCTCTCCCTGAGGCCCCCTCTGAAGCAGTAGGAGGGAGATCAGGCTCTAAATAAATCCACTGGGCTCATCTCCCTCCTCTTCTTCCCCCGTGCCAGGCAAGAGAGGAGCTGCAGCCTGCCCACACACTCACCAGGCAAGGGGGGCACCACCAGGGCACTGTGCCAACTCCAGCAGCTCCAGAGTCCTGAGGCTCTGGCTTTGGGGCCATAATAGATGGGGAAGTAAGACCCTACCATTCTATGGGGTAGAATGTTACCTACTTCCTAATTGATACCAGACCAGCATAGGCAACCCCCATCCCCAGACATTGAAATTATGGAAAGTGGCTTCCATTCTGATCACAACTCATTAAAAGAATTTAGGGAGAGACCTTGTCATTCTCTAGGGTTAAGAGGTCACCTAGCCTAGATAACCCAAAGGCATTAAAGACTAAGTTGGGCTGAGAGCTTGGCTCTGAGGCGGTCAAGGCTATACTTTTCCTAACACCTGCTGGGCACTGAGGAAGTATCCGATACACGCACAGTAGGTGGTCGTCCTGCCTTGCCTAAGGCCCTTTTCACCTGCTGGTCTCTATTCCTTCAGCTTGCCACACCCCACTGTTAGCACTTATGTCCTGGGAGTGAGGTCCCTCACCCCGTGTCACCCGTGGCTGGAGAGATGGGGGCTGGGAGCAGCAGACTGCCTCTACTTCTGCAAAACAAAAGGCTTCCCCCTCCCTCCTCTTGTTCTGGGGCTGCCTCAAGCCATTTGGTTTACAATAGACACAGTCTTTAGCTCAGATTCCAGGGCTGCCAGACACCAAACTGACCAGCCCTCTTGCACTTGCAGAGCTGGGCCCTAGGCCTGGTTGACAGCAGGGGGGTGGGGGGCATGTGGATGTGAGTTTGCCTTTTCCAAAGAGAGTCTGGCCTCTGCTGCTTGTAGGTAGGTAGTCATAGCCAGCGGCTTTAAGAGACTGGTCTTCAACCTCAACACTCTGAAACCTCTTTCCTTACACACATCCTTTTTTACCTAGCTTCTTAGCTTTTCTGTGCCGCTGACATCTCAGAATACAGGGAAGAATCCCTCCAGGCTCCTGCACATACGAAGGAGAAATGAAGTCATAAAAGATTTCTTTTTCCCCAATCCAGTTATCTTAACTTTCAGCTGCTTGTCTCAAAGTTGAACTTCCCTTTGTCTGGCATCTTCCTCACGTCCCTGAAGGTGAAATCTGTAACCCTCCAAATATATGCCTCTTACCCAAGACCCTACTATGAGCAGGACTCAATGACTACCCCAACATTACCAAAGGCACCCCATCCCCGAGGTCCTGTATCTCAGCTGGGTTGCCTGGCACCGGCACAGTCTCCCTCCAGGCCTTGATATCCCTTGGGCCCAGGGAAAGGATAGAGATACAGACCAGGCGGTAGGTGTGACAGTCTCACCTGTACCCAGGGAGACAGCCTAGTATTGCTGTCCTCTATGATTTCTTGCTGCTTCCACCTGCCCAGTTCCCTGTCCCCACAGGTGTGGAAAGGGAAGGAAGTGAGTGGGCAGAGCAAAGGGGAGGTAACTTCCAGGGATCTGTAGCTTTGGCCCAGTCTTCACACGCAAGACAAAGTACTCAGTCATTTAACAGTTTTCAGAACCTTGTTGGAAGCCTGCTGTGGGGGTGCACTGGCACCTGAGAGATAGAGGCACCCCTCCCCCCATGTGTGTGTCTGTATATGTGTGTGTGTATTTTGGTTTGATTTTCAAGACAGGGTTTCTCTGTGTAGCCTTGGCTGTCATGGAGATTATTCTGTAGGCTAGGCACCACCACTACCTGACTCGTGTGTGTGTGTGTGTGTGTGTGTGTGTGTGTGTGTGTGTGTGTGTG
>JANHMN010000012.1:4868262-4878680 GCA_030674055.1 Rhabdomys pumilio | reverse complement strand
GTGTGTGTGTGTGTGTGTGTGTGTGTGTGTGTGTGTGTGTGTGTGTGTAAGGTCAGACATACACATGCCACTGTGTGCATGTTTTAATTTACTGTGTATGTGTGTGTTTAAGTGTGTAATCTCAGACTACACACACACGCCACTGTGTGTGTGTGTGTGTGTGTGTGTGTGTAGATCAGAGAACAGCTTTCAGAGATGGGTTCTCTACTTCTGTTGGTTCCCTGAATTAACCTCAGATCATCATGTTTGAACAGTAAATGCCTTTACACCATTCTGCTTTTTTGGGGGGAAGGGTAGGTCTCATATAGCCCAGAAAGTCTGTAAACTCTCTAGCTACTAAACTTGACCTCCCAGATGCCGGAATTACAGATGTGCTAAAATCCAGCTCTTAGCTATACTCTTTCCAGTCATTTTAAAGGGATAATAATATCCAGGCCACTTCAGGCTAGCATGGAGATAAGGAAGCATGGTCCCCTGGATTTGACACCATCTCGAATATATCATCTTTAGTATTTTAGTATTTAGTAGAGGGGAGAAAAGAGAGAAAAAAAGTGAAGGTTTTGCTCAGAGCTATGGTATAAATAGGCATGCGGTAGAAGGCCCTGAGTTTTGATCGGGTCAGCTTCCCTGTAGCCTTAGAGGCACGGGAGGCACACAGTTTAGGGGCAGTTTAGGGGGTCAAGTCATCCCCTAGAAGATGGAAAAATCCCATCAGGGCTAGGAGGAGGCCTGTATGGTCTGTTTTACACAGACTCTCCCGTCCCAGGGTTCAGCCGACTCCTACACTAGCCGCCCCTCTCTGGACTCGGACGTCTCCCTGGAGGAGGACCGGGAGAGTGCCCGGCGAGAAGTGGAGACTCAGGCTCAGCAACAGCTGGAAAGAGCCAAGGTATACCTGCTGGGGGAGCTCCACCAGGCTGGGTGCAAACCCGTGCAGGATCTCAGGTCCCCGGGGTCATGTCAGGGTGTGTGCTTAACTGTGGAAAAGTATATGCCTGTGTCAGGCAACAGACTTCTTGTCTGGGGCCTCTGCCTCCCCATGAGGTTCCCTGAGGCGCCCGTCTCTCATTGCCCTGATGATCAAATTCCCCAGCACAAACCGGTGGCATTTGCTGTGAGGACCAATGTCAGCTACTGTGGGGTTCTGGATGAGGAGTGCCCAGTCCAGGGCTCTGGAGTCAACTTTGAGGCCAAAGATTTTCTGCACATTAAAGAGGTAACGAACCTTACTCTCTCTCCCCAGAAGCCTACTCTGACACTTAATTCTCCTGTTTGCTGTCCCAGGCCTCAATGGCTCTGAAGTTCTATATCTAAACCAATCTCCAGCCAATCTCCAGTTTCATCTGTGTGCACACATGTATGCCACTCATACAGGACCTCATTCCAAGGTTCCCACAAGTCTCAGACTTGGCTTGGTCCTGAGTCCTGTGTCTAAGTGGGAGGGTAGAGTAACCAAGTAACCAGTGATCTCCTGTGACATCCGGCATTCCACATGCTGAAGCGCAACGGCCTGAGGCTTGAACCTGGCTGCCCTGTTCTGTGATGCCATTCCACGCTCCTTGGTCCTTCCTCTGCCTTCCTTGTGCCAGCTTCCCAGCGTCCTCCCTGGGCAAGCATCTCACACAGCTCCTCCCCTTCTCATTCCCTCCCAGAAGTACAGCAATGACTGGTGGATCGGGAGGCTAGTGAAAGAGGGCGGAGACATCGCCTTCATCCCCAGCCCCCAACGCCTGGAGAGCATCCGGCTCAAACAGGAACAGAAGGCCAGGTGCGAACAGTGCTGAGATTCAGTACACATAACCCCCAAACACACAACACTGCACCCAAAGAACACAGCTACACATTTATACCACACAAGTACACACACACACATGCACGCCATACATGCTCAGCTGTCATAATTGCAGTTACTAATTTGTCAAACTTTAACGTAGAGAACTGTATTGATGTTTTTACCATCCCCCTTTCTGTCAGGAGATCTGGGAACCCTTCCAGCCTGAGTGACATTGGCAACCGACGTTCTCCTCCTCCGTCTCTAGGTAGCCTCCCCTCCGCTTACCCACCTTGGGTTGGCAAATAAGACTCAGTGGAAGGGGGTCCTTCCCAGTGAGCTGTATGGGAAGGGGCTGGTGGGGGGATCAGAATAGCAGGCAGAGCCCCTTACCTCCCCTGGGGAAGGGACTCCCACACTCCTAGGGCCTTTGCTCTTCACCAACTTTAATCTTTTATTTCCTTTTCCAAAAAGCCAAGCAGAAGCAAAAGCAGGTGAGTCAGAAAGGGACCTGGGCCTGGGGGTGGGAGGGTGGCATGGATTTTGGCTCTGGGGACCTTCCTGGTCAGCTACTGCTGACATCTATAGAACCAGAAGGGAGAGTGCCCACTCTCCACTCTGCCCCCAGAGCAGTCAGGGCAACAAGACCAAGATTTTGTCTGACCTCCTGGCTATTCTGCAGGCGGAACATGTTCCCCCATACGATGTGGTACCATCCATGCGGCCTGTGGTGCTGGTGGGACCCTCTCTGAAAGGTTATGAGGTAAGGAAGTTCCCAAGCCCAGAGTTACCCCTACCAAAGCCACCATGGTGGGAAACGGCTGTGCGGAGGAGGGTGTAAACTCTACTTTGGGACACCGGCCCACTGCTGGGGTCCTCTGTCAATGCCACGCCCTCCCCTCCAGGTCACAGACATGATGCAGAAGGCTCTCTTCGACTTCCTTAAACACAGGTTTGATGGCAGGTAAGTTGCCCTGGCCTGGAATGGGATGAGAATCAGGAAGAAAGTAATTCCCTACTCTTGCATGCACAGAGCTAGTCTCCTCTCAAGGAGAGTTAGAGAGCTGGGTAAGGAACCCTTGGCTTAGATGGCAGTGTGCCATCCTCCACACCAGAATCTCCATCACCCGCGTCACGGCTGACCTCTCACTGGCCAAGCGATCTGTGCTCAACAATCCCGGCAAGAGGACCATCGTTGAGCGTTCCTCCGTTCGCTCCAGCATTGGTGAGGAGCCCTTTGTTCTTGGTTCTCGGCCTACTCAGTGCTAGTGCAAACCTTTACCTCCTTGTCTTACCCACACCCCACCACCTGCCCCAGGGACTGCCCTCCCCACTTGCCCAGTCCCCTACCTGCCCAGGCTTGCAGGTCCTTCCCGTCCACCATGCAGCAACTCTCAAAGCCCTGGCAGTAAGCAGTGGCCAGAGCCCCTGGTGAGCCGTTCCCCTTCCTTAGCTGAGGTGCAGAGTGAGATTGAACGAATATTCGAGCTGGCCAAATCCCTGCAGCTAGTGGTGTTGGACGCTGATACCATCAACCACCCAGCACAGCTAGCCAAGACCTCTCTGGCCCCCATCATCGTCTTTGTCAAAGTGTCCTCGCCAAAGGTAAGTGAACTGGGGGTCCCCAGATGTCCCCTAGAATACACTGCACCTCTACTTAGGTCCTGCCTGGAGTGACTGGTTCCTTTTTCTGCCATCCCTTAATGCTCTGAGTCCTCCTCACATGGTACCAATGTCAGATCACAAGTTGGGAATTGTGCCTAGTTCCTCTCAGGCCCGGCTCTGGGAAACACCACGCCTGTCTCCTCTGCCCTTCTCCTTCAGGTACTGCAGCGACTAATCCGCTCCAGGGGGAAGTCACAGATGAAGCATCTCACCGTACAGATGATGGCATATGATAAGCTGGTTCAGTGCCCACCAGTGAGTGCTTGGGTCAGCTGCAACCACGCCCTGTCCCAGGGTGCAGAGGTAGAGCTGCAGAGTTGCCCCCGGAGAAGCCAACCTCCCTGTGTCCTGTCTCTCCAGGAGTCATTTGATGTGATTCTGGATGAGAACCAGTTGGACGACGCCTGTGAGCACCTGGCTGAATACTTAGAGGTTTACTGGCGAGCTACCCACCACCCAGCACCTGGCCCGGGACTGCTGGGGCCACCTAGTGCCATCCCTGGACTTCAGGTAACCATTTCTAGTGGGCACAAATGTGCGGGCTTCCCCAGTCAAGGCAAAGCTCCTGTCCTGACCAAGGATTGCTCTTGGCCTGTATGTGAAGCCAAGGGATTGCTGAAGTGATCAGCTCTGCCTGCTCCACAGACCTGGGGCGTACAAGTCACGGGGCTTCCTGATTGGATAGCACAGTGACTGAGATCAGAGATGGTCCTCCTAGGGTCAAAGGAAAAACTCTCCACACCTTTCTCCCGTGCCCTCTTTAAGGGAGAGTCTGAATTTGTAAGAGGCTAAAACTCTACTTTCTGCATCCGGTCTGGAAAACACCCCCAGCTTACTTCTTCTTGCAGGGCTTACTCTTTTAGAAACCTAGGAGTTGAGAGTAGGAGAGGAAGAACCCCACCCCCTTGCCAGAGTCCTGGGAGGAGCAAAGGCCAGACTTCCCTTCCCTTACTTAGAGCTATTGTGTGGTCCCCAGAATCAGCAGCTGCTGGGGGAGCGAGGCGAGGAGCATTCGCCCCTGGAGAGGGACAGCTTGATGCCCTCAGATGAAGCCAGCGAGAGCTCCCGCCAGGCCTGGACAGGATCTTCACAGCGCAGCTCCCGCCATCTGGAGGAGGACTATGCAGATGCCTACCACGACCTGTACCAGCCTCACCGTCAACACACCTCGGGGCTGCCCAGTGCCAACGGGCATGACCCCCAAGACCGGCTCCTAGCTCAAGACTCAGAGCACGACCACAATGACCGGAACTGGCAGCGTAACCGACCTTGGCCTAAGGATAGCTACTGACCACCTCCTGCCCTACCCTGGCAGGCACAGGCACAGCGGCTGGGGTGTCCACCTCAAGCAGGTTGGAGTTAGATTGGCATTAGGCTGCCGTTAGGTTCAGCTCACACAACCCTCTGCCCAGCCCCAGGTCCAGGGCTGATTGTGGTCCCAAGGTTCTGGGAGAAACAAGGGGCCCCCTCACCTCCTGGGCGCAGTGACCCCGTAGGTTCTCATCCAGGTACTAGCTGTGTTCTGCATCCTTGGCACCTTCCCCTGCATAAGAAGCTGCCCCAGTGGGCAATGATCTCAGGCCAGGATCACTTAGCAGGGGCTTTCCAGCCAGAATGGATTCCCCTCTAAATAGCAAGAGGGTGTGAGTGTGGGCAATACAGCATGAGGAAGAAACATGGTCCCTGAGCGGGCGGAAATCCTAAGCAAAGGGACTCCATTCACGTCACTGCCACACATCAGAAATGAAGCAATCAGAGTGCGATATGGTGGCACTTCTGTCCCATCAGCTGGCGTGGGCACTTACACCTAAGACAGGAGCAGTGCAGGTGAGGTAGGACAGACAGCTCTATTAGAAAATGGCCCTCACAAAACCAGGAAGCTTAGCATCTGGCGGGACTAGGGAGCTGGGGCATAGTCAAGCCAAAAGCCAGCCTGGACTGCAGGGGGTGGGACAGCCTCCACCCCCCACCCTCTTGCTTCTCTCATTCTTTGCCCTTGCATCTGTCATTTCTGTTCTTTCCCTCCATGCCTCCTGCAAGATAGGGGCTCCCTGACTCATAGCTGCCACTTAAGTTATGGTTAGATGAGAGGAACAGGACACAGTGAACAGCCCCCAGAGGCTATCCACCTGGCTACCCTTGCCTTATGGCCCTAGCTGTGACCTACAGAGCATGCTCCATTAAGAACCCGCCCCACCTCATTGTCATCTCCAATAAAACACCACGCACAGTCCCTCCCGTGTCTCTGGTCTGTTTGCTCATGTGGCTCTCTGTAAGTCTGCAGAGGTGAAGTATTCTGACCCTTTCCAGGGATTCATGAGTGCGGGGAGGGGAACCAGCAAGAGGCACTGTTTTTATGGGCACACCCGCACTCCAGGCCTGATGACTGGAGGACGCAGTTGGCAGTACACAAGGGACTAGCTCTGAGAATCGAGGAAGTGACAGTCAAAGCTTCCCACTGCCTGCCTCAGGCCAGAGGGCTCCACAAGCAGCTGCAGCTTGGATTCACATACTTGCCTCCCTTTGAGGGGCAAGGGAGAGGATGTGCCTGAGACAGGGCCCACTTACAGTCCTCCAGACGGACTCAGCTCAACCCAGCCCATGAGCAAGGGAAGCCAGGATCTGGCACATGTTGGCTCAGAGCAGTTCCAGCCGCTCCCTTTGTCATCCTAGTCACACAGAAAAGCAGGAGAGAGACACACTGCTGCCATGTCCTCCCATCTGCCCTCAAGTGCCACCTACAGATAAATGGACTAGTTGAGAAGCCAGGCCTTCCTCTCGCTTTCTCAGCCAATGCTGCAGGCCTGACTTCAGTTTCCCAGAGAGAACAGTGGAGCCAGGGGTTGACACAACTTTGATATTCATGTGTTTATTCTCAGAACATACAAACGTATCTTCTCGGAGGATAGAAAACAGAAATTTCACTGACTTAATGATGGGCACAACCTGTTTATCCTGTCCCCATATCTAAAAAAAAAAATTCCCTGGGGGAGGGGTGCCCAGAGTGCACAGCACCCGAGGCACAGGGCTGCGCTCCCTTCTAAAGGCTCTCCACCTGCTTGACACTCAATGGGAAATCAGCTGCTGAGTGACAGAGTCCAAGGTCCACAATCCTCACGATGCCAGCTCCCTGGGTCACTCAGGGCAACAACTACCGCAGTACAGTCACACATGTGCTAAGGAAGTCCCCTCAGGTGACCAGGTGTTGGTTCAGGCTGGTGCTAGGCAGCTGCCCACAGCCAGGACAACGGCTGCAAGGGGCAGAGTTGGCCAAACCTGGCTACTATGTCCCTCCTGCCTCCTACAACACGCTCCTGTCCTCATGGAGGCCACCTCACAGGCTTCCAGACCAGGGACTCTGACTGCTTCCTCGGCCCCATGACCCGAGGCTGAGCCTGGAAAGGAACGCAGGGCTGTAGAGCAGGCACCGGCTTCAGAACATGGCTTCAAATCCAATCAGGTGCTGTGTCAAGCAAAGATAGTCTCTTCCCTGCGCTTCTTGGTGAGGATGGTGCCTGGCTTGTGCTGGGCATCTGGGTGGTTTGCTAGCTCTGGAGGGCAAGACGACACTGGGCTCTCCAGGATGGCCTGCTTTAGTTCATAAAAGACGGCCGAGTCCTCCTTAGTGAGGAACGTGATGGCTACGCCACTCTTGCCCGCTCTTCCTGTGCGGCCAATTCGGTGGATGTAATCTGGGGAGCAGAAGGATGTTACTCGGGTCCAAGCCAGATGTTCTAGCTCCCACTCTTAAGGAACCCTCCACCCCACTGACCTCCATGGGCAAGCCTCCTGCTGTCTACACCTGGTGAATCCAGAGTGCTCTCCACTCTGCCCATCCCCCACTCCCACCAACTTGTCCCAGGGCAACACTAAGGCTCTCCTAGCCAGCACCACTCTTCACACACCATAGGACACTGGGACATCACCCCAGACTAAGACTTCTTAGTGCACCCTGACTCTCAGAGGGAGAACGAAGTAGCCTCTCCCAACCCTGAGGTGAAGCTACTTTTGCAGGCACACACTTACCTTCAATATTTTTGGCCATGTCATAGTTGACAACCATAGATACATCTTGGATATCAATACCACGACCAGCCACATCTGTAGCCACCAAAATATCCTTGGCTCCAGCCTTGAGGTTGGACAATGCAAACTCTCGCTGCTCCTGGCCTTTGCCGCCGTGCAGCGTACAGGCGTTGTACTGTGGGTAAAAAGCAATGGACTCAGGGAGAGCGTGTGGGAACAGAGAGGGCGCAGAGCAGACGGCAGGAGAGCACAGGAAGCCAGAGAAGGGGTTCAGTGAAGTGAGGATGAACATGGGAGGGGGCAGGTAGGACAGGGACAGAGAGGCCAGCAGTGTGCTGTCATGAAGGGCCAGGCAGATGACAGGGTCTGAAGGAGGGAGCAGGATAGGAAGGCTGAGGCCATCAGGAGCTAAGTGGAGAGGAATTCCTTTTCCCTTGTTAGCAGTACAGGTCTAGCCTCAGCACTCCTCCCCTCGTCCTCACGGTGCTCATGTGAGCAGACTCACTGTGTACAGCTCACTCTGCCATGCCAGGACCTGCCTCCCCGGCCCCACCCCCATTAGACAGACACACGCATCTGGCTGCCTGGCTGGACCAGAAGGGATCCTAGTAACTCATCAGTTCTCCTTCCTTTCCCTTTCAGCCCTGGCTGGTTAGATGGTGTAAAGATTAACAGCGAGTGGGAGTGGGAGCCGACACTCCCCACTCCATCCCTAGCTTCAGAGAGCAGCGGCACTAGGGTTGGCTTAGCTCTGCCTGCCAGACATACCCCCATCTTCTCCAGAGACTTGGCCAACACGTCACAACCCTTCTTCTGGTTGACAAAAATGATGATAGGTGGATCAAAACCTTGCTCCAAGATTGCCAGCAGCTTTTTCCTGGGGGGGAGGGGAGGAAAATGAGGTACACAATACCCCCCCCCCAAGATTTAGTAATCCCAATACTTAACCCCAGCAATGAACCAACTCCAAGGTCCTCAACAGAGACCTGGCAAAGAAGGAAACAGCAAAGCAACCACCTCACATCCGCCCCACAAAGAAACTGTCAGACAAAAGCACTCAGGTTTCCCAGCTCGGCCACCCCCATACCTCTTCTCTGATTCCGACATGAGGAAGACCTTCTGTTCCACTCTCTCATGGGGCTTGCCTGCAGAGCCAATGTACACCACAGCAGGTCGCCGAAGATAGCTCCTGGCTAGACGCTCCACCGCTGGGGGCATAGTAGCCGTGAACATGACTGTCTATAAAACAGGAGGTTCAGCCCTGGGCCCAGGCGGACAGAACTGTATACCCTACTACCAGCACAGGCTATGGAACATAGATGAGTCTGCTATACATCTGACACTGTCACCCTGGGGAAGTGTCGTCTTTCGTCTCGTGCATTTGCTCCCACCTGTGACCCAGGTAGCATCACGGTTCCTTACCATCACCACCATAATCACTGCTTTTGTTTTTTTCTAGACGGGTTTCTCCATGTAGCCCTGGCTATCCTTGAACTTGCTCTGTAGACCAGACTGGCCTCAAATTAACAGAGCTCCACCTATCTCTGTCTTCCAAACACTAAAATTAAAGGTGCACCACCAGCCAACTTGTCTATTTCTCTTTTATTTGTATTTTGTAATGCTTGAGTGCTCTCTTAGTAGTCACCTACACAGCAGAAGAGGGTGTCAGACCCTTTCTAGACGCCCATGAGCCACCGTGCAGTTGCTGGGAACTGAACTCTGAAAGGGCAGTCTTCGCTGCCTTCTTTAATCCTGAGTCAACTCACCAGGCCCCCAGTCCTTACTTTTGTTTAGCTTTTTTGATACAGGATCTTGCTACATTGATCTGACTGCAACTCACATGTAAGACAAGCTAGCCTCAATTTCAGGCAATCTTTCTGCCTCCTCCTGAATGCTGGGGCTTTAGGCATGAGCCCCTATGGCACTTCCTTCTTCTTTTTAAGTAGCAGGATTCTCTACAATCAGCTTTCCAGGTTAAGCTACATGACTCTACACCTTGGATTGTCAAGAGGATTGTACACAGGCACGGCTAGCACGCTAGAAGCACGTGCAGCACTGTTAGCACACTGGAAGCATGTGCAGCACTGTTAGCACACTGGAAGCACGTGCAGCACACTAGCACACTGGAAGCACGTGCAGCACACTAGCACACTGGAAGCATGTGCAGCACACTAGCACACTGGAAGCATGTGCAGCACACTAGCACACTGGAAGCATGTGCAGCACACTGGCACACTGGAAGCATGTGCATCGGGTGCTCCCTGGGCAAGGAAGGTCTGAAAACAAGGCTTGGGAACTGTTTCAGCTTCTCCCAAAAAAGCTGCCTTACTTGACGGTATTTATGTTTTCCTGATTCAAAGTTGGCCAACATCTTCTCCGGGTCTTCAGCCTCATCTGTGTCCGGCTTCTGGTTGCTGACAGGCATGTGTTCCAGGATCTTCTGCACATCTGGCTCAAAGCCCATGTCAATCATCCGGTCTGCCTCATCCAGAACCACGTAGGTACAACGGCTCAGCACCAGGTAACGGTTCTCCAGCACATCAATCAGACGTCCTGGGGTGGCAATCACAATCTGGAAGACACAGTGTAATCATATACGGCCTTAGCAGACAACTCCCGTTTGTTCTCTGCTGTGAACTTTCTACCCACTTAGGCCTTCAATGCTAAGGAACTTGGACCTCAACCTCCAGCCAGATATGTACTGACAGTCCCGAGAACGGACATGAAACTGTCTGCTACTTTCGGTTTCCTTCAGGAAACAATGAGGTTTCTAAATAAGATCCCGGGTTAGACAGGTGGGAGAATCAGGAAGAACTAGCTTAGATGGAAAAAAGCCTAGGGAGCACTATGGAAGAAGAGAGGCTAGGGAGCACTGTGGAAGAAGAGAGGCTAGGGAACACTGTGGAAAAAGAGAGGCTAGGGAGCACTGTGGAAGGAGAGAGGCTAGGGAGCACTG
>JANHMN010000012.1:4838548-4868252 GCA_030674055.1 Rhabdomys pumilio | reverse complement strand
GGCTAGGGAGCACTGTGGAAGGAGAGAGGCTAGGGAGCACTGTGGAAGGAGAGAGGCTAGGGAGCGCTATGGAAGGAGAGAGGCTGGGGAGCACTTTAGAAAGAGGCTAGGGGGCCGGGCAGTGGTGGTGCATGCCTTTAATCCCAGCACTTGGGAGGCAGAGGCAGGCGGATTTCTGAGTTCGAGACCAGCCTGGTCTACAGAGTGAGTTCCAGGACAGCCAAGGCTATACAGAGAAACCCTGTCTCGAAAAACCAAAAAAAAAGAGAGAAAAAAAAAAAAAAGAAAGAGGCTAGGGAGCACTGTGGAAGAAGAGAGGATAGGAAGCACTGTGGAAGAAGAGAGGCTAGGGAGCACTGTGGAAAGAGGCTAGGGAGCACTGTGGAAGAAGAGGCTGGGGAGCACTGTGGAAAGAGGCTAGGGAGCACTGTGGAAGAAGAAAGGCTAGGGAGCACTATAGAAGGAGCAACATTGGTGGTGGCACATGCCTTTAATCCCAGCACTTGGGAGGCAGAGGCAGGTGGATTTCTGAGTTCCAGGCCAGCCTGGTCTACAGAGTGAGTTCCAGGACAGCCAAGACTACACAGAGAAACCCTGTCTTGAAAAACCAAAAAAAAAAAAAAAAAAAAAAAAAAAAAAAAAAAGGAGCAACATGCAGGGATTACACTTACACTGAGAGATCTACAGGAGAACCACTGTCTCAGATCCTTCCAGGATCTCTCCATCTCCTCTGAGGAATCCATGTCAACAACATGCTTTCGTAAGAACACAGGCTTTGGCTATGAACCCTTCCCTCCTTCACAGCGCCCACTGACGGCCATGCTGGACTGCAGACGGGTCAACTCCATCTTCATTTATGAAGCCGTGTTCAATCTCTATCACTACCTGCTCTCGCTCTCGTAGGCTGCCACGATGCCCATCAGTTATCAGCATCATTAGTGGCATATGAATGTAATTGATCAGCCGGGCGGTGGTGGCGCACGCCTTTAATCCCACTTGGGAGGCAGAGGCAGGCGGATTTCTGAGTTCGAGGCCAGCCTGGTCTACCGAGTGAGTTCCAGGACAGCCAGGACTACAGAGAAACCCTGTCTCAGAAAAAAAAAAATGAATGTAATTGATCAAAGCTCATTGAGAAACCAACCTCACAGCCCATACGGAGCCTGAAGCCTTGGTCTTCTCTGGAGATGCCACCGATAACGGCCACCGTGCGGATACCAAGTGGCTTTCCAAACTTGATGGTTTCTTCCTCAATCTGCTGAGCCAGCTCCCGGGTGGGAGCCAGGATGATGGCGTATGGGCCCTGGTCTGACTCTTCGATCCTGTGGTAAATGGGGCATCCCACAACTCCATAAGCTGTGGTCTCATCAGACCACAAGCAGGAACAGGACAAAGTCACTCTTAGGAGCATCTATGGGAATGGGCAGGCTGGTGATCCATATAAAAATCAGACTACAAGATAACCAAGGAAATCTTGGCTTCTCTCAACACACAACAAACAAAACAGCTATTGACTCTAGTCTGCCTCATCTGTCCTATCCACCAACCCACCCAACTGATAATGGCTGAGCCTACCTGTCAATTTTGGGAAGTGTGGTGATCCAGACCAGTAATGGGATGAGGAAGGCTGCCGTTTTGCCACTGCCAGTCTCAGCCACACCAATGATGTCACGATTCTGTAGCCCAATGGGAATGGCCTGACGCTGGATAGGTGTTGGCTCCTAAAGTGACCCAGAGCAAAAGTAATGAATGGGTAGAGAATCACACTGTCTGGGATAGCACTAACACAGTGGACAAAGCATGCTACCACCATATACTGAGACACATAGGAAAACCATGAGCCCTAAAGGCCCATGTAGTGGAAAGGTCACTTTCCACTACAAAGTGACAGGCATAGTGAGTTTGGTGCCACGGGCAGAGAAGACACTAAATAGCGAAGGAACAAAGTTCTCCAGTCCCAGCAACATTTACAGTCCTAGATGTAGGAGAGGAACTGGGGGACGCTCTGGGCCAGTCTGCCTTTACCTTGTAGCCACACTTATCAATGACTTCCAAGATATGTGGGGGCAGAGACGAGTCTTTCCAGGACCGGATGGGATTGGGGATCTTGCCACCTTTGGTGGTGATGCTATAGTCTTCACGGAAGATCCGCCAGTCCCTGTCTGTCATCTCATCTAACTTCTTCTGGGACCAATGGCGATCATCCCAGCGTTGCTTGGCTTCCTTCTTACGAAGTTTGCGGAGTCTTGCTCTGAAGAAGACATGATGAGGTTAAGCAAAACCAGTACAATACTTCCTAGACTCTGGGCTCTGCGCAACCACCCTAAACCCATTACTCACTCCTCCTGCTCCTTTTCTTCCAGGGTTCGCCTCTTTTCCATTAGGTCTCCATAGAAACGTGACTGTTCTCGCTTCTGTTGCTTTAGGTCAATGCCTGCAATGAAGCCTCGCCCCAACAGCTGCACCTGGTGCCGTTCTTTGTACCTGGGATGGAGCCAGAGGGAGAAAAATGAGCTATTCACAGCAAGGGCAGACTGCCAGTGTGCACCAATTCTCCCCACAGCCAGCATCTTCCCCTGCTCAGGAAGATGGCTCAGTGTTGGTCTATCAGCTTCCTCTTCCTAGCCCCGCTTGCTTTTTCTGTCACCAGCTTTTTAGGACCACTCAAATGTCCAAGCCCCAGGACCTGGGCACAAAGCCACTCACAGGGGGTTGTAGTCAATGGAGGTATCTTCAGACGCATCCCACTCAAACACAAACTTTCGGTCATTGAGATGCCTTGTTCGGCGCCGTTTTTTGATGCCACCCAGGTAACGCTCCTATCAGGGAAAGAGCACAAAGCTTGTAAGCCTCGAGGCCCTGACCTGAGACCAGAGAGACAAGTGACTAACCCTGGTCTGTGGGGTCTCATCGCGGCCCGCACCTTAATGGCGTGCAGCTCCTTGCTCTTGTCCTTTTCTTCCCGGATCTTCTGCCGTCCCTCCTCATCCTCGTTTCCATTGGTCTCCCGCTCCATCCTTTCCCTCCGTTCCCTCCGTTCTCTTTCCTGAGGATCTTCTGCAGACAAAGAAGGACAGCTGCAGAAATAGCTAGTGGGAGGAAGAGGTCACGGAAGGAGTGCAGTCAACAGGGACAAGGGAGGAAAGCAAGTGGACATGTGGTGGGAAGGGGACCTGACAGCTATTTCCATGAACTTTCACCATTCTTTCCTTTTCCAAACTCTGGAAAAGCACACCCCCATCTTCTGCCCTCCCTTTCTTTTTGCAATGGTTGGAGCTCAGACCCAGGGCCTTTTGAATGGTAGGCAAGTTCTACCAGGAGCTACAGCTCCAGTCTCAATTCCTACTCTTTCCATAATTTCACCCCATCCTTTCTACATAGGACAGAAAACAAACCCAGCATCTTCCTGCCCAAATCCTGGAACTGTTTCCTTTTCTTCCTCTCTTCTTCAAGCATCTTCTGGCGCTCCTCCACCTCCTGCTGCCGCCGCTTCAGAGCTTCAGCCTCCCGCTCTGCTTTGGAGAGGAATTTGGGCTTCAAGACAGAAGGGAATGGTTAACAGCATCTAGGGGCTGGAAACGACCATATATATCACTGCTAGAGAGACCCAGGAAGGCCCTAAATACTTGCTTAAGACAGTAAATATTCTGATAAAAACACATAGATGCCTAGGACTCTGCTATGGAATAAAGCTTTTGCTCATTAGAAGTAGGGCTGCGGGTACAGCTGAGTGTCATGGTAGTAACATAGCAGCTGCCTAGCATGGTAGTTCCATGAGAAAATAACAGATCAATACTGAGATGAGTGTCCACAGAGGTGACTGTGAAGACAGAAAAGGCGTCTACATCTGGGAACAAGGGTCTCAGCGGACTTCTCACTCCTAGAACTCCAGTGTTGAAGCTGCCTAGTTTGTGGCATTCGTTATGGCAGCCAGAACATATTACTCCAGACACCACAGTCTTACCTTAGCTTCAGCTTCTTCCTCAGCCTTTTTCTTGGCCAGAAGTTCCTCCAGGGACAGTGGCTGGATCTGAGCATAAAACATGGGAACTTGGTTTATAAAGATTCTCCCCACAGAGAAACCCTGTCTCGAAAAACCAAAAAAAAAAAAAGATTCTCCCTCATGGAACTAGAGACATGGCTCAGACATTAAGAGCACTGGCTACTCTTCTAGAGGACCCAGAAAAATTCCCAGCATACATATAGAAGCTTACGACTATCTATAACTCCAGTTCCAGGAGATCTGACCCTCACACAGACATACATGCAAATAAAACATCAATGTATATAAAAAATATAAAGGAATCGTCATCAAAAAACAAACAAACAAAAAAAACCCCCAAAATCCATTCTCTTTCTTAGATGGGCACTGATAGTAGTGGCAGTGGCCCACACCTTTAAGCCCAGCATTGGGGAGGCAGAGGCAGGTGGATCTCTGTGAGTTCCAGGTCATCCCGGGCTTCACAGAGAGACCCTGTCTTGGGGCGGGGACAGGCATCATCTCCCTTGAAGGAGACAGAGACGCATCAGCTGCCTTTACCTTAGGTCTCTTGTCACCATGCTCGTCCTCATCACCCTTCTTAGAGTCTCTGTCCTTCCGAGACTTGAAATCTTTTCCTCGACCAGGAGACAAGCTTTAAGGAAAAAGGAAGAAGGTCCATAGCGTCTTATCTTACCCCAGCCCCTGAATGAGGTTCAGGCTGAGCCTCCATGAGAGAATACAAGTTTTCCTATGACTCAAGACTAGCATAGTCAGCCATCATGTCCTAAAGCTTTCTCAAGTACGGCCTAGTCCCCTGCTTGCTCTGAAACCTAATTATGCCCCACCTTGGCCCCACTCTGCCTGAGCCTCCTTCTGACTGACCCTCAGCCCCACTCTGCCTGAGCCTCCTTCTGACTGACCCTCGGCCCCACTCTGCCTGAGCCTCCTTCTGACTGACCCTCGGCCACACTCTGCCTGAGCCTCCTTCTGACTGACCCTTTTGGAAAAGTGGACCTTCACTCCTGTTACCAAAGTTCCAAACAAGTCAGGACGTAGTGGCGCACACCTTTAGCCCCTGTACCCAGGAAGCAGACATAGGCAGATAGAGCTCTGTGAGTTTGGGGTCAGCCTGGTCTACATAGAGCTTTAGGACATCCAGGGCTACACAGAAAGACTTTGTCTTAGGAAACAAAAATCACACCCATAAGTCTCACCAACATGACCACTTAAACATGAGCTCAACGAGGAACACAACGGACATGCAGGGATGTGGAAGCTGTCCTCAGCCTACACAGACAACTACAGGCACCCCAGGAAGGCTGAGATCAAGGTTCTCCAGGAGCAAACATACACACCAAGTGGTTATCCAACACAAAGTGGTTATCCAACACCAAGTGGCCAGCCCTAAAATCACACACACAAGTAACACTGTATGTACTGAGAAGACTGTATTTATGTACTTTAGAATATATACATACACATACATGTATGTAACAATACTTACATGAAAACCAAAGGGGAGGTCATGAATTTGAAAGAGAGGAGGGGAATATGAGAGGCTTTTGAGTGGGGAATAAAAGGAGAGATGATATAATTATAGTATAATCTCAAAATATAAAAGAAATATTTTTTCAGTCTTTCATCTGATTTTATTTTCTCCCTTCAACCATAATAATATAATTTCCAAATTTTGTCTTAACTGGTGGGTCTGTAAACACAGGCTTATCCATCCCACTTACAGGCAAGGCAAACGCTGCTTCCTGAAATGGATCCTCTGGCCATCCAACCCTTGTCACCCCTTGTCTGGCTTTATCTTCTCTATACTGTGTGGCCACTTCACTGAGTCTCACCCCAGACCTTCCCATGGCTTCCATGAGTTCTCCATGGTTTTACATAGGATCTGTCTGATCTTTACCGCACTGCCACCACTTTCAGGACCCTGAGACTTCTTGTCAGCACTGTCACTCCCAGAGGCTGCAGCTCCTTTCCCTCCTTTTCCAGAACCACTTTTCCCCTTCAGCACCATCTCTTAAGCTTTCAGTTGAACTCTCAAAGAAATACTTTTTTAAAATTTAAAATAAGAAAAAAAAAAATCTAAACAGCAAGCAGGACAGGCATATTGGCTCACACCTGCATTCCAGCCCACAGGAGGACTGAGGCAAGTGCAAGACCACCCTGCCTTCCAAGTGGGACCCTGTCTAAAAAAATAATAAAAACCCAAACCAACCAACCAGAAACAGACGCAGGAGAGGTCTGTGGTTAGGTAGCCACTGCTCTCAAGGAAGACCCAGGTTCAGTTCCCAGCACCCATATGGTGGCTCACTACCGTGTGAAACCCTGGTTCTAAAGGACCTGATACCCTCTGTTGAGCTCCATGGGCACCAAGGACTCGTGTGGTGCACAAATATATATGAAGGCAAAACACTCATATGCACAAAATAAGATAAATAAATCTCAAAAAATAAAAAGCCAGGTATAGTGGTATATGCCTATAGTCCAAGCACTCAGGAGACCGAGGCAAGAGAAGCCCAAGTTCTAGACTAGCCTGTACCACACAGCGAGTTCCAGGCCAACCTGAAATACACAAGACCCTATCTTGCATGTGCCCCCAAATTAAAAATCTACAAAGAAAAATCCTCAACAATAGTCGCACACTGAAAAACAAAACAATACACAGTGAATTGAAGACACAGCTGAGCCCTCCCCAGGCGAGGAGAGTCTGTGATTTACACCCTGGTTTATCTTTCCCCTGCTCAATATCCCCAGCCCAGGCTCCTCACGCTTGCTGTGTGTTAAGCTGTAAGAGAGCACAGTAACCCTACAGAGCTCCTCTGAGTCTGCCTTTGCCTCTCACCCACACCACGAGCCTGATACCCTACAAAGTAAGGTGGCACTGTGGTGCTCTCTTGGAGCCTGTCCCACTCTCTCTCCTCTCTCTCTCTGGTTTTTTTTTTTAGAAAGGCTTTCTCTGTGTAGCCCTGGTTGTCCTGGAGCTTACTCTGTAGACCAGGCTGGCCTCAATCCTGGCTGCCTCTGCCTCCCAAGTACTGGGATTAAAGGTGTGTGCCACCATTTAAACTCTTTCATTGTTACATTGTGTGTTTGTGTGTCTCTGTATGTCTCTCTCTGTGTGTGCACGCGCATGCCTGTAAATATGTACAAGGTCAGAGGCCAACTGATGGAAGTCAATTCTCTCCTTTCCTCCTGTGGCTTCTGGGGATCAAACTCAGGCCATCAAACTTGTTGGTCAACAAGTGTTTTAAACTGCTGAGCCATCTTGCCAGTCCTTGGGAGCTCTTCCTCAATTTTTCCTTAATAAGTCAGTATTTGTTCTACTTAAAAAAAAAAAAGAAAGAAAGAAAAAAACAAACAAAACCCCAAACAAACAAAAAACCCTCTGCATAGTAAGTTTGCAGAGGAACAAGGTCACTGGGTAAGAACACTTGCTGATCTTGCAGAAGACCCAGGTTCAGCTCCCAGAACCACACAGAACTCCGCTCCCTGGGCATCCAACGCCCCCTTCTGACCTCGGAGGGCTCGTGGCATGCAGACAGTACACATGCACACACGTAGACAGAACAGACAGACACACATAAACAAATCTAAAGAAATCTACGTTTTGTAATTAAGACTCTACTTTTATTTTTAACTGTGTGTATGGGGAGGTGTGCATATGCTCCTGGAGGCCAGAGGCCATGGCTCCTATGGAGCTGTAGCCCCAGGCACTGGGAACACCTGATGTGGGTGCTGGGAGCAGCAAGTACTCTTAAGCACAGAGGCAGCTCTCCAGTCCAAATTAAAAATGTTTAAAAAGATATCCTACTAAATTTATATTGTGTAGCCTAGGTAAAAAATTGAATTGTATAATGAAGATATAGGAATGTTTGATTGACTGATACGTTTTTCAAATTAATTTCTCAGTTCCAAGAATAATCTGAACTTGTTTCAAACTATGACCTGAATTACTCTGCTTGCTGGGTTGTGTGTGCGTACACGTGTGTGCTAAGGCCACAGGACGGTATCACGTGTCCTGCTCCATCACTCTCTTCCCTACTTCTCTGAGACAGGGTTTCTCACTGAACCTGAAGCTAGGCTGGTGGCCAGAAAGTTTCAGCAATCCTCCTGCCTCTGCTCCCTACAGCACTGAGGCTGCAGGGGAGAAAGCAGCAGCACTTTCATTGTGGGTATTGGGATCTGAACCCCACTTTACTTTCTTGTTGTTGTTGTTTTTAATTTTATTTGCATTTATATTATGTTGAATTAATCCCTGTCCCATAAGTTCTTGTTTCCTGTTTTCTTCTGGGATATTTTTTCCTTTTGTTCAGCCTTGTCCAGCTTAGGAAACAGTCTGTTCCTTTTCCATGAGGATCATCTGAATGTGGAGGGAAGCTCACACAAGAGTTAACCTGACCTACAATGCAGCAGTGCATCTTGGGTACTCTGTTCCTCTAGCTGTCCAATGACTAGAGGTCTGGTCAGCACACTCTGCATTCTCAGCTCTGTTCTGGGAGTGCTGACCCTGTTGTCCAGTCCCCTCTGGGTTCGACACACCTTGGGACTCTATCATTATCCTGCTTGGATGCCGAACATTGCTTTAAAGCGACATTTTTCAGATACCTGGTGGCTTTTCAAATATGCCTACCTCTGGTGGCCTGGGCACTTACACAAGTGTTAAAATGAGTGTAAAGACTTGACCTTCTTAGCCAGGCGGTGGTGGCGCAAGCCTTTAATCCCAGCACTTGGGAGGCAGAGGCAGGCGGATTTCTGAGTTCGAGGCCAGCCTGGTCTACTGAGTGAGTTCCAGGACAGCCAGGGCTACACAGAGAAACCCTGTCTGGAAAAACCAAAAGAAGACTTGACCTTCTTGAGTTACTTCATTCTGAAGGGCTTTCTGGGACAGGACAGTAGCTAATCATCTTTATGGGTCACAGGCTGCTTTAAGGACGAGCCATTTTACTTTCTGAAGAAGATACATGCTGAGCTGAGCACAGAGGCTCACACCTGCAATCCCAACACTTCCGAGGCCAAGCGAGGCAGGAGGAGCAAGAGTTCAAGGCCGACCATAACTGGTCTACACAGGAAGTTGCAGGCTACCCAGGGCTACGTAAGAAGACACTGATTAATCAAACAAACAAATAAATGGAAAAGGCACACACTTTCTGAGGAAAACAATTCGGTAGAAACTACCAATGGGATCTGCTAAGGGAAACCTATTTCCTTCCATGAAGCTAAGCCATGGAAGGGGAGAGCTGGACAAATCTCCTAAAGCCCAGTCACTCCTTACCTGGATCTTTTGCGGTCCTTGTCCCGTCGGTGTCCATCCTTGTCCCGCTCCCGCTCCTTCTTACTCCGGTCCCGGTCCTTATCCCGCTCCCGCTCTTTGTGCCGTCGCTCCCTGGAAGACAGAACATTGAAGAAATCCCTGGTTGGTCCTATAGTTTCTTACCTCACTGAGGCCTGAGAAGGTTCTATGCTCTCTTCTCCTAAAAGTAACGGCTAACAAACTGGAGAATGTACTTCTCAGGGAAATTTTGAGGAAATTCTAGTAAGATCTGTGTGTGTGTGTGTGTGTGTGTGTGTGTGTGTGCGCGCGCGCGCATGTGCACATGCATATGGTGTGTATGTGCATGATGAATGCATGGTAGTATGCAGGTACAAGCAGGACGTCAGATGACTTCCTCCACAGCTCTTGGCATTGGACATGAGGGCTCTATGATGGCTATACTTGGTTGTAAACTTAACCACGTCTGGAACTCAAACCCAAATATGGAGGGTACATCTGTGAGGGATTTTTGCTTAATTTGAAGTAGAAAGACCCACTCTAGTCCAAATCTTTGAGGTAGGAAGACAAGCCTTTAATCAGATCTAACCTGGCCATACCTTCTGTTGGAAGCTCATTTAAGGACAAGAAGAAAGCCTCGCCCTGCCTGCCCTGCCTGCACGCCCTCACTTTGCTAAATCCATCCCTTTTCCAAGTCTAGACAACTTGACTAACACAGTCTCTACTGGACTAGAGACTCACCATTCTGGCTAATCTGGCTGGCCAATGATCTCGTGGAGCCTGCCTATTTCTGGAATTACAGGCATTCATAGCTTTTTTACTTGGATGCTGGAGATTTGAACTTAGGTACTTATGCTTACCACTGGGAGATCTCTCCAGTCCTTTTACTTAAAAAACCAACCAACCAACCAACCAACCAACCAACCAACCAACCAACCACCACCACCAACAAAACCCCTTCTATGTGTGTTTTCCCACAAGTATGTCTGTTGCCCACAAGTACATGTGTGCCTGTTGCCCAAAGAGGCCAGAGGAGGGCTCTGGATCCTGTTGAACTGGAGTTACCGACTGACGTGAGTCACCATGTGGGTGTTCAGAAGCCTACAAATTGAGCCTGGGCCTTCTGAAGAGCAATCAGTGCTCTGAGCTGTTCAGCCATCTTCCTTCCTTCCTTCCTTCCTTTCTTCCTTCCTTTCTTTCTTTCTTAAGATTTATTTCATGTATGTGAGTACACTGTGGCTTCCTTCAGACCCACTAGAAGAGGGCATTGTATCCCATTACAGATTGTTGTGAGCCATCATGTGGGTGCTGGGAACTGAACTCGGGACCTCTGCAAGAGCAGTCAGTGCTCTTAACCGCTGAGCCAGCTCTCCAACCCTCTTTCTTTTTTGTAAACAGGATCTCTCAGAGAACCTGGAGCTTACAGGCTGGCTGGCTGGCTGGCTGGCTGGCTGGCTGGCTGGCTGGCTGGCTGGCTGGGCAAGCCCATCCACAGGGGCTCTGCAGGTGCGCGCTGCCACATCAACTCTTACCTGTGTGCTCAGGATCCTAACTCAGGTCCTCATGCTCGCATGCGAGTGTTTACCACTGAGCCCAGGCTTGACCCTTGACAGCACAGATCCTGATCTAAGAGGATCCTCCCGAGCGCTGTCACTGAGTTACGTTTTAGTAGTGAGGGCAGATTAGGGGCTATGAGAACAGGTAAGCCATCTGCCTTGACCATCTGCATCTCCACTAAAAGCTCATTTTCCATCTTCAGGAACTAGTCACTCAGCTGGGTACCATGGGAACGCTATAGGCACAGCCTCAGGAAGGCTACACAGTGAGACTGCCCTTCAGAAAAGCGGAGGAAAAAGGAACGGGAATGCTGTGTGTCCTTGGAGGTCACCTGGGACAAGGGGAGGCTCCTGTACAAAAAGCAGTTGTTTAACACTGCAGGTGTCAAACATACCCTGCCCCCCTCCTCACATAACAGAATACAAAGTCACTTTACCTCTCTGTAGACTTGGAACGGGACCGAGAGCGAGAACGGCTACCTCCTCGACGCCTATCCCGTGAGCGATGCCGCTTCCTGTCTTTAGATGGGGAGGACTTCCGATCCCGGTCTCTATCGCGATCTCTCTCAGGAGTCCGTGATCGCTTCCTTTCCTCCTTGGGTGATGCGTCTCGGTCCTTTTTGTCAGCCAGTTCTCCTGCCATCTGGGTGAGAAAGATAAGTATTCCTCATGTACAGTTCGGCAAAGCTACCGATACATTTATCAGTATACCCGCTTCACAGATGAGGAAACTGAGGCACGGGTGCATACACTAACTTGCTTGAGGTAACACAAGCTCTAAATAGCAAAGACCTGGCAGTCTATCTTGAAAAGCCTGTACTTACTCATTACACTATATTGCAATTTCCTTGTGATTTCTCTTATATATTCACTATTCGATTGTTGAGACAGGGCTAGCCAGGACTATTATCTCAAAAATGAAAAGTAATCAACACCATTTAAAAAACAAAACCCCAGAGGAGAAACAAAACACTTTTATTCAGATTTAAAAAAAATGCACCTCTAGATGGCTTGGTCTCAGGTGTCCACTACACAAGCACGAGGACCAGAACCTGGACCCAGTGCCCATGTGAGGAACCAGGCATGCTGCACCACCTGTAGCCCCAGAGCTACTCAGGCAGACAGACCGACCCTGAAGCCCAGTGGCAGCCTGACCAAGCTGATGAGCCCTGGGTCCAGTTTGTTTTTTCGAAAGATAATGCATAGAGCCACTGCAATGGTTCTGTGTGGGAAGGTGCTCCATGCCCAGCCTGACAAACTGAGTCTGACTCCCGGAATCTTCGTGGTAGGAGGAAGAACTGACTCCTCAAACTCATCCTCTGACCGCTACACGTGCACTGTGGCAAGTGAGTGTGTGTACACACAGAATATAAATAAATGTGACATGTCACGAGCTTTTAAATTAAATAAAATATGGTAGACAGTGACTCCTAATGTCAACTTCTGAACTACCTACCTACCTACACACACACACACACACACACACACACACACACACACACACACTGTACCTCTAGTTAAGCAATGGGAAAAACGTGAAGGGTGCCCAGGAGCTGCCTGGGAAACAATTATTTCAATAAAAACATTAAGCAATGGAAAGTGTCTCAACTAGAAGTCCCAGAGGTGACTGACTGATAGGCTGACAATGTCTCCTCAGGTCTCCCAGCCTGGTGGTCTGTCTTCTTTAGGTAGACAGGCCTATCTACTGTCCTCCTGAGAGGTTTGAGCAGGAGTCTGATCTACTCCCCTCCTCCCTGAGGTATGCTGCACAGCACAGCACACTGCCAACTGTTCTCCAACTATAAAAGCGAGTTCACCCAGGGACTAAAGGACACGCAAATCTGAAACCGCCGCTGTGCCATCATCATCCCTGACTTGGGGCACATCATCTTAAGAGTTTATTTGATTCCCAGGTGATACGGCTGGAACATCAATGCCCTAAGCATTTTGTTACAGTCCTCCTCTCCGGTACCAGAAGGGAAAATTTGAGGATGAAAAAACCAAAACCAACAAACAGCATTTTCTGAAGTTTTATCTCACAATTAACCAAAAAATGACGGAACAGTCTAAATCAGTGTATCATGCATTTCACAGAATGGCGCTTCTACTTATAGCCCTAAGAAAACAGCCCAAAAGAAAGAAATGCTTTCTCTATAAAGCATCCTTGGGTTTTTCTGTTTGGTTTTTGTTTTGTTTGTTTGTTTGTTTGTTTGTGACATTGCCTTTCTATGTGGCCCTTGGCTGGCCTGGAACTCACTATGTAGACCGGGATGGCCCCAAATTCTCAAAGATCTGCCTTGATCTACTTTTAATGCCAACTGCTGGGATTAAAAGTGCATGCACCACATCTGGCCTCACTCTTTCAACAAGTATGCACTAACACTTTCTAGTGCCAGGAGCTGTTCTGGGTCCTGGAGAGACACTGTAACTAACAAATTCTCTGATTTCACGAAGCACGAATTCAGCGTAGCACGTTATTTCAGATACTCAGAATAAGCTCCAAAAAGGTAACCAGATGGAGTAATGTGGTATGGAAAGATAAGAAGGAACTCTCAGGGAAGACTTCTTAGGTTGACATTTACACTGAGATCTGACGGTAGAAGAAACACCCGTGGGATGACTGGGAAAGAGAGCTCACAGAGACAGCGGCTGAGTGGGTACAGAACCTCGGGAACGCTAACTCCAGAGAAGGTCAGTGGGACGGCCACCGGCAGGCTCAACGGGAAAGCATGCCTGCTAGCAAACCTGACCATCTGAGACTGATCCCTGGGACCCACGTGATAGAGAGAGAACTGATCTTTAAAGTTGTGCTCTTGTGTCTACACATGGCACGGCTGCACACAGGTCTCCTACCACCAAACAATAAAACAAATAACCAAAGACAAGGTCAGGGGCTGGAGAGATAGGTCAATGGTTAAGAGCACTGGCTGCTCTACCAGAGGACCTGGGTTTGGTCCCAGCACCACACAATGGCTGGTAAGCACCTGTAATTCCAGGGGATTCCGACACCTTGCTTTGACCTCCTCAAACACCAGGCACTCAAGTGGTGCACAAACATAAATGCATGAAAAACACCCATACATACTAAAAAAAGAAAAGAAAAGAAAAAGATGAATGAGTTGAAGTCAAATCATGAAACTGTTAGAAACCGGGGCAAAGGTACTTGGATTTCAACTTAAAACCAAGAGTAGGAACTAGATTTGGGGGGGGGGGGGGTGGAGTGGAAGTTATGGTGGCTTTTACTACAGCTTTAGGATAAAAAGGAAAACAAGAAAAGAAAGGAAGAAAAAGATTACAAACTTGAGTGATGTTTGTCTGGGAGAGATTGGGAACTGGCAATAAAAGCAAAATACACCATTAGGGGCCAAGGCAAAGGCCCCTAACTTTAAGTTCAACTTAATCTCAACGAGAACATTAGAAGGCCTTTAAACAGAGTATGATACAACCAAAAATCACATTAGAAAAGAATTACTCTGGTGACTTACAGAGAAATATGTAGACTTTTTTAATTACGGAAAATGCTTAGTAGTCCACAACTGTAATCATAGCACTAGGAAGGCGAAAGCAGTACCGAGCGTTCAAAGAACAGACTAAGCTGCATACTGAACTCAAGGCCAGCTTAAGCTACAGAAGACCCGGTCTCCAAAAGACCCTGGCCGTGCTTCCCAGTTCTTTGTAGGGCAAAGGCCAATTATTTTCATCTAGTTGTTAATGAAGCGCTACTATATATGCAAGATTCAGTTATAGGGCCTGTGAAAATTACAAAATGAAATTCTGTCCACAGGAAGCAGCAGAAGGCATGAGACACGCCAAGATAAGAACGCTCAGACGAAGAATCCAAAGTTGCCGTTTCTGGAAAGAGGATATAGAAGGATCCAGAGGAAGTGGCTCTTTTTAAAGTATGGGTAGAATCTGAAGATGTGCAACTGTGGGTCAGGGTTAGAACTAATCTCCGGCAAAAGCAATAATACTGGCAACGCCGAAGCCGGAAGGCATGGAGTGGGTTTTGGGAGCACATCAGAGTTCCAGTCTGGCCGAAGTAAAGGAACAAGAATTAGGTCAGACTGACGAATAGCAAGCGCGATGTCCAAGGGCCAAAGTCTAGGGCATGATATAGTCCTGGAGATGGCCTGTGCCCGGGGCGGCCAACACTGCTCCCGGGGCCCGCGCCCCTTCGCTCTTGCCCGCCAGAGCTGCCCTGGCTCGTGCCCCTTCCCTGAGGCGTTCTTCCCCATCCGGTCCCAGAGGCTGAGGCTACGGCTATCTTCCCGCTCCTCACCCACTCTCCAAACTCGTGGGAGCCGCCTCCACCGCCAAGACTCACCACCCCGCGCCTAAACCGCCTAACGCGGCCTCAACGTCGCCGAACAGTCGCCATCTTTCGCGTTTCCTGATCACGGAGGAGCACCCTGGCCGCGCGGGGAGCCGGGAAAGCGAGTTCCTGGGCCTACACTGCGCGAGCTGACGAATAAACCCCTAAAACTACTAATCCCAGAATGCACGGCGCGAGGGCCTGTCGGGCCGCGAGGTCTTCTGGGTAATGTGGTTCACCGAAGGTTCCGTGTTTGTAGAAGAAAGAATTTTACAAGTGTTATCTTTCAACTTACAAGGTTCTTTCGCAGCACAGTCTTTCTGGAATCTTCTAGTAGATATTGCAGTTAACTTCAGTCAAAACTGGCAGCTTTCAGCGAGAAAGGATATACGGTAACAAATATTTTACTTTTTTGAAAAAGTTTTTTTTACAAAAATTGTGAGAGAGGTTATTGCCTCCCTGGATGAATGAAAGATAGTACAGTTTCACAGTAAAACGACTCCAATCGTAGGAAGGTATCTTAGCAACCTAAGGCCCCCAGGAGGATGAATTCCTTAACAGCCCCAAACTGTTCCCCTACTCCCAATAAATAATAAGCTAACATTCCAAAAGTTTCCCTAGAAGGACTTTCTCCTAAAGTGTCTTTATTATTTACTCAACATTCCAGATGGGACCTTGGTTCCTCGTTTTCTTGACCTTTAGAGACTGCCCACTTGGGCTACTTGTTATTGTTGATTTCTTCCTTCAGGTTCTCCATACATCAGTCCACTGAAGTTTTCTCACTTCCTTCCTCTTTGTTTTAAACTACCGTCAGCACCCGCTGAAACAGAATGCAAACTGTGCGCGCTAGGATGGTTGAGATTAACCGGGGTACCGACTGCTTCCTTTCACAACATTTTCCATCCTCAGGTTTGCTTTAATCCCACATAGTTGTTGGTCATTCTTTAAATTTATTCACCAGACAGTGGTGGCACATGCCTTTAATCCCAGCACTTGGGAGGCAGAGGCAGGCGGATTTCTGAGTTCAAGGCCAGCCTGGTCTACAGAGTGAGTTCCAAGACAGCCAGGACTACACAGAGAAACCCTGTCTCGAAAAACAAAAACTAACTAACTAAATAAATAAATAAATTCTATTTTTATGTGTATTGCTGCATGCATATCTGTATAAGGGTATCAGAGTTCCCCTGGAACTGGAGTTATGGACAGTTGGGAGGTGTCATATGGATGCTGAGAATATGAACCTGGGTCCTCTGGAAGAAAAACCAGTGCTCTTATCTGCAGAGCCATCTATCTCTCTAACCCCAGATCTGGCTTTTCTTTCAGTTCTCAAAGGTCAGTCTTAATCTAGTGGGTATAATGAACACTAGAGGGCTCTCCACTCACAGACTGAAAGCCTAACGAGAGGGGGAGAGAGAGAGAGAGAGAGAGAGAGAGAGAGAGAGAGAGAGAGAGAGAGAGAGAAGAAGAAGAAGAAGAAGAAGAAGGAGGAGGAAGAGGAGGAGGAGGAGGAGGAGGAGGAGGAGGAGGAAGAGGAAGAAGAGGAGGAAGAGGAGGAAGAGGGGAGGAGGAGGAAGAAGAAGAAGAGGAGGAAGAGGAGGAGGAGAAAGAAGAGGAAGAAGAAGAAGAAGAGAGAAAGGTGGGAACTTTAAAAAACCTTTTGCTATTATTTTTGCTATTATTTGACAGTCTTCCAAGTGTCTGGCTCCAGGCTTGACATTTAGGCTAAGGTTTCTTGTCTTACTTAGTCGACATAACAGTATGAGCTGGGCATTCTTTGATTTTAGTAACAAGGAAAGTGTAGCCTACTGCATCTGCCTTTTGAGTCCACAAATCTAAAAAACAGAAGGGGACCTGAATCCTTCGGGTTCATGTGACCTCAGAGACCTTACCTTTCCCCTTTTCAGAATACTATTCTGTATACACACTCAATAATGATTATTTATATTTATTTATTTAAATCGTATATGTATGCTTTGTTTTTTCTTTTTTTTTGCCTGTATGCATATATGGGAACCTTACGGTGCTTGAGGCATAAGGAAGCCAGAAGAGGGTATAAGATCCCCTGCGACTGGAGTCACAGAGGGTTGTGAGCCACCATGTGGTTGCTGAGGATCAAACCCAGGTCCTCTGGAAGAGCAGCCAGTGCTCTTAGCTACTGAGCCATCTCTCTAAGCCCTAAATGAATGCTTTTTAAAAAGAGTAAATTGAGACTCAGAAAAATAAAAAGCCTGGTCTGAGTTCACAGTGACAGTTTCCTAGTACTTTGTACTTCTCAGGACACAGCTAAGAAAGACGCCAGTCTGCTAGATCCCTGCTGACTTTACTTTTCTAGCTCTCTTATGATTAAGGACATGAAGACCACTGTTGCTATGTTTGTGTTGGGTGTGATGTGTGATGTGCGTTCATGTGTATAGGCACAGGCTTGCCGTGCACATGGAGGTCATATGACAACCTGCAGTCTCAGTCCTTGGCTATCATCTTGTCATCTTGTCTTCACCTTCCATCTCACTGTGGAAGCGCTGGGATTACAGACATGTAGCACATGCAGCTTTATGTGGGTTCAGGGATTTGAACTCAAACCTTCATGTTTGCAAGGCAAGCACTTTAGCCACTGAGCCACTCTCCATCCCTCGAGATTATATTTAGTAAGGATCAAAGCTACTCTCCTATTTAGCAACATGGCTAACAATAAGGGGTACATGTAATATAGTTAACAGTGAGACTTGGTTTGAATCCTTATCTTCTGCATATTATATACTATATATAATATATAAACTATATAATATGCATATTACATATTAGCTTATTAAATAACATATTACATGCTATGTAGTGTGAATTTTATATTATATAATGTGATTACATAAAATATATACTATAAAACATGCATATTATATAGTAGATAGTATTTTCTCTTGCATCACTTATAAAACAAAAATAATAATACTTCTTGCTTTACAGGATGTGTTAGCAAGGCAGTTAAAAGTGCATATTCTTGATACATGCCTATACTACCAGCACTTGTGAAGTGAGGGTAGAAGTATCAGCCATTGTTCAAGGTTACTCTCTGCTACATAGTGAGTTCAAGACCAATCTAAGCTGCATAAGACCCAGACAGTGGTAGTGCATGCCTTTAATCCCAGCAATGGAGGGGGCAGAGGCAGGCAGATCTCTGTGTCTTTGAGACCAGTCTGGTCTACAGAGTGATTTCCAGGGCAGCCAGGGGGCTACACAAAGAAACCCTGTCTTCAAAAACCAAGAAAACAAACCAAAACAAAAACAAGACCCAGTTTCAACTCCTACTCTCTCCACAAAACAAACAAACCAACAAACAAACAAGAAAAGACCATATTATGTTGCCAAATATAGTGTCAAGAGCCAGCCACTCAGGAGGCTAAGCACGAGAGGATCGCTGTGCCCAGAGCTGGAGTCCAAAGGGTACTTCCTTCAAAGAGAGAGAGAGAGCTCTAGAGAGCAAATTGAAAGCAAGATGGGCAAGGAAGAGGAGAAAAGACAAAAGAGAAAAGAAGAAAACAAATTTTAAGTGCGCATTTAAAAGATAGACTTGGTATCCTGCTGTGGTGTGATGGCACAGCGCTGGAATCCCCACACTCAGGAGACCGGAGGATCGGAGGATCAGAGAATCGGCTGGAGAAATTCCTCTGGTAGCTTGTAACTTGAAACCACCCTAGGCGGCAGCAGCTGGGCATAGCGGTGTACACCTTTGATACCAGCCCTTGGGAAGCAGACGTGGGCAGATTTTTGTGACATCTAGGTCACCTCTGGTTATATATAGTAGTAAGACCCTGTCTCCAAAAAAAGTTCCAGAGTTCCACACTTCCTGGATTTATACACTCACTTAAATACTCCGTGGCTGCGTGGTTTGGGCCACTAATCTCTCGGGATGTCCTTGCCTGTATAATGAAATAGGTAATCGTTCAAAAGGTTATCACAGATATACAAAGGGCTCTGACACACAGCAAACGTAAAACAAATATTAACTAGTTTTATCTTGAAGGTTAAGTCTGATTATTTAAAGCAGATGCATAAAATGAGGCTGACGAGGTAATTCAGCAATGAAAAGCACCTACTGTTCTTGCAGAGGACCTGAACTTAACTCCTAGCACCCACATAGTAAGGCAGCTCATAACAACCTGTTAATTCCAGCTCCAGGAGGTCTTATGCCTCTGGTCTCTGAGGACACCTGCATTCAGATGAACGCATGCACGCACGCACACAATTAAAAATAAAATGAAATCTTTTAAAAGAATAGATGCATAACAATAAGTTATCTTTTGGAGACAAGATCTTGCTACATCACAGAGCAGACTGACTCCTGCCTCAATTCTCCTGCCTCAGCCTCCCAAATGCTGGGCTGCAGGCATACACCATATGATAGTTTGTATATCCTTGCCCCAGAGAGTGGCACTACTTGGAGGTGTGGCCTTGTTGGAATGGGAGTGTCACTGTGGGTGTGGGCTTAAGACCCTCATCCTAGCTGCCTGGAAGTCAGTATTCTGCTAGCAGCCTTCAGATGAAGATGTAGAACTCTCAGTTCCTCCAGCACCATGCCTGCCTGGACAGTCATATCCCCACCTTGGTGATAATGGACTGAACCTCTGAACCTGTAAGCCAGCTCCAATTAAATGTTGTCCTTTATAAGACTTGCCTTGGTCATGGTGTCTGTTCACAGCAGTAAAACTCTAAGACACACCACCATACTTAGTCATAGTAACTTTTTAAGATTTTTTTAATTTTACCTCTATGGGTGTTTTGTCTGCATGGTCGACCACATGTCATGCATGTGGTGACCATGGAGGCCAGAAGAGGGCGTAAGATCTCTGGGGCTGCAGTTACAAATGTCAGCCACTGTGTGCATGCTGGGAATAGAACTTGGATCCTCTGGAAGAGTAAGAAGTGTTCTTAAATCCTGGGCCATCTGCCCAGTCTCCCTAATAACTTTTAATTTCTATTATTATTCTATGAACCTTTGAGAACAAGAGGTGTGAGTCACTAAGGAAGAGATGTTAAACTGAGCTACCATCAGTGGATATTAGAATTGGAAAATCAACAAAAGTTACCTCTCCTTGAACTCAGGAAATGGGAATTCTAGGAGCCACTCCTGGGGTTTGAACTAGTCTATGTAGCACCTACTGGGAGTGGGACCCAGCAGCTTGATCCTCTATTTGAGGTGAGCTTTCTCTCTTCAGTCTCTGCAGGGCAGTGGTTTTCAACCTGTGGGTCTCTACCCCTCTGGGGTTGCCTATCAGATATCTACATTACGATTCATAACAGTTGCAAAATTACAGTTATGAAGTAGCAAGGAAATGATTTTATGTCTGGGGGTCAGCACAGCATGAGGAGCTGTATTAAAGGGTTGAGGCATCAGGAAGGTTGAGAATGCTGCTGCTCCAGGGTCTAGGGCAGTGGTCCTCAAAAGGAAGTGACTTTATCCAGTGAACATTCGGTAATATCTAGAGACATTTTTGGCTGTGACAATTGGCACATGCTACTCTCATCTAGAACCACGGATGCCGGGGCTTCAGCTGAACATCATACCCTACATAGACAGCCCCTTAAACAATACAATCCGCATGTCCAGTGTCAGGATACTGAGGTATGGAAGGAAGCCCTACTCCAGGACCAAGGAGCTCTTTCTTGGCTCAGCAGGATGTGAGTGGGATTCGGAGAATTGGGACAAGGTGCTAGGGACCATAGAGACAGCCACTCTAACTCCCAAAAAAGGGATACGAGACAGCTCACAAAGATCGTCACAAAGAGCAACACCACAAACCCATCAGCTTCTTCATATGTTATATTTCATTAATAAATAGGTTTTCTTCTTTAAACACAAACGTATAACAGATTGAAGCGCTCCCCCCTCCCCCCAATTCCAAAGACAAGAGTCTATAAAACAAACGCCAACGGTACCGCCCGAAGGGCAGGAAGTCTGGTGATCCTCCATCAGTCCTGCCTCCACAGCACCACCACCCACACATTCTTCAAGAGAGGGGGCCTGGGGCTTCTCCCTTGGGCCCCGGGGACTTCAGTGAGAAGTATGTGAATGTATGATGTCACCTCTCCATGAGGCATGGGCTATGCAAAGATGAGGTTTCCTTCTTAGGTCTGGTCAGCCCTCACCCTCCTGGTTTCAGTGATGAAGCATCTGGGTTAAGCCCCCAAGGGAGCGGCTTCCCGGCTTCCTGGCTTCCCATTCTCCAGTCCATAGCCGCTTCTTAAAGGGGAAGAGAAGGGATCAAGGACCCCGCCCCAAGCCTGCATGGGAACGCTGTGTGGAAGAAGCGTGATGTCGAAGGTGAGGCCAGCATGTCCCCATCTCCCCAGTACCCGCCCTTCCTTTGGAGTAGGGGGACACTGAGGTAACGACCCCCTCCACAGCCTAGTGCCTGGCTTGGGGTGTGATGGTTCTTGCTTAAAGTCAGGCCCTCCTGCCAGGCTTGACATCTTCTTCAGTTCCATTCCTGTCTCCTAAAGCCCTCTGTGGCCATCTGAAAACGTCACATCCGGTGTCTTAAGCTGTCTCATCCTCCCTCTCCCCGAGCCTCTGCACCCCAAGGGAGGAAGTGGGGGCCCGTCTCCCTCGCCTCCGGCTCCAACTTCACATGATGGAACAGCTTTTGGCCTTTTCCTTCTTGAATGTAGACGAGATGAGTTCAGAACGACTGGGGAGGTGGAGTAGTCGCTTGGAGAGGCTTCGGACTGGGCTCTTCGGGGGCACTGGGCTAGGCTTGTTCAGACACACCATAGATGCCGTCCGGAAGATGCTTTGGATGCTCGTCTCTGAAGTGAAAGCCGAGCCCTCCAGGTAGATTTCTGCGCCCAACTGCTTGGCTATCGCACAGCCCTGTAGGAGAAGTGCCGTCATTAACGCAATGGCTTAAGCCGCCTAGGGAATATCATGGCGTTCTTTCTAAATATCACGTGCCCTCTCAAGTGTCTGCTCCAGCAAAACATCAGGATTCCATGCGTCAGCCCACTGCTGGTCCTCCCCCAGCCCCTGCCAGCATTCACAAAGGTGAAGACTGACTGCACCTTAGACTCACTTACAATGGTTTAAAAAGTGTAATGATGCTGACCAGGTACGGGGGATGTCTGGGGATGGCACAGGCCTGAGGTCTTAGTGATGGACCCTGGGGCTTCAAGCATGGTAACCAAAACATTTCTTTCATGTGAGTGTCTGTATGTCCGTGTGTATACTCACGCCACGGCATCCATGTGGAGGTCAGGGGACAGTTTGAGGAAGCCAGTTCTCTCCTCCCGCCACGTGGGTCTCAGGGATCAGAATTCAGGTCATCAGCTTAGTGGCAATTGCCCTTCCCCTTTAGCCCCTCATGTTAGGATGTCCCCACCTCCCCCAGGTGATTCTAATAAGAAATATCAACAAACATTCTTACACTCCTGTGCGCATTAAAATTATTCCGGGGACTGGTGAGCCGTCTCAGAGAAGCAAAGAGCTCCCACCAAGCTTGACAACCTGAGTTCAATCCCAGAAACCCATGTGGCAGAAGGAGAAAACCAACTCTTGAAAGTCCACACATCACCTTTAATCCCAGCACTTGGGAGACAGAGGCAGGCGGGTTTCTGGTTCGAGGCCAGCCTGGTCTACAGAGTGAGTTCCAGGACAGCCAGGGCTACACAGAAAAACCATGTCTCGAAAAACCAAAAAAAGAAAAAAGGAAAAAGAAAAAAAAAGTCCACACATGAGTGTTGCATGTACCACTCACACAATTAAACAAGTAATTAAAAAGTATCCTCCAGTCTTGTCAGAGAAATACAGATTTCCGTATCTTTCTCCCACAGTTATTTTACAAGGAAAGAATGCGGAATTTGAAATTCTAACAGTCACTTCTTTTTGTTTGTTCATTTTAATTTGGTTTTGGTTTTTTGAGACTGAGCCTTATTGTGTAGCCAGGCTGGCCTCAAACTTGGAACCCTTCTGCCACCGCCTCCTGAGTTCTGGGATTACAAACTATTACAAACTATATCCAGCTCTAACAAGCATCTTTAATGAGTCTGATACATATGGTTTCAGAAAAAAAAATGCTGGCACACACACGGGAGAGGCTTGTAGGCTAACCTATGGTAAGATTCTAAGTAAATAAGTTCTTGCTACCCCAACCCAGGGGACATTTTGCTATTTATAGATAGCCCCCCCAATACTAATTCTATCTTACCATAGCCTTTTCTATCTCACCTGTGCACACGCGTGCATGCACACCCACAGGAGCACATGTGCACGCACACGCGCACGCACACACACACACACACACACACACACCTGCTCGTAGGAGATAGGCGCCTGCTTCTGGTGGGACAGTTCCATTAGAGTACTCAAGTCCGTTCGAAGATCTGTCTTGCAGCCAATAAGCAGAACACGTGTGCTGGGACAATAGTCTAGGATTTCTGTTCTCCACTGAGGGTTGGAGCAAAAAGGGAGGTAGAAAGCAAAGAAGTCAGTGGCAGACAGAAACCGGAGTCCAGCTGGCACCATTGAGCTCACTGCTCAGTTTATCAGGTCCCAGTCTTCCCTCTGAGTCATGGCATCTCTGCTGCACTAATTACATCATCTTCCTGCCCATGAGGCCTTTGGTGGCACCAGTGTGCTAACCCAGGATCCTGTCCCTTAAGTCAACAGCACAGTCACCATCAGGAACACAGGGCAAGTCTCCCACTCCCTGCCATACAGAAAAGATTTGGATCTGTCTTCTTTCCTCAGTCAAAAGGCAAACAAGCCCTGAATACTTGTAGCTGGAGTGAGGCAACCTCTTCCTTAAGAAGCTAGGCAAGCCCCACAGTGTCTCCCGCAGTGTCTCAGTGTAGGCAGATCCTGCCGCTCAGACCCTGCTAGTTGAGCCCTGACCAGCCTGACTCAGCGGGCCGAGATCGCAGTCCACAGAAGCTGCTCCCAAAAGGCCTCATTCCACACGTCACTAGAAGGTTCTCTGCCTTCAGAACCTCCCCTAGCCTGGCCTCTGGGATGCTAGTATAGGAGAAAGAAAAGGCGGAAGGCTGAGGGGAAGGAGACCCAGGTTCAACCCAGAGCCACACAGCTAATGGTAAGACCTCAAGCAAAACAAGTGTTTCCTGGCTGGTGGCAGAAGGATTATGGGACGAGGGCCCTTCTTGTTCTTCTAGGAAGACACTATACATTTATCCTCCCCTCCACCCCCAATCCTGGGGGTTACCCAAGGCCTTGCTTGTGTAGGGGAAGCACCTCCTAACTGCGAATCATCCTGAGCCCCGTTGGATTTTCATTTAGAGACAGGGTCTCACTAAATTGTCTGATCTTGAACTGGTTCCAAGCCCCAGGTAAACTTGAACTTAAGATTCTCCTGCTTCGACGCCCCTCCCCTACCCCCAGTAGCTAAGCTTCCAGCAGACACCGTCACCTCCAGCTTAGCCACACCTTCTTGAGCGCGCTATCCATGGTCTCTGGACGGCTGATGTCAAAGCATAGCAAGACTGCATCTGAGTCGCTGTAGCAGAGTGGCCGGACATTGTCATAGTAAGGAGAGCCTGGTGTAAGAGAAGAGCTGAGTGAGCTGCTGCATCTTCTCTGCTCTAGAGGCCTAAGTCCAGGGGTCCCTGGGGAATGTGATTCTTGATCCCTTCGCGTCCATCTATGTACCGGGGCACTGAGCTATTTCATAGACGCTTGGGATATGACCATCTGCCAGGAACACCATTTCCCTTGTATAAAAGAGGGGTAAGCAAAGGGGGTGGAGTCACTCTGAACATGTATGTCTGGGTTTCCTACAGTGGGTTTAAGATCTACTCATACCAGAGCCCCAGAAGATGCTGCCAGTGCCTATGGAAAGACAGACAAGGATTTGTTTCAGGTTCCTGAGCCTGCCTGCTGCCCAGCCTCTGCCTCATTCTCCTGCTCTAGGGTCTCCCAGTGAAGAAATAGTCTTGCCTGTTACATAACTGGCTGCCCTGATTCTTTACCTCAGGGGTCAGAACTTGAGGAGGTTGATGGGGGAGGGAGAAGCATCTGGGCTTTGGTTCTACTCTACCCACCCACATCAGCTTACACTGAAAAGGGCAAAGGGGATCCCGTGGCCCCCACCCCTCAGATCGCAGAGAGGTGATCTCAAAGACCAGGAACACCAATAACTGTGGAGTTTGAGGCCAGAGCAAGGATCCTTGACAGAGGGGAAGAAGGCAATTCAAACCCAGGGTCTAATGGGGTGAATGCTAGGAGCTGAGCCTGGCCCCCTCCACCCTGGGTAAGGAACAGTAGCAGATTTGGAATCCAGACAATCCGTGCTTAGAATAGCAAGCAGCCCCTCTCCCTGTACTGCAATCACCATGGAAACTGGGGGGAATCCAAGCTGAGGTGGGGGTGTCGGTCATAAAAAAGAAGTAAGGGGGAGTTGGATAGCTGCCTGCTCCTTCAGCAATCCACCCCCATCTCCTACTTAGGTGAGGTGGGGGCTGGACCACAGCAGCACTGAGGCAGGGGAGTGCTGCGGTACTGGGGGAAGAGGAGGGGGAGGGGATCAGGTCTCCATTTTGGCTCCAAGCAATACCCCCTCCCCTAAGACCGGCAGAAACAGGTTCAACCCTGGCCCTAACGTAGGGAAGCTCCATCCTACTGTCACTTCCTCTGTCCTTACAGGGACCTAGTTTAAAACAAGGAGAACTGATTGCCTCCATCCTTTTGAAATGAGGGGGTGGGGTGTGACCCGGGGTAAAAACACCATCCTGGTTGATTTTCCATTATCTGGGCTGGGATTCCAGAGCTGTGGTGGTGGGGAGGGGAGCAGCGAGGGTGGTAATGAGGAGAGATGAGCCGCAGCAAGGTTCAGGGAGCATTGGAAGGTGGGAGGATACAGCAGAAGAAAACCCATACATCACACAGCCACGCTGCATTCTGGTCCGATCCAGCCAGCACAGTGCAGTCCAGGATAACCAGAACCCTGCTTCCCTTTCCTGGAACTGCAGCGGAGGGCCATGTAACCGCCTGAGGAATTTTGGTTGTGGGGAGAGCAAAAGAAATACCTATCGTTTTCTGTTTACCCATTCCTTATCCCCAGTCTTGCAGACCTCGAATTGGAGAACAAGCACAAGACTGCTTCACAGAAGCGGAGTGGCATATTTATCACACATGCTGGAAAGCCTCAGTGAGCTACAGCTTCCCTATAAACTCAGCTCGAGCACGTAGAAAATATCCTCTTTGGTAAAGCATGGGTCTTTCTTTTCTTTCTCATATTGCTGGCCCTTACTCTTTAACGATGTCTGAGACAGACTGTTAAAAAGAGGGACTGGGGTAGAAAAAGTAAGAAGGGCTCAGAAGCAAAGCAAATGTTAGCTGAGCTCTGAGGGTTTGGGGTGGAGAGTGGGAAAAACATTGCTTTCTACATTTCCAAAAGACAAGGCATCTCCAACTCACCCCAGCCCAGGGAGGAAATCATAAGAACTAGACCCCATGCACCCCACGGGACACCAAGCCCAGCGTGGACATGCCCTACATCTACCGTCTCCCCCACCACATCTACCGTCTCCCCCACCCTCCAAAATATCAGTGATGCCGCAGCCGCTGACGAGAGGGCTGAGTTGCGGCAAACAGACAGCAGCCACCTGAGAAGGGATGCAGGAGGGCAATACTCCCTCCAAAGCGGGCGGGTGGTCGGCTCTGACCCTCCACAGCTGCCTCCCTCCTACCTCTCATTTAACTTTGCTCTGGAGAACTAAAAGGGAGGGAGTGGGAGGGAGGGAGAGAATATGTGTGTGAGATAGGAGAGATAAAGAATGTGTGTATGAGAGAGAGACAGGGAGAATGTGTCTATGAGAGAGGGGCAGAGACAGAAACAGAGGAGACTGGTGCTCCCGGGGAGTACTCAGGAGGGGTCCGTTCACCTCGCCATCCAGAGATGAACTAGACCAGAGACCCAAGTGGCCCCCAGGCTTGTTCAGTGCTTTCAAGGATCATCTAAACTCATCAATGCCCCAATCAAAAAATTTTTACATTCCTTCCTTTGCTCTCCTGGCAAGCACCTATCCTCATAGGTGGATTCCCCCACCCCTTAAAAAAGCAGCAACTGCAGCTAGCCAATGGAGGTAGGATGGGGCATGGGGGGGGGTACAGTCTTACCTGAGGTATCCCAGAGACTGAGCTCCACTCTCTGTTCCTCTGTCTCCATACAGGCTGTGTAATTCTCAAACACGGTAGGCACATATGTCTGTGAGGAGACAGGGAACACTCACACCCCGGCAGCATGCTCTCAGACCCCCCACACCAAGTGTTGGCTACACATGCGCTGAAACACTAAAGTGTCAGATGATGAGAAGCCAGAGGAGGGGATCCACGGGGGACTGTAGAGGTACTGGCCTTCTGGGACAAGCCCTCCACATCCTGGCTGGTGTGAGACACGTACATATGCATTTTCTTCTCATCTCTAAATGTGTCCCATTTTTCAGAGCCAGAAGCCAGTTTTAACCTCAGTCTTCTGCCCTCTAGTCCCTTTACACAGGTGAACAGGCGAAACAGCAGAAGCCTGCCAGGGGCTACCCTCATAGAGCCTTACAGAAGGGGCAGGCAGGTACTGCGTCAAGAATGAAGCTCAGGCTCTTGGGAGTCTCCAGGTCTCAGGGATGAAGGGAAGTGGGAGGGGATATGATGGGTAAAGAGGTGAGGAGGAGCGGGCCGGGCGGCAGAAGTGGGTCAGGTCTCAGGGGAAGCAAGACAGGGCAGTCCTTCAGCCAGAAGGCAAGGCAGGGTGGGGGCGGCCTGCGGGTGGAGGAGATCGCTGTCCCGGACAGGTGGGGACCGACCCCGGCCGGCAGGGGAGCTCACCTCCGGATAGCAGTCTTTCGCTAGCACCTGTAACATCGCCGTCTTCCCGCACTGCACGTCCCCCACCAGCACGAGTTTACATCTGACCACCACTGGCTGCGGTGCCCGTCTCTCCTTCATGGCTGCAGCCTCGGAGGGACGTGGACTCGGATTCAGTGAGGAGGAGGTCGCGCCTCAAGTGTCTGCACTAGCACGCTAGCTCCTAGATGCCGGCTCCCTGCCTCCGACTGAGGCGGAGGCCAGCAAGGCTCCGTTATATGTCTCGGACTGAGCCAATCACAAGAGGAGGCGGACTCTGCCGAGGCCAATCCCTAAGGTGGGATCCCCTGCAGCAGCCAATAGTAGGAGACTCCGAGTCAGCGCCCTCTTCCTCCCTTCCCTTTCTGTTAAAGCTGCAAGGTGGCTTCCTCCGGGAAGGGGATTCCCACGCTTTTTGTGTTGCTGTTAGCAGGTCAGGAGGGGACCGGAAGTGAAGCTAAGTGATCTCTGTGTGCCTAGGAGTTAGTGTCAAGACCTGTAAAGAGCTACCTGTAAAGACAGCTTCCTGTCCCAGGAAGACAGCAGGACCTGCCTAAACTTTGGACAGGTGGCATCTCTGAGGGAGAGGGTGACTCCTTAATTTTATATAGTTCCTATTCACACCGGATCCACTTCTGGAATTTGCTAATAGAAGTCCCTGCTGTCCCTCTTTTACAGCCTGACTCCCTTTCTCAGGAATCGCCTTCAGCAAAACAAATCAAGAAATCAAAAAACTACAGCTCCTGACCCAGAGAAAAGCAAATTAAACAAATGAGGGAGTCCTCCGCGTAGGTACAGGAGAGAGAAAGACCAAACACGCTGCTTTCTGCTGGCCAGGAGGCTGCACATGCCAGGCCTGGCGAGAGTTGTGTCAAGGTGTTTTGTTCTGTGACCTGGCTTCAGCGTCTGGGATGAATCAAGGGCAGGTCCAGTTCCAGGCTGATAGCAACAGACTCTGACGCACTGATTAGAGTCACCTAGTGAGAGTCCAGCCTGGATACCAGGGCTGGGCCTCCGGGATTAGAAATTGGAAACCAATCGTTTTAGATTGAGATAAATTGCCGACTGGCCTTAGCCTGCAGAGCCTCCATGGCTTCTGCAGACCCCTCTACTAGACATAGCTATGGAAGTACACAGCTCATATAAGCCACTGGCAACCAAGGAAGTCCCATGAAGCCTCCAGAGAGTTGAGGGCCAATTTTTGGGCAAACTTGAGAACAACCTAGGGTTCCCCCTACTCTGTTTTGTTGGTTTGGTTTCTTTTTTTCTTTCTTTCTTTTTTTTTTTTTTTTGAGATTATCACACTGAAACTCAAGTCATTGACTCCTTAAGGCTCTCTAGAAAGTTCTTCACCTTATCTTCCCCGACAGACACCTCATCCTCAGCCCTCACATAAATTTCAATCTCTGGAATTCTTCTCCTTTGTCCCTTTCCAGCATCCTGGTGGCCTCTCTGAACTAAGTGTGATTTGGAAGAGTCCCGGAACAGCTGGAAGACTTGTCTGTCTCAACCTGGAGTCCTTTCCTTCAGCTTGACCACCCTCAGAATCTGCACCACCCCAACCCTCTTGCTCACCTAGCAGGTCTACAAGAGTCAGCAGGGTTCCTGTGTGTCCTCTTAACCCTGAACCAGGTTCCTCCAAGTACAACATGAAAGGTCTCAGCGTTCTCTCTCTGTTCTCTCCTGGCCTTACACACACACACACACACACACACACACACACACACACACACACACA
>JANHMN010000012.1:4821272-4838538 GCA_030674055.1 Rhabdomys pumilio | reverse complement strand
ACACACACACACACACACACACACACACACACACACACACACACACAGTTTTGTAGATAGAACACTTGCCTTCTAAGAACCCAGGCATAGAACACTGAGTTCACGATCCTTAGGCTACATGAACAGACTGTAAACTAGGTATGATGGTGCCTAGCTATAACCCCAGTGTGCAGGAGGTGGAGGCAGGAGAATCAGGAAGGTCATATACCACTATGACCAGGTCGGAAACTTTTTTTTTAATGTTCTGATTTCCCATTTCTTTTTTTAAAGGATTTTTTTTTAAAAAAAATTTTGTTTTGTTTTGACTTTTTAAAGATTTATTTATTTGATATATATGAGTACACCACCATTGCTCTCTTCAGACACATCAGAAGAGGGCATCCGACCCCATTACTGATGGTTGTGAGCCACCATGTGGTTGCTGGGAATTGAACTCAGGACCTCTGGAAGAGCAGACAGTGCTCTTAACCACTGAGCCATCTCTCCAGGCTTAAAGGATTTTTAAAATAAATTTTATGATAAAAAAAACCCGATAATTTCACACTAAAATTAACCAGGGCAGGACTAGAGAGCCGGCTCAGCAGCTGTTGCTCCTACAGAAGGAACCCAAGTTTGATTGGCAGCACTTACATGGAGGCTCATCTGTAACTCTGGTTCCAGAGGATCCAATGCCCTCTTCTGACTTAGGTGGGCACTAGACACATGTACAGTGCCTATACACGCACACAGGCACTGCTCATACACACAAAACAAAATAAATTTAAAAACTAGTCAGACCCAAAGTCTGTACACCTCAGCGAACTTCTAAACAGCGTAGCATTTGGTGCGGAAGCTGTGGAGCTCCATGTTGGATTTTACACTTTCACTACGGAATGTATTTTTAGATACTCTCCACTGAAAACGAAAAATCCATGACAGAGTTAGAACTAGAAAACCAATTTAGCTTTATATCCTTTTTCATAACTCGTGTCTATTATCTATAGTGAAGTCCTTTGCTGTCTCCTGATTTTTCATACTTAGCTTTCCTGGTCTCTTTTCTGCGTCTTACACCGCGCCCTCGCGCCCTCGTGCCCTCGCGCGCATTTGTTTACTCGTCTACCACACGGTCTGCTTCACTGTGCACGCGAGGGAGAACGTGAGATTTCCTTTCTGAGATTAAATGACTTCACTTAATATTATATACCCTAATTCCGTGCATTTTCCTGCGAATTTTGTGATTAAGTAGTAGCTTGTGTGTTGGGGGCGGGGCCCCTGTGGAGGTCAGAGGATAACTTGTGGGAGTTAGTCCTCTCTCTCTCTCCACCATGTGGGTCCTGGGAATTGAACACAGGTCGCCAGGCTTGGTAGCAAGTACCTCTCTCTATCTGCTGCGCTGTCTCACAGCCTGTGATGTGTTTTAAGAAACTAGGTTGACTGTTCCCTGGCCTTGGGAATCTTGCCGATCGTATCTCCCACAGTGTCATTTACAAGTTAAGGAAATTTTTACCCCTGTCCTGCTCTCTTCGCCACTTGAACTCACTAATTCTTTAAAATGAGTCTTACGAAGAGCCTTAAGACAGAAAGATGGAGATGAAGCTTCTCTTAGCTGAGTTAGAATCAGGTTTGCCATAGGGCTCATTCTGCCCCTACTCCTTTCAAAAGGATAAACCTCGGAGACACAGTTTAAAGCCATTAAACCTGGATAATATTTTCTACTCAGAGAGAGACAGAGTCAGAGAGACACACACTGAGAGGCAGAGACAACACCACGTGCTCAAACTTCAGAACTACCTTTATCTTTTCTCCAGTTCTGATTACTCTGATAAGCTCCCATTCTGGGACTGACACATAATACACAAAGATGTTCAGGGCGGTAGCAAATTAAAATTCACCCTGACTTTACCAAAAAGTTCACAAGCCCAGCACCTTCTTTGTCCCGAGGCACCTCGCCACCTGTGTTTTCGGCGTGTCTGGAGAGTCACGCCCACTCTCCCCAGCCCCTTTATAACTTGCTACTTTGTGAATATAGCTGCATTCCACAGTCACAGTGGGGACTCGTGACTTCTGGTCCCAGAAGTCTCTGCCTTTCAGAGATTAAGCATGCAAACAGCCTGGTAGGTAGTTAGACCATAAGAGGAGTGAGAGTTAGGGATCTGGTTAGGGGATCATTCAAGACCACGTTATTCCCTGGGGCAGGGTGGATTTTGAATGCTCCAAGGGTCAAGGACTGAAGAACCCCATCAGGAATAGATGACACAGGGTAAAAAGTAAGGAAGTTTGCCTGGGACATAAATTGAAAGGAAAATCTGCTTCTTTTTTTCTTTCTTTCTTTCTTTTTATTATTTATTTATTTATTTATTTATTTATTTATTTATTTATTTTGAGACAAGGTTTCTCCGTGTAGCCCTGGCTGTCCTGGAACTCACTCTGTAGACCAGGCTGACCTTGAACTCAGAAATCCACCAGCCTCTGCCTCCCAAGCACTGGGATTAAAGGCATGCGCCACCACTGCCCAGTGGAAAATCTGCTTCTTAAATACCATGAAATTCATCTCAAAGGCAATGATACGGGAGTTTGTGTTTGAGAAATAAATAGAAGTATGCACAGTCTTTGTTTCCTTCTTTTCAAAAGCAAGGACAAAACAAATGTGTGCATAGGCGTTTTGCCTGCATGTGTGTCTGTGTGCCCCGTGCTTGCCTATTGACCACAGAAGCCATCAGATCCCCTGGAATTAGACAGCTGTGAGCTGCCTGGTTCATGCTTCTTCTTGATGGGAATTGAAACTGGGTCTCTAGGAAAACAGACAGCACTCTAGCCACTGAGCAATCTTTCCAGTCTTTTTATTGTTTTAGACAAAGCCTTATTATATAGCCTTAGCTGGAGTGGGACTCACTATGTAGACCAGGCTAGCCTTGGATTTACAGAGATGTGCTGGAGTGCTGGGATTAAAGGCGCATGCTACCATGCCTGGGTATCGCTCACCGTTCTGTATTGTGAATGTCTGCCAGCCAATGGCAGCCAGCAGTCATCTACAAAATGAAAAACAAGTTTATTGGTTCATCTCAACAAGGATACACACCATGGCAGAGTGTGGCCTAACCAACATCACCTTAAGGTTAGACATGGGGATCGACTTAATTTCGATTATCTGGGAGTAAAGTCTAGGCAATGGGGCTTCACTCTGAGAAGGAAAACATAGTAAGGAAAGACGAGCAAGGCTAAAGCTAAGACTTGCAGAGTAGTAGTAGCAGTGGTAGCCGGGGCAGGTGAGTATGTTCTTATTCTTGTGGCTGGGACAGGTTATTTTCGTTTCCATTCAGATCTGATTACAGAGAGGATATCTCCATCTTCAGCTATTATGGAATGACCTTGCCTGACCATAGTCTTGTGTGAAATGGCTTATGTTCAGTGGGAAGAAAGCTCCGAGTGCCCATCCAGTACCAGGCTGCCATGAGTTGGGAAGCCACACTTTCCCCCTTGCTGTTCTTCCTGGTAGGCGGGCCTGTTCCCGACATCTGCTGAGTCAGCAGAAGGGAAACCAGACCTGAGGGGACTCTCCCAAGAAAATAGCCAAGAAATAGCGCTGAGTTATGATGCAATCTGTGATAGCATGCTGGGAGCTGGACAGAGTGTAGGGAATGTTCTAAACTCTAGAATCTACAGGAGTAGCCTGACATGGAAGTAAAAAATGTAGGTCCAGGGGAAGACTATATATAGTTGTGTGTGTGTGTATGTGTGTGTGTGTGTGTGTGTGTGTGTGTGTGTGTGTGTGTAGTGTGTAGGCAGGTAGGTGGAGGAGGAGGAAAAGAAAAGAAAACAGCATGTGGTGGCTTGTGCTTGTAATCTCAGCTACTCAGAACACTGGGGAGGGAAGATAAACCCCAAAGCCAGCTTGGTCAACAGAGTGAGTTCAAGACCAGTCTAGGCAAGAAAGCTAGACTGTTTCAAAAACAAAAACAAAACCACTCCTTTTTAGTGCTAAGGGTGTGCTGTATAAGGTGTACTAGAGTCATGGTTTAGCTCTGCAAGTCACCGCTTTCAATCCCCAATACCAAAGGGGCGGGGAGAAAAGAGGGGAGGGGAGGAGGGTGGGAGGGGAGGGAAGAAGAAAAGGAGGAGAGAGGAGGGGAGAGGAAGCCATTTGAGGCTGAGCAAAAAGTTGGTGGGGAAGTTGAAGCTGAGCAAGAGTTTGTGGGAAAGTACAAAGCATTTGAGGATGGCCTGGAGCAGAATCAGGGAGCAACTGAAGGGAGTGGCCATGAAGAACTGCGTCTGTCCCATTGGAGCTAAAGTAATGGGTGGTGGGTGGGCAGAGGGGGCTAGATGACAGCCGGAGGACACTCAGTAGTGGCCATCCTTCTGCCAGAAGCACTTGCTGAGGAGACTGGAGAGCACAGCCTGGCAGTCTTCCTGCCTTCTTTTGTCTCCACCCAGGGCTAAGCCAAGGGGCATGGGGAACATTGGCATACAGGCAGACGGCAGTTCTATTACTCACAGGTTCAAAGGTTTCTTGTGAAGTTGTTTTGTTTCTGTTTTGAGACAAGTTCTACTATGTAGCCCTGGCTGTCCTGGAACTCCCTATATAGACCAGGTTGGCCTTGAACTCACAAGGATTTGCCTGCCTCTCCCTCAAGAGAGCTGGGATTAAAGGTGTGTACCACCACACCCGCCCCTCTTTTCTGTTTGAGACAAGATTTGGTGTGTAGCCCAGTCTGGCTTCAAACTTGTGGCAATCCTCCTGCCTCAGCCTCCCAAGTTCTAGACTTTCAGATGAATAACACTAAACTGGACTCATTTCCCCCCCCCTCCTCTGCTTCCTCCTCCGCAAGCTGAGAATCAAACTCAAGGGTTTAAATTTATTAGGCAAGTATCCTACCTCTGAACCAGGTAACTTCCTCCCTGGTCTTTTGTATACTGGACCATATGTGTATAACTGTAACTGTGCCTTTGCTGGAGTTTAACAGAGTAGTGGGAGAGGCAGATAACTGAAGTGGTTCTTAAAACACAAAACAAAACAAACAAAAAACCACTTGGTAACTGAGCAAAGTGACCCCTGAGTGTAATCCCAGCCTAAGGCTGAAGTAGGTGAAGCAAGAGTTCAAGGCCAGCCTTATCTACATATCTACATTCCAAATTAGAGACCAGCCTGAGCTAGTAAGACCCGGAGCAACACCGTGGTGAAATTTGAGTTCTGAGAGACCCAGAGGAAGGTCTCACAGGAGCCTTTGCCGAGGAGGGTAGGCTGTAGACAGGCTGAAGCCTCAAGTCTGGAGGACCTTCGGAAGCCATGCTAGGCCAGAATGAAATCGTGGATGAAGGTCTGAGGAAAGAGAACAGAAACCTGAAAGCCCACCTCAGGCCTATGCAGCAGCTTAGATAGTGCGGTTAGATGACTGTAACCATACTTTTTGACTACTTTATTGGGTTCTTATATCTACCACCCTTCTCCACCCCAATTCCTTCCAACCCCACAACACTAGGTAGAAGAGAAAGAAGGTTAGAGGGGAAACGGGGTGTAGACCTCTTTAGACTACTTCCTGCTGGTTAGGGATGTCAGGTTCCTAGGGGAAAATCCAACTTTGTAGTCAGGATATCTCCAGCCAGCAATCCAGCAATCTAGCAAACAGCAAAAAGCAATCAGCAACCAGAGGCCATCGCAGCCTCTCAGCATCTCAGGGCTCTGGCATTTCATATCCTTTCTGCAGAGTGCCCCCCCTGCTCCCCTCCCAGAATTCCAAACCTCACAGAGTCAAGAAACTATCTGCAGCTGGCAGAATCACACCCCTGCCAGAGCATGAGACAAATCACAGCTGCTGTGGACAGTCTGAAGCAGCCCCGTATCCCACACCTGGGATTAAAACAAAAACATATTCACATTACATAACTGGCTTTTTTTTTTTTTTTAAAGAAACCAAAATTCTCACTACAGGTATCAGGAAAGGGCAGGTAAGAAATAAGGCCACAGGCGTTCACCCCTGTGGCAGGCCAAGGATAAGCCGAGATCAAGGAGCAGCAGCTCACCTCAAGGACAGAGGAAAGTAGCCAGATGCCAGTGTGCAAGTTTAACATCTGTAACTTGAGCTCTAGAGGCTCCAACACCCTCTTCTGGCCTCTTCTGGCACTGAACACACATGGTGAACAGACGTGCGTGCAAGCAAAACACCCACACTCATAAAAACAACAATAATAATAATTGATGATGATGATGATGATGATGGTGGTGGTGGTGGTGATGATGGTGGTGGTGGTGGTGGTGGTGGTGATGATGATGGTGATGATGGTGATGGTGATGGTGATGGTGATGGTGGTGGTGGTGGTGGTGATGATGATGATGATGATGATGATGGTAAAGAAGGGTGAGTCTTGAGGGCTGGGAATGTACCAGATTTCATCTTGGTAGTCAGGCTGGGACCCAGGAAATGGGGCTCCATGTAGGAGATGGTTAGTGTAGAACTGAGTGGATGCAGAACACTCAGCCTCTGAATAGAACCAGAGAAGAAGCAGCGCTCAGACCATCACAGGTGTGCCTGGATGCAGATGTAGCCCCCATCCTGAACAGCTCTTATTCATGGAAATGAAGTGCCTCCTACTTATGAACTGAAAGTACTCATTCCTTATTTAGTGTGCACACATATGCACATGCGTGCAGGCATGAGTGTGCATGCAGAGGCCACAGGACAACTTGTGGAAACGACTCTTCTCCCTTCACCATCTGAGCCCTGGGATCATACTCAGGTTGTAAGGCTTGCTGGCAAGCTCCTTGATCTGCTGAGCCATTTAGCTGGCCTGCTTCCTACATTTAAAAAAAGATTCATTTCATGTGTATAAACATTTTGTCTGTGTATATATTTCGGCACCATATACATGTCTGGTGTCCTCAGAAGTTTTTTTTTTTTTGTTTTTGTTTTTTTTTTAAAAAAGATGGGGACTTTAGAAATTCTGCAACTAGAGCTGTAGTTGGTTGTGAGCCAACCTGTGGGAGCTGGAAATCGAACCCAGGTCCTCTGCAAAAACAAGTGCTCTTAACCACTGAGACATCGCTCTAACTCCTCTGCCTGCTTTTTAAAGTGCTAAAGTTGGCAGAGGTATGGCCCAGAGTGGAACATTTGTCCAGTATACACATGGGTCCTAATCCCAACACTGCCAGAAAAATAAAAATAAATACCCTAGTTGAGACCAGAATCGGTGCTGGACAGTAAGTGGGTGAAGACGGGTTAGCCTCTTTTTATAGTCCTGGAAGGAGATTTCAGAGCAATCAAACAACTTAGCAAGGCTGCACAGCAATGGGATGCCAGGCAGACTGATGCAGGCCTGGAATCCCAGCCTTTGGAAAGCTGAGGCAGGAGGATATGAAGTTTGAGCCTGGACTTTGAAGTCTCTCCTCTCTCTCCCCCCCCCTCTCTCTCTCTCTCTCTCTCTCTCTCTCTCTCTCTCTCTCACACACACACACACACACACACACACACACACCTCTCAACAAAAGGGAAAATTTGATAAATTAATTGGAACTAAGCCTTCAACCCAAGACCTTCGAGAATTCTATCACCCACCCCTTGCTAAAGTAAAAGGACATTCTGCCTCTAGAAGGATGCCAACAAACTTGCTGGGTCTGCGCAGCCAGTGTGGACTGCTGGGTCTGTGCAGCCGGTGTGGACTGTGGACTGCTGGGTCTGCGCAGCCGGTGTGGACTGTTGGAGACCAAAGCTGGAAAGAACAGACAAAGAGCTAAGAGCTAAGGTCAGGACACTGGGCACCGTGGAGTCTCCAGTGGCCTGTGAAGTCTTAGCCCCTCCTCCTTTGCCAGTGCAACCTCCTGACACTCTTCTTTCACTCGGCCTGGACTACCTAATGAGTTCAGGGCTTGCCTGAGTATACCCTGGTTCAAAAAATTGTGTCCCCACTACCACCAAAACCCTTCACAGTTTCTCCTTTCAGCTCTTGGGAGAAGGAGCTCACTCTGTTCACATCCAAGGTTGTATGGCTGTAGGCCAAATCCTCATCCGAACTATCATCACTTACGACAGAGAAATCTGATGCCCTCTCTGTCCTGTCCAGCATGGCTTGGTCCTAGAATCCAGATTTGGGTGGCGAAGGGATGAAGAAAGACATGGACACAGGACAGAAAACCTGGATGATCAGGTAGACTGTGCTCTGTCTGATGGAGTGGTACCAACCATACAACACTTTAGATCCTCAGTGTTTACTGAGGTACGACGTGAGAAGGAGGGACTAGCTACTTTCCTCGGGAGGCCTCTGTAGGGAGCTGTCTCAGGCTGCAGTCATCCTGGAAGGAGAAAGCTGTAAGAGATGCTTCCTGTCAACATTCATACCCTGAGCCTATGGAGGAAGGCTTTCTCACTTTCACGGGTCTGAGGTATTGGCCCTTGCGTGAGATACCATGACCATGGTAATGCTTATAAAAGAAAGCATTTCACTGGGGCTGGCTTACCATATTAGAGGTTTAGTCTATTGTCATTATGGCTGGAAGCATGGCGGCTCGAAGGCAGGCCTGGCGCTGGAGAAGTAGCTGAGAGTTGTAAACCCAGATCTGGAGGCAGCAGAGAGAGAGGAAGAGGGAGACAGGGCGCGGGCAAGAGAGCGAGAGAGCATCTGAAACCTCAAAGCCCACCCCCAGTGCCACTCTTCCTCCAATAAGGCCATACTTACTCCAAGGACATGCCTCCTAATTCCTTTCAAGTTATGCCACTTCCTAATGACCAAGTATTCAAGTCTATGAGTCTGAGGTAAGGGGCGTTCCTGTTCAAACCACCACGTGGTCCATAGTACACATTTACTCAGACCCCACCCCTTCTTACCCTCGGCTCCCACTTCTGTCTTTTGCATCTTTCCCCATCACAGGAGCAGACAGCTATCACATGTGCTCAGGTTGCCCCACCAGCATGCAGGGTTTTTCAGGCCTGCCTATCAATTCTTTCAACTCTAGGACCTTAACCCTTTTGTCCCTTGGTCCCTTCTTAAGAGACATTCCCTGGGGTCAGCCTCACATTAAGATTGTCTCCACATCCTCACAAAGTGCTCTACAGAACAGGAAACAGATCCACAGAATGAGGAAGGAAAAAGGTTTTTTTTCTCACCATGTAACCAGATGCCTTCTCTCCGTATTATTGAGGCTCCAAGACTCCTGGACTAGATGGACCACTGTCAATCGTATTCTGGGTCAAGTGGCCTTTCTGGGTCCATTTAACATTTTTTCCCCTCTGAGAAAAATGCATTTTCCTTCCAAACAGTCAAGTTATACATAAACTCTTTAAATAGCCAGCTTAGAGTTGGGAATTGCCTCTATAGAAGTATTTAGGTAACGGTGAGTGGGAGTGTGCAGGGATCAGAACAGAGTGGGCCCACTCAGAAGTTTTTCCAAGAAGCTTTTGAAGCAAAGAAAGAAAAGTGACCAGAGTCAGACAAACCTGGGTTTAAAGTCTGACTTTACCACTTCCTGGCTGGAGTGCTGGCTTGACACACCTAACATTCTCTCAGGTTCCTCTTTCTCATAATAAATAGCAACAAAAGCAGGAATGAAATTTGGGAGCTGAGGATGCAGGTCTGTTGATGGAGTGGTTGCCTAGCAACCATGTATCCCTGGGCTCTAATCCCAGCAGATATGGTGGCTCGCACTTACAACTTCAGCACACAGGAGTTAGAGGCAGGAGGATCAGAGATTCAAGGTCTTCCCCAGCTGCATACAGAATGTGAGGCTAGCCTATGCCACATGAGACCCTGGGTGAGGTAAGGGCAGGCGATAATTCAACATGGCCTTTCTATTGAGGTTCCTAGGGACTATCTTAGGTGTTCTATTGCTGTAACAAAATACCATAACCAAAAAGCAAGTTGAGGAGGAAAGGGTTTATTCAGCTTCCACATTGCTGTTCATCACCAAAGGAAGTCAGGACTGGACCTCAAACAGGGCAGGAACCTGGAGGCAGGAGCTAAGGCAGAGGCCTTGGATGGTTGGGGCTTACTGCCTTGCTCAACTTGTTTTCTTATAGAACCCAGGACCACCAGCCCAGAGATGGCACACTCCCCCCCCCCCCCCCCGCCCCATCACTGAGAAGATGCCTTACTTAGAGCTGGATCTCATGGAGCGGTTTCCTTAGCTGAGGCTCCTTCTTTCTGCTGACACTAGCTTGTGGCAGGTTGACATACAAACCAGCCAGTACAGGAGCTCTTAAGAACTCTCCTCCAAGTTAAATATAAATTGTGTATATAACTTCATTATAGAATAAGAACAAAAATGAAAAGCCACGTGCTGTAACCTCACAGAGCTGTCAGGCATCGGGTAAGAGGCTGGTCTCCATGGGCACTATCCTGTCACAAATGTAATGTTTCCAAAATGAGGTAAAAGTGCCCATGGCCCCACTAAAGTCCTTGGAGGTCTGAAATTCCTATTGCTGGGGCTCGAACTTAGTGACCCCTCCACCTTTGAATAGAAGCTCATGAATATACAGAGCAAAGAGGAGTCCTAATGAGTAGAAGTGGGAGAAAGAGGGGGCCTGAGTGTCCCCAGTGAGTATGGCTTCTGTAGGGGAGTGTATTTGTCACCAATGGACCTCCTTTGTGCCTCAGTTGACAGTGTATGCAGAAGCACTGTGAAGTCCCTGTCCCTGGGACTGGGGAGAGCCCTCTCTCCCTGGGGCTGCATCACTCAGCTTCCTGCAGTCCCCAGCCTCATCGCTGAGCCGGCTGGCCTCTGGCCTCTTCTCTTTGTTTACTGACTTTCTCCTCTAGAAACAAAAAAAAAAAAACAAAACAAAACAACAACAACAGCAAAAAAGGTGTTCAGTTCTGAGCGGGGCTGGACTGCAGCTCCCAGGCCCCAACCTCCTTCCCCTTCACGAGTGGGTTATGTCTTAAACTAGACTCCTTCCTGCTTCTCAAAGGCCTCCTCTTCCCATATTGAAAAATTTTAAGTTGGTACCTCCCCCTTTTTTCTAACAATTTGACTCCCACCTCTGTTGCCAATAAGCTCCCCCCCACCTCCCCCCCCAAGCTTCACTTGTCTAGGCCGGAGACAGCTCCTCTCCCCATTGTCTGACCAGGATTTGGAAGCTGTAGTTTCCATAGCAACCCCTGGGCATTTAATTAAGGGAGGAGGCCTTCATCTCTTCTAGGCTGGGCAATTCCAAATCTCAGCCGGAAAAGGATACCCTGAGGGGGCGAGGGAGGAACGCAGTTCTCCAGAATAGCACCATTCCGGCATCTCCCCGGAGCCCACTGTGGGTTTCCCGGCCCACTCCCTCCCACTTGCCACTCGGATCCCAGTTTCACCCCAGCTGGGAGACCTCTCAAACCTACTTTCAAAGCCTTGTCCCAGGACGGTAGAGGTCATGAGGGGTCACAAGCTGGCTGGAAGACCCCTGCTAGAAAAAGATACCATTGCTTGTCTCCTCTGACTATGGGGTGAGATACAGTGGGCGATAATTCAGCATACTATTCTCTATAGGTCCCTTAACTAATGGGCTTAGGGGCTCTTGAAAACCCCCTCAGCAAGGCACCCAGAGCTGCTGTTTCAGACCCTAGGCAGTTTTTTTTTTTTTTTTAAATCTTCTCTGAGCCTCTGTGTCAACAGTAAAGTGGAGATAATATTTCTTCATCAGGCAGTTGACCTTTGGTGACCCTGTGGACAGGGGTTTCGGTGGTAATGTCCATTATTGCTGTAACACTCGGCTGAATGAAGGGCCACACAGGGGACCCATCCCCACCGCCCTGAGCTAACAGGGCTGGCAGAAGGCCACCTCTCCCACCTTCTTGTTCCTGTTCTGCCCTGCCCAGGCTCCTGATGGGAAGCCTCACTCATCACAGAGTGGAATTTCCAGGCTCAGGTCACTGAGTTCCTGAAATTCCTGAATTCCCAGCTCATTTCTCAGTCATTGCTGTGGCGGCTTCTCTCTACTTCTGGTCAGGTTGGCTCGAGTGAGTGTGTGTTTCCTTTTCTTATATTTTTAGACTTTGGAAAGAATAAACAGAGCTCACACAGTAGCACCTTCCTGATTCCCACTTCTCAGGCGTGGGTGTTGGGCATTTCTTCCCCTGACCAGTCCTCACCCTTGCTGCCCCGTGACAGGTTATTACAGTCTTTGAACATTCCTGTTTGTACGGGTGTGCTGGCACAGGCCTGTAGTCCGAGCACATAGGAGGTGGAGGCAGGCAGGGCAGAAGTTTAAGGTCACCCTCAGACTAGCATGGGACTCATGAGAACCTGCCCCAAACAACAACAAAAACAAAATGAAAGAAAAGAAAAACAGAAAAGAAAGAAACATTTAATTAAGTTCCTGGGGCTAGAGAGATGGCTCGGTGGTTAAGAGCACGTTTGTCTTGCAGAGGACCTGAGTTCAGTTCCCAGCACCCATGTGGTTGCTCACAACCATCTGTAACTCTAGTTTCAGGGACTCAACACCTGCTTCTGACCTCCACAGGTGATAGGCAGGCAGCTGCTGCATGTAACACAAGTAGACAAAATACTCAAATGCATAAAATAAATAAATCTTAAAAAAAAAAAAAAACTGGCTGGGTGTGGTAGCTCTCAGGAGTCAGAGACAGTCTCCAAGGCCAGCATGCTCTGCAAAGCAAGTTCCAAGACAGCCAGGACTGTTACACAGAGAATCCCTGTCTTGAAAAACATAAAAAAATAACAGAAGGAGGAAGAGGAACAGGAGGAGGAGGGAGAGAAGGAGGGAGAGGAAGAGGAAGAGGAGGAGGGAGAGGAGGAGGAAGAAGAGAAGGAGAAGAGGAAAGAGAAGAAGAGGAGGGAGAGAAAGAGGAGAGAGAAAAGGAGGAGGGAGAAGAGGAGGAGGGAGAGGAAGAAGGAGGAGGAGGAAGAGGAGGAAGAGGAGGAGAAAAGAAGAAAAGAAGAAAAAGAAGGAAGAGAAGGAGGAGGAGGAGGAAGAAGAGGAGGAAGAAGAAGAGGAAGAGGAAGAAGAGGAAGAAGAGGAAGAAGAGGAAGAAGAAGAAGAAGAAGAAGAAGAAGAAGAAGAAGAAGAAGAAGAAGAAGAAGAAGACAACACCTCCCATGCCTCTCATCTCCCATCTGTCAGCACTGAGGTGGCAACTGTGACAGTTTGCCTCTGGGTCTTACATCTCACATCCCTATACTGCTGTCTTCTTTCACTCCTAGGAACTTTCCACATTGGGGCTTTGGTCCTCTTTTCCCCAAAGCCAGCTCTGTCTCGATTGTTTGTGGCTTGCCTACTGCAGCTCTCTCCTTCAAAGACAGTGCCGTGAAGGGAATGAAGAGAGGCTCCTACCCCTGCCAGCTGAATTCAGGTATCACTACCAATAAAAGTGTCAAAGGCAGAGAGTTAAAAGGAGGTCTGGCTGGGCATGGTGGTGCATGCCTTTTATCTCAGCACTCTGGAGGAAGAGCAGGCAGATCTGAATTCAAGGCCAACCTGGTCTACAGAGTGAGTTCCAGGACAGCCAGAGCTACACAAAGAAACCTTGTCTCAGAAAACAAAAACAAAAGAAAATAAAGAGGTCTCCGTGAAGTCATTCCAGGAGAAGGTCTAGCCCAGGCTTGCAGGGGCAAAGAACTTGAAAATGAAATGTTATCATCTGAGTCTTAGGGTCCTGAGGACACAGGGATGTTTCTTGGCTTTGTTTCAGTTTGGCCAGGGTCACAGAGCTGAACCCAGCAGAACAGTGTTAGGGGGCAGGGTGGGTGGGCTGAGCTCCTTGTGAAAGCACAAAATGAGATTGTTGCTGTTAAACGTGGAGGAAGCTGGATGGAGGGAAGAAAGCTCTTGAGGACTGAGGATGTAGGTCAGATAGTAAGAGTGCAGGCCTGCCATGCACTAGGCCCCAACTGGATTCCTGCACTCTGTAACCGGGGTGGAGGCAAAAGGATCAGAAGCTTGGGGTCACCTACTTAGTGCATTTGTGGCCAGCCTGGGCTACATGAAATGAAAAGGAAGAGAAAGCTTTAAAAACAACCCAAAAAGTCTCTTAAGGATAATAGAGTCATTAGGCTAGAGAGATGGCTCAGCAGTTTAGAGAGAAATGGAGTTCAATTCCCAGAACCCCCATGGTAGCTCGTAACTGCCCATAACTCTAGTTCCAGGGGATCCAATGCCCTCTTCTATTGCCCATGGGTACCAGGCATGTACAAGGTTCATAGACATTCACATAGGCAAAATACTCATGCATAGAAGATAAAGGAAAAGAAAGAAAGAGAAGAGAAGAGAGAAGAGAAGAGAAGAGAAGAGAAGAGAAGAGAAGAGAAGAGAGAAGAGAAAAAACAGAGTTGGGAAGGAGAAGGCTCAGTGGATAAAGGGCCTGTGACCACAGGAGTTGAGTTTGATTCCCAGAAAGCATGTGACCTAATCAGGGACACTATTGCTACAAGGAGACACCATGACCAAAGCAACTCAAGGAGGAAAGGGTTTGTTTGGCTTACATATCACTGTTCATTATCCAAGGAAGTCAGGACAGGAACTCAAGCAGAGCAGGAATCTGGAGGCAGGAGCTGATACAGAGGCCATGGAGGAGTGAGTGCTGCTTACTGGCTTGCTTCACATGGCTTACTCAGCTTGCTTTCTTATAGAACCCAGGACCACCAGCCCAGAGGTAGGACCACCCACAAAGAGCTGGGCCCTGCCCCATCAATCACTAATTATGAAGATGCCCTACAGGCTTGCCTATAGCCAGATCTTATTGAGGCATTTTCTCAATTGAGGCTCCCTCCTCTCCAGTGACTCTAGCTTGTGTCAAGCTGACACAACATAAAACCAGACAACACCTATTTAAAACTCTTATGCAGGCTGGAGAGATGGCTCAGTGGTTAAGGGCACTGACTGCTCTTCCAGAGGTCCTGAGTTCAATTCCCAGCAACCACATGGTGGTTCCCATCTACAATGGGATCTGATGCCATCTTCAGGTGTGTCTGAAGACAGCTATAGTGTATTTATACATACGTGAATAAATGTAAAGCTCTTATGCACATGTACCTGCACATACTTGAACATACATGTTCATTCCCGTTGCACACACACATAGATCACAGAGCTGGACACAGACCCTGGATTGGAGGCCCAGTGCACAAAACAAAGAGAAACAAAATTGGGGACTCTCAGTAGCAGTTTTATGTCCTCTCCTGCAGGAGACAGGATTGGGTTGAAGGGGAAGAAGTTGGCCACCAGAAAAATGTCCGCATTCTGAACGCAAACCTGGCTGAAAAATCCAGAGTATAGCGGTGGCAGCGGCACACGTCTTTAATCCCAGCAAAGACAGAGGCAGGAGGATCTCTGCCAGGTGGAGGGGAGCCCAGTCAACAGAGCGAGTTCCAGGCAGGACAACCAGGGCTATCCAGAGAAACCCTGTCCCAAAATACAAAACAAAAAGCAAACAAAATCCAGAGAGGTTTTTTTTTTTTTTTTTTTTTTTTTTTTGGAAATAGAGGAGCCCAATTGTGGCTTGCACAGGTCCCAGCTTAGCAAGGCTTGGACCTCAACCTGCTAAAAGCAGAGCCTTCCATCCCTAACCTGAACTTAGCTCAAAGCCCTCAGGGTCATGAGGAAAGGGAGCCAACTGGAGAGTCCCAGTTGGCTCCAGATTCCTAATGCCCAGGAAGGCTTCCTGGAGTCATACAGGGAAAATGTGAGGTAATTCAGTTAATGCTGTCCTCATCAGAGCCGTTAAAAAACAAAACAACTCCAGGGAAGGATAAGCAATCGATCTAAGGTCGCCCAGTTAGTGGCTGAGAGGGACAGGACTCAGGCAGACAGGGTTCTCGACCTGTCACAGACAGGCTTTGGATGCAATCTGGCTACCTCATGAGTGAGGTCTGTCACTGTGTGCTGTACCATCGATACTAGTCCCCCAGAGGACAGAGGAGCAGTGGACAATACAGGCAGAGCATGCAACTCCAGAAAGTCCACCAGCGTGGTTGTCTTCACTGTGTCTGGCAGGACTCCTGTCAGACAGTCCATTGTTTGTTCTCTGCTGTGTAGGATTGTGGGTAACTAGCCTGACCTACCCTAGGAGTCTGGAGTACATGCTGTGGTGTCCAGACACTGGACTGACCGTGTTGTTGGAGGGGCTCCTGGCACTGTCCAGGCTTGGACACAGTAGATGGAGTGGTGAGACCAGAGGAGGGTAGACGCTAGTGAGGCTCACTCTTCGTGCTACCAAATCCCTGAGCTCCAAGCACTATTATAGACACAATACCGATTGGTCCCTGTCCCTGTGGAGTTCGCCATGCCACAGGGGGCAGAAAGACAATCAAAAGGACAGGAGAGATGGCTCAGCTGGTAAAGTTGTCTGCTGCCAAGCCCAGTGGTCTGATTCTGATATCTAGAACCGACTTATTGGAAGGACAGAACTGACTCTGGGAAGTTGTCCTCAGACCATCAGATGAGCACCAAGGCATGTGTGTGCCCCCACACATGCATACACGCATGCATGTATACATGCACACAGGGTAATACAGCGATTCAAAAACAGCAAAACAATAACAGAAGATATGCAAACAAAGACATAAGCCAGAGAAAAAATGGTGGCAGAGACCATGTTGAGTACGTGGAAGAGAAGAACCAGAAGGCCCTTTTAGTCTGGGCAGGTAATGCTCACCTGAGAACTCCAGGACATAAGGGGGTAACAGGCACAATCAAGGAAAAGGACACTCCTGGCAGGAGGAACAGCCAGTGACATCTCCCAAGTGTGTGTCTCATGTGACAGAGTACACTGGACTGGGAAATTTATTTTGTGTATCCTGACAGGATTTTTTATTTAACTTTAATTAATTTTATTTGAATGGATGCTATCCTGACAACTTTTTAAAATTAAATTTAATTTTATGTGGATCGTGTGTGTGCCTCGTGTCCATAGAGACTAGAAGGGTGCCCTGGATCCCCAGGAACTGGAGTTATAGATGGCTATGAGCTGTTGAGTGGGTGTTGGGAATCTAATCTGGGTCCTCTGCAAAAGCAAGAAGTGCTCTTAGCTGCTGAGCCATCTCTTGGACCCTGACTTTTGTTTTTTAATCAGAGTGCATTGCACTTAGTGCTCCACAGCACTTTAGAAGTCAGATGCACATGTCTGTATGTGTACATCTGTGTTTCATCTGGTGTCAGGTGTGCTTTGGGCTGCAATCTAACATGTATTCTCTAACATGTATTCCTGGGCTGGGGTGGTACTTCTGTTGGTAAAGGTTTGCTTGCAGGTGTGAGAACCTGAGTTCGATCCTCCAGGACCCACGCGTTAGCCCGATGCACATCCCTGGGACTCTGGCAGGGCAGCCCAGCCTTCCTGCAGACCCCCGGGACTCTCTGGCGGGGCA
>JANHMN010000012.1:4796334-4817055 GCA_030674055.1 Rhabdomys pumilio | reverse complement strand
GAGAGAGAGAGAGAGAGAGAGAGAGAGAGAGAGAGAGAGAGAGAGAGAAGGAAAAGGAGGAAGAGGAGGAGGAAAAGGAGGAAGAGGAGGAGGAAAAGGAGGAGAAGGAGAGGGAGAAGAAAAAGAGAAAAAGGAGGAAGAGGAGGAGGTAGTGCTGAGTGTGGTGTCAGAGACAGGCAGATCTCCGAGTTTGAGGTCTGCCTGGTCACATAGTGTGTTCCAGGCCAACCAGAGTTACATAGTGATACCCTGTCTCAAAACAAAAACAACACTAAACAGGAAAGTTATACTATGTATACATAATACATATATATTATGTATACACACACACACACTTACTTACACTTTCATTTTGTTTTATTTTGTTTCTGGAGGCAGGGTATTATGTAGCTCAGGATAACTTTGAGCTTTTTGTACATTTTATGGAGCTCTTGAACCCCAAATCCTCCTGCCTCCACCTCCCAGGTGCTGGGTTTAAAGATGTGCCCCACTATCCCTGACTTATGTGACAATATTAGGAGGAATTATGGGAGATCTAAGTAGAAGAATGTCTAATGATCTTTTTTTTTTGTTGTTTGTTTGTTTTGGTTTGGTTTGGTTTTTTTTGGTTTTTCGAGACAGGGTTTCTCTGTGTAGCCCTGGCTGTCCTGGAACTCACTCGGTAGACCAGGCTGGCCTCGAACTCAAAAATCTGCCTGCCTCTGCCTCCCAAGTGCTGGGATTAAAGGCGTGTGCCACCACTGCCTGGCAAGAGACCCCATTTCAAAAAAAGAAAAATATAAGAGGTGGAGAGGGGAGGGAGGGAAAGAAGGCAGGGAACAGAGGAGACGTGGAGGAGCTAGGTTTGGGAGGAGCGGCACGGATCACGGATTTCCTAACAAACATTCTCCTGTTCCCTTGTTCTGCTTGACCGGCCTGGCTCTCTCCAGGGAGGAAAGCTTCCCTTGGAAGACACACGATGACTTTATAGAACTGGAAGGTCAGACTTCGCCACTGTGGGCTCTTCACTCTCAACAGAGTTATGGTGGTTGTTGGAAACAATTCATCACCACCAAGGAGAAACTGGAGCACTGCTGCTGACTGATGAAGGTAGGTAAGAATCAGTCAGAAATGCAGGACGTCTCTTAGGGCCTCTCCTAATCCTGCCTTGTCTGCGACAAAGGCAAGTGGGAAAATGACAACAGTATAGTCAGGACAATGAGTAGCCCAGATCCTTCCGAAATCGCAGCAGAAAGGAAAGCATGGCCCGTCTAGATGCTTGCTGTATGCAAGAACAATGCAGAATGCACAGTGTAGGCATACATTTTTACAGCCTACTTTTAATTAGGGTTCAACCTCTCCTCTAGCCCACCACGCAGCAGAGGCAGGGGAAGAGAAGACTTATTATGATATGGGGGAAGTGGACCTGTGCAGCAATAGTTCTTTGGGGGTGAGCTCGGTCTTCTTTGGCAGCAGTTCAGTCCTGTAGCAAACACCAAATCTGACTCAGCAGCTGCAGTCCAGTCCTCTAGGCAGGCAGACACCAGACACGAACCAGCAGCTGTAGTTCAATCCTGAAACCCACAAGGCTCACCAGCTTGCCTGAGGTGAAGCCATGGAAGCAGTGGAAGCAGCAAGCTGTGGCAGGAACCTCACAAGCAGTTCCTGGGTGAGTTTTTCCTCAATGGCAGTGTTACCGCAATTTGTCTTTAGCAAAGAATGGCAAGGCCGAGCAAACCAAACCAGTGCTCAGTGCTCATCCCCCACTGTCAGTGGGGTCACATTTACACTCCTTCATCAAGAGTCCTTTCACGTGTTTGCTAAATCCAAACATCCTCTCACCTGTGTCTGCTTCAGGAAAACAGTCTTTCCCATGTCTGTTCCAGCAGAACATCTTCTCACCTGTGTGCCCCAGCAAAGCATCATTTGACATAACTAACTTTGTAAAGAAACTAGAAGTTTCCACTTGAAGACAGAAAGAGGTACCAAATGTGACCACAAGACCTGGTAGAGAACAGAAGATTAGAAGTATTGCTGTTATGTTTTGCTATAAATGTTTGTACAAAAGAATAGTCAGCCAGAGGGCTGGAGAGATGGCTCAGTGGCTAAGAGCACAGACTGCTCTTCCAGAGGTCGAGTTCAATTCCCAGCAACCACATGGTGGCTCACAACCATCTGCAATGAGATCTGATGCCCTTTTATGGTGCATCTGAAGACAGCTACAGTGTACTCACATGCATAAAACTAATTAACTAATTAATTAAAAAGAATAGTCAGCCAGGCATGATGGTGCATACCTTTGATTCTAACACTTGGGTGGGAGAGACAGGTGGATCTCTATATGTTCATGGTTAGCCTGGTATACATAACAATCTCCAGGCTAGCTCAGGCTACATAGAGACCCTTCAAATAAACAAGCAAACTGATACTGATGATGTTAATAAGGTATAATGGTTACAAACAGGAGTGTTCTGTCTGCATGCATATATGTATAACACTCGCATGTACTGCTGGAAGGGACCAGAGTTACTGGAGTTACTGATGGTTGTAAAGTGGTAGCTAGAAACCCAGCTGGCATCCCCGGCAGGAGCTGCACATGGCCACTAGCCATGGCTTCAAGGTCTCAGTAACTTTTTGTTGTTTTGTTTGTTTGTTGAGACAGTCTCTTTATGTAGCCCTGGAACTTCTTATATAGGCCAACCTGGCCATGAACTCACAGAAATCCACCTGCCTCTGCCTCTTGAGTGCTGAGGCTAAAGACTGGCACTACCACACACCATCTTCAATGACTTCTCAAACCAAACTTATCAGGCTGGAGAGATGGCTCAGTGGTTGAGAGGGTTTGCTGCTCTTCCAGAGGATCAATTAGCTTAGTCATCTGCATCCATAGGTGACTCACAACCATCGATAACTCCAGTTACAGGGGATTCAGTGCTCTCTCTGGCCTTTGCAGGCACCTGCAGATACCTACACACACACACACACACACACACACACACACACACACACACACAATCTTTAAATTTTTTTTTATTTTATGTTATTTATTTAATGTATATGAGCACTCTATCTGGATGTACACTTGCATGCCACAAGAGGGCAGTAGATCATATTATATGGTGATTATGAACCACCATGTGGTTACTAGGGGTTGAACTCAGGGCCTCTCGAAGTGCTCTTAACGGCTGAGCCATCTCTCCAGCCCACCATATAAATCTTATTTTAAAGCCTACTAAACGTATCAAGCTGTGCACTATGACAGTTTTGGAACATTTACAGCATCCCACAGTGATCCTCTGTGCACATGACCATTAACCTCCTCTCCAGAGAGGGAGAATTATCTTAGTTTACAGAATAACATATGAAGTGTGGCTTGAACAGCAAGTACTTACTTCTTACAGTCTAGAGACCAAGAAGTCTAAGAATCCAGTGCTGAGAGATCTGGAGTCTAGGAAGGACCCCTCTGTTCTTAGAAGGCTCTCTTCTGGTATATTCAGAGGCCCAAAGAGACAACACTTGCCTCTCTGTCTTCTTCTTCTTCTTGAATTTATTTAGTTTTTGAAAAATGTAGAACTGTTTTGCCTACATATGTGTCTGTGCACCACAAACATGCCTGGTACCTGAGGAGGCCTGAAGAAGATGTCAGATGATTGTTAGGTGCCCTGTGGGTGCTGAGAATTGAACCTGGGTACTCCAGAAGAGCAGCCAGTGCTTGCTCTTAAGTACCGAGCTATCTCCCAGTCCAGTTTCTTTCTCATCTAAGAACACTAATCCAATCCAGAGAGTGCACGTTCATGTAGTCTACACTCCATCCCTTCCCAAGGGCCCTACCTCTACTCTTTCTCAAGACAGGGTTTCTTTATGTAGCCCTGGCTGTCCTGAAACTCACTCTGGAGATCAGGCTGTCCTCTAACTCAGAGATCCTCCTGTCTCTGCCTCCCAAGCGCTGGGATTAAAGGCATAAGTCACTACCGCCCAGGTACTTGTTAGTAAAGGTTGGGGTGGCAACAGTTACCTACACTCTGTCTTTGTAGCTTTGTTTTTCCCAATGTCTCATATACTTTTCCCAATAATACTGTCACTGCCAGCAGGAAATATAACAGTGATGTCATCAGAGCAGCCTGGGGAGTCTCTGGGGAAGCTGTGAGGACTTCTAACTCGGGTCCTCTTGGTTACGTCTACCACAGAAAAGAATTCCAGGATAAATCAGAGTGAAGCAAAGTTAGTTTACTGATGAAACAGAAAAACAAGATACTTGGAAGACTCAAGAGTAAGCATGAAGAGAGGAGCAGAGCTGGCTGCTGGGACAGTCGTGGTGTGTGACTTGGGGACTTCGATGCTACCTCAGGTGGGTGTTCCTAGAAGGGAGAGCCTGCCTGCATTGGTGCACTTCCTTTTGTTATCCACAGAATTTTGCTCTTGAAAAGTACGGTTTAAAAAAAATTTTTTTTAAGGGGCTGAAGAGATGGGTCAGCAGTTAAGAGCACTGGCTGCTCTTCCAGAGGTTCTGAGTTCCATTCCCAGCAACCACATGGTGGCTCACAACCAACTATAAACATGATCTGATGCCCTCTTCCGGTGTGCAGGTGTAATGCAGATGGAGCACTCATACAGAGAGAAAGGAAGAAAGAAAGAAAGAGAGAAAGACTTAAGCTGGAAGTGATGATTCATACATTTAATCCCAGCACTTGGGAGGCAGAGGCAGGTGGATTTCTGAGTTCGAGGCCAGCCTGGTCTACAGAGTGAGTTCCAGGACAGCCAGGGCTACACAGAGAAACCCTGTCTCGAAAAACCAAAAAAAAAAAAAAAGACTTATTTATGTGTACTTGCATTTTACTTGTATGTATACATGTGGACCACGTGTCTACCCGGTGTCCACAGAGATCAGACTAGAAAATCAGATCCCCTGGAAGTGGACTCATGGACAGTTGTGAGTGCCCATGTGGGTGCTCAGAACCAAACCCAGGTCTCCTGCAAGAGCAGCAAGTGCTCTTAACCTCTGAGCCAGCTCTCTGTCTCCAAGGAGGCAATTTTAAAAATATTTAAAAATATTTTTGTGTGTGTGTTTGTCCATGTTAATGCGGCATCCACCAAGGCCAGAAAGAGGGATTTTGATCCCCTGAAGCTGGGTTTACAGGTGGTTGTGATCTCGGGCCAACAGGCTTGGCAGCACCTCTCTTACCCAGTGAACCGTCTCATTATGTGAATATATGTGTGTCCGTGGTTTTGACCTGATCTACGGAATCTAACGCTGTTTTCTGACTTCTGCAGGTACCAGGCATGGACGTGGTGCTCAGACATACACGCGGGCAAAACACGCATACACCAAATTAAAAAGTAAAATAGGAAAACTGTTTTTTTTTTGTTTTTTTTTTTTTTTTAAGAAAGACTACGGTTCTTAATGATAAAAGGCCCACTTACAAGAACTGACTGTGGTCCTCCAGCGTGCAGGGGGCGCTTTGAAATAGAGCTGTCTTCCAATTTCTCACCCCGCGGTCTTAGCGAAGGTCCTTGTTGCTAGGAGACAAGATGCGTCTTTCTGCTCTCCAGCCTGGTGTTGCCTGAGCACTCTTGGCGGAGGACTGAGGTCTAAGGCCCCGTTACTTTAGCTCCAGAAGGTCCCTGTCTATGGCAACTTTTTCCTCCTAATTCCTCACAAGCGGGTCGTAGCAGCAGGCAGAGGCTCCGTGCCCGGACCCAGTTCGCAGCCCAGCCATGCCTAAAAAAGGAAAAAAGTCCAAGTTACCCCTGACGGACGAAGAGCAGCTGCTTATATTTCAGCAGAAGTTGCTGGCTGACGAGGAGTTAGCCAAGAAGAAAGAGAGGCTCCTCACCCAGTTCTTGAAGGTGATGCTTGTGTGCAGTGTGTCCTGCCCAGACCCACCGCCCATGCGCTGGTGCCGTTGCCTGGGGTCACGTCATTGCGGCAGGCTCATTTTCATCTTTCCTTGTCCCTCTGAAGTCCTTGGTCCCCAAATACATGGGCTTCAGACAACGTTGGTTTCTGCCTAGGGCATTTTCTGTGAAGTATGGGGAGGGGAGAATTGGGTTTGGCAGTATCAACTGAGCCCCGGAATTAGGATGGTGGGTGCTGTCAGTTGTCCCAATTCAGCTGTCTTGAATTCTGATGTTCGGTCTGGAGTGGGGTCGTTAGAAACTCTTCTACTCTGATGCTTCACCCTGGAGGGAACGCATCAGAAACCACCAACAGGAGCCCCTGAGTGTTGGCAGCCAAGGGCTTTGTACTTGAGAATACACAAGGATTGGTATTTTTCAGAGTGGTATCGATCGCTCGGTGGTAGACCTTTTGCCTTGGCTGAAACACATGTGTTTACTCCTCACGCAGGACAAGTTGGCCAAAGAAGAACACAACAGCGCTCTGAACCTCAATAAGATTAACACGCAGTGGAGAACCGTCCTCAGAGAGGTCAAGACCCGAGAGCTTCACAAGGACATTGAGATCCTCAGCCAAACCTTTGAACGAGTGGTGGACTGCAAGGACAGCGTCATTAAGGTACGCACTCTCTCCAGAGAGCACCCAGGGGTGGCTTCCTGACCTTCCCCGGAAGAATGGGCCTAGTGAATTATTTATTATTTATTGTTGTCGTTGCTACTGTTATTATTATTATTACTATTATTATTGTTTTGAGACAAATACATGTATTCCTATAATTATAATAATAATAATAATAGTTATTATTATTTTGAAAAACCAAAAAATTATTATTATTATTATTATTATTATTATTTTGAGACAAAGACATGTATTCCTAAAATAATAATAATAATGATTATTATTATTATTTTGAGACAAAGTCATGCATTCCTATAATGGCCTCAGACTCACATGTAAGGGGAAGATAACTGAGTTCCTCACCCTCCCAGCTTCCCAACTGCTGGCATCACAGGCTGTGGGCTACACACCTGGATCTACCTAATTGGCCTTCAAGCCTTCATGAGGCACACTCTGTGACAAACACAGGCTATTGGTTCTAATCAGTGTCACTGAGATGAGAAAAGAAATTCCGAGCTGTAACTATCCTCCCCTTCCTTAGAGGAACCCCATCCTTGGTCATCTCTGCCCCAGATGAGCACCGAGGAGCAGTCAGCATCAGCAACAACTTGAACTCATGCCCATTCCTTTATTTTGGCATCCGAAAGCTCAGGTCCAGAGAGGGAAACTGACCTATCCAAGGATGCCTGCTCTAGGCAGAGGCCTAGGACTATCCTGTGGATATTTTGTTCTTTCTGAAGGGTCTCACTCTGTAACTCTGGCTGTTCTGAAACTTGTATGTAGCCAAGGCTGAGTTTGTGATCTCAAACTCACAGAGATCCACCTGCCTCTGTCTCCCAAGCGCTGAGATTAAAGGTGAGTGCCAAGACAACTGGCAGGGTGTAGGCAGGAGCTTCGGCTCAGTCCACTACTTCATTCAACCAGATTGGCTTTCTTGATTTAACATCAGTGGCTGTGGACAAAGTCGGGAAGCCCTCCCTCACAGAGGTAAGAGCGATTCTGGATTTCCAAATTATTTAATCAGCCATGCTAATGATCTTTTGGAGGGAAACAGGAGACTGAAACAGACTTGTGTAGCCTAGGATGGCTGTAGATTAGCTATCTTTCCATTTCAACCTCCCAGATACTGGGATTATTGGCAGGTGCCATCAGCATGGATCTGCTTATGCTCTTAAGAAGTTCCTGAATCACTCTCATCTTTTAAAAGATTTTGATGCATCCATTTCTTAAAACCTGTGTGCATGGGGGCTGGAGAGATGGCTCAGAGGTTGAGAGCACTGGCTGCTCTTCCAGAGGACCTGAGTTCAATTCCTGTCAACCACATGGTGGCTCACAACTATCATATAATGAGATATTGCGCCCTCTTCTGGATTGCAGACATACATGCAGGCAGGATGCTGCATAAATAATAAATAAATCTTTAGAAACCTGTGTGTATGGTATGTGTGTGGGTGGTACATGCCTCTGGGGGTTAGAGAGAGCCTTGTTAGAGTCCGTTCTTTTCTTCTACCTCCCTGGTTTAACTGTCTCCTTGGCTCTGTATGCCTTCACCTCCCACTTCTAAATTTCTTTGAAATGAAGAAATGAAGCAGATGCACGAGCCTTCTAGTCACACTAGTCCCCGTAAAAGCCTGGCTTTGGGATTGGTGACCTTGATGGCCACCATGCTGCCCTTTCCATGGCAGCTTTGGGATTCCAGGTGGAAATATCAGTGAGATTTGTCAGGTGAGGGTGGCACTTCCAGCTCCTTGATGCCAGGGTCCAGAGATTTACAGAATCCCTGGGCAGCGTGTGGGTGCTCTCCTTGTTGCTCTCATGCATGACCAGTGCTGACCGTCAGAATCTCCTCTGTGACCTGTAGACGCCTCTGCATCTCTTTAGTTCCGGCATGTTGGTCAGACTTGTGTTGGAGGAAATCCTTGGTCCTCTTTTTGACTCTCTCAGGTGTCACTAAAGGTCTGAGTGGAACCACAATCCATGCAGGCTGCTGACTTGAAGGTGGCACCAAGGAAGAGCAGGCTGCAGCCCCTTTTATTTGTTTTTCTTTGTTTGTTTGTTTTTCTTGGTGTTTGTTTTGTTTGAGATAAGACACTTGCTGACTTGGAACTTGCTGTGTAGACCAGGCTATCCTCAAACTCAGAAGAGATCCACCAACTTCTGTCTCCTGAATACTGGGATTAAAGACATGTGCCATCATACCCAGTTTGTCCCTTTTTCAATCCTACATTTACAGACTACCTGTTCACCGACCCCTCTTAATCTTTTCTTCTTGAAGAAAGCTCCACAGTGAGAGCAAATATTCACCGTCCATCTTCCCTTCTGCCTAAGCCTTGCAGGGGTGAGCATTTGTAGGCCCTGGGACAGCTTCGCACTACTGTTTTTTTTTTCATTTTTTGAGACAGGGTTTCTCTGTGTAGCCCTGGCTGTCCTGGAACTCACTCTGCAGACCAGGCTGGCCTTGAACTCAGAAATCCACCTGCCTTTGCCTCTCAAGTGCTGGGATCAAAAGCGTGCACCACCACCGCCCGGCCAGCTGCCAGCTTTGCATTGGTAGTAACAACTTAAGTAAGACTGTTTTTTTTTTTTTTAATTATTTATCTTTATTTGATGTGCATTGGTGTTTTGCCTGCATGTGTGTCTGTGTGAGGGTGTCAGGTCCCCTGGAACTGGAGTCACAGAGGGTTGTGAGCTGCCATGCAGTTCCTGGGAATCAAACCCAGGTCCTCTGGAAGAGCAGTCAGTGCTCTTAACCTCTGAACCATCTCTCCAGCTCCAGCCTCCAGTGGTGGAGAGCAAACCCAGAGCCTAGTACAAGCTAAACAACACTGTATTACTAAGTCACACACCCAGCCCTGGGAGTTTTAGACTTGGTGTGTGTGTGTGTGTGTGTGTGTGTGTGTGTGTGTGTGTGTGTGCGCACACGTGCACACTGTATGTGCACATGTGTTGTATGTGTCTATGTAGGCCAGAGGTTGCTACCATGTGTCTTTCCATCTTTTTGCTGTTTTTAGAACATGGTACACTTGGGCTGTCGGGGCACCTCAGCCATTAAGAGCAGTTGTTGTAGAGAACCAGGATAGATTCCCAGCATCCATCTGGTGTTCAACCACCTGTAATTCCAGGAGATCTGATGCCCTCTTCTGACCTCCAAGGGCAGGGCACACATATGGTACACATACATACATGTAGACAACACTCATATACATAAAATAAAATGAATCTAAAGCAGTCATTTAAAACAAACCACGGACTGGGCCTGGTGTCATATGCCTTCAATCTGAGCAGAGGCTGAAGGAGTTTTCAGTTTAAGGCCAACCTGGTTTTCATAGCAAGACCCATGGTAGACAGAGGTACGCAGTAGTAAGACTGCACTAAACAAAACAAAACACTTCACAAATTTGCACTCCGCCCTTACTCAGGGTCAAGCTTATCTTTGCTGTTAAGTTTTAGAATACGTGCTCTTTCCTTGCTGAATCTAAAGTTTATCAATTGGGCTAGGCTGGATGGCCAATGGCTTCAGTGACCCACCATGAATGAGTTATGCATGGGGTTATGAGCCTGCCACCAGGCCTGGGTCTTTATGTGGGTTTTGAGGCAGGTTCCAAATTCAGGGCCTGGGCATGAACTAGTCAGCTAAGCCATTAATCCACTTCTCTATTTCTCTTTGAGTCCAGACTGGCCTTGAATCCATGGCAATATTCCTGCCTCAGCCTCTGACGTGTTAACATTATACTTGTGAGCCAGCCTTGGTGGCGCACACCTTTAGTTCCAGTGCTGGGGAACAGAGGTAGGTGGGTCTCTGAGTTTGAGGCCAGCCTGGGCTAGAGTGAGTTCCAGGACAGCCAAGGCTATACAGAGAAACCCTGTCTCAAACAAACAAACAAACAAACAAACGATTGTACTTATGAACCATCATGCTATCTTATAACAACAACAACAACAACAACAAAAACAAAAACAAAAAAACAACCTACAAAATTTGAACTTGGTGTGTGCACACAGATGACTTGAGTGTGCGTGCACACAGGTGACTTCTGTGAGTGGGTGTGCATGTGCTACAGAGCATGTATGGAGGTCAGAGAGCAACTCTGTGGAGTCAGCTCTCTCCTACCTTTCATGTGGGATTGAACCCAAGTCTCTGAATTTGTACGGCGAGCTTTTCCATCTACTGAGCCATCTTGCCTTATCCTGTGCTTCTCCAGACTTTCTGAAAGTCAGCAAATAAGAATCAGATCCTTTTGCTTTGAATAGGGTCTCTCAATGTAGCCCTGCCAGCCCTGGAGCTCACTACATGAACCAGGCTGAGCCAAACTCACAGAGATCTGCCTGCCTCTGCCCTGAGTGCTGGGATTAAAGTCACAGAGATCCTCCTGCCTCCGCTCCTTAAGTGCTGGGATCAAAGGCCTGCACTGCTATGCCAGGCAGATACTTGTTTTCCAATTTATACAGTGTTGATCCTTGCTGGTGCTCAAACTTTCTAGGTTTGGTTTTGTTCTGTTCTTAAATTCCCTGAGTGGTTTTTTCCCCTAATGAAAATGTCCCAGTTACCTTTTGATAATAATAATAAACCACCCTGAGTTAGTAGCTTACAACAGTTTCATCATTACTTTTTGTGGTTCCGTGGGTAGACTGGGCTGTGTAGCTCTGCATGCCAGGGACCTAGCAAAGGGTTCAGAGCAGATTAGACAAACAGACAACTGCTCAACCACTGGGCTCCATCCTGTTGTGGAATCATTCCTATCAAGGCAGCCTCATTAACACTCAGGAAGTTCCTGAAACAGAAGATTCACAAGGCCCCTCTCCAAGGGTATGTAAACAGAAACTACTAGGGAGAAGGGACCCTCAGACCAGCTGAGGATATGGAGCTGTGGAGCTCTGGGATATGGCTCTTGTCAGCCACTTCCCCCAACCCCCATGCTCCTGTAAGTGACGCCAATAAACTAAATGATTCACCAAGGTGGACTTTGGTGGAGTCTCTCTCCTATGGTGTAAGTAGATGCTTGTTCCTCTTTCTCCAAGAAAGCTACATAAAACACATCCTTGGACCCATGAAAGACAAAGGCGATTGTCTTTCACAAGCAAGAATGCTGTCAGTCCACCTGTTGTCCCTATACTCACCTCAGCCTGACTGGCCTGGTGTCGGTTCAGCTGTCAGTCAGGAGAGCTGTTGACTAGAATGCATATGACCTCTCCATGTGCTTTGGCTTTCTCTCAGCTTGCTGGCTCCATTCCTGGAGGAAGCGTTTCCAAGAACGGGCATTGCAAGAGGCAGGAAGCAGAAGTAGGCAGGCCAGATTCAGAGCTGTGTTGGAAGCACCATGGCACCAAGTACCTCTTCACCTCTACTGTTGAGTCCCACAGTCATGAGGTCGCTCAGATTCAAGAGAAGAGGACGAGTTCATCCTGCCAAGTCTTTCCTGCCTTCCTTTCTCCCTTTTCTGTCTTTCTCTTGAGATGAGTCTCGCTGGCTTCAAACTAATGATCTTTTAAAAAATATTTTATTCTTTTTAAAGTGTGTGTGTGTGTGTGTGTGTGTGTGTGTGTGTAGTGCAAATGACCACAGAAGCCAGAAGAGGGCGTCAGATCCCTTGGGGCTAGAGTTGCAGGTAGCTGTGAGACCCCAGACTTCAGTGCTGGGAACCGAACTCAGGTCTTTTGAAAAGAAGCAGGTGCTCTTACCTCTAAGCCATCTCTCCAGCTTCCAAACTCATGTCCTCCTGCCTCCCAAATGCTGGGATAGTAGTTATCTGTCACCATGTCCAAATGCAACTCCACCTTTGTGGAGGAATGACAAAGTCACACTGCAGAAAACTGCAGGACAGGAGCATCCACTCATCTTTTCAGTATAGTAGGAAACCACCTCCTCTTGGCCTCTGACGTGGCCTGATTGGTCTCTGATAGTTTCTTTGCTTTTCATTTTGTGTTAGAGGTCTGGGGCTCGAACTCAGGACCTTGTGTATGCTAGGCAAACATTCTACCTCTGCGCTACATCACTAACCCTGTAAAATAATTTTTGCTGAGTGTGGTGATGCAGACCTTTGATCTTAGCACTAGGGAGGCAGAGGCAGGTGGATCTCTGTGAGTTGAAGGCTAGCTTGGCTCACAGAGTGAGACAGTGTCTCAATATAGATACTCATATACATTATATATACATCTCTCTTACACACGCACACACACACACACACACACACAGACACACACACACACGTCTTGTTAAGTCACCAGAGCAGGCTTCAAACTCATTATATAGCCCAGGGAATCTGCAATGCCCCTGCCTCAGCGCCCTGGCATCACAAATGTGCAGCACCATGGCCACCTCCCTGATTTGCATAAGAAGATAAATTAGGTCCATGTCATTTTCTGCCCTGAAACATCCAGATCTCCAGGGATTCCTGGCTCTCCTTAATGGCAGCTCCATCCGTGTGAATGTTTGTAGCCCACGAGACGTTGCTCACTTCACACTCCTTTAGAAAAAAATTTTTTCATTTTACCTGTGTGAGTGTCTGGGTGTATGTTAAATGCACCATATGTATGCAAAGGCCGTGAAAAGGGCATTGGATCCCCTGGAACCGATGTGACAAATAGTTGCGAGCTGCCATGTGGCTGCTGGGAATGAAAACCTCTGGAAGAGCAGCCAGTGCTCTTAACTGCTGAGCCATCTTATTCCTTTTTTTTTTTTTTTTTTTTTTTTAATAAAGACAGGTCGTATGATATAGCTCTGGCTGGCCTAGAACTCCCAATTTGCCCAAGTTAAGCTTGAACTCACCAGTATCCACCTGCCTCTGCCTCCTGAGTGGTGGGAATAAAGGCATGAGCCACCGGGACCAGTTCTTGCACTTCTAGATGTCATTCTTGGTTTGTATCAAGACCAAATGGCAAGGGCTGGAGAGATGGCTCAGTGTTTACACGCTCTTGAAGTCCTTTCAGAGGACCCGGGTTCGAGTTCTAAGGCCCACATAAGGAACTCACAAGTGCTTGTAGCTCTTATTCCAGGAAATCTGAGGGCCTTTGGCCTCCTGAAGCACATGAAGCACACTTAACATAAACTTAGAAAGACATGCACACATACACACAAGCACTAAACAAAGCTTAATTTTTAAAGACGGAATGGCAGAGCCGGCATTCCTAAAACCATTCGGAAATGGGAGGGAAACAGCAGATTCCTAAATCCATGTGTGTGTGCACGCGTATACACACCAGAAGTGACACCAAGTGTCATCCTCACTTGCTGTCCACCTTAGACTTTAAGACAGAAGCTCACTCACCAAATTGGGTAGACTGGCTGACCGATCAGCCAGACCTAGCACCCACTCCTCTCTACTCCCCAAACCTGAGATTACAGGCGTGCCACCACCTACTTCTGTGGGTACTGAGAACCCAGCTGCTCCATCTCCCCAGCCTCCTGAATCCATTTTTATTTTCTCACGGATGCCACGTGGCCAGCGCGGTAATTCTCTTCCTCCTGCCCAGTCTTTGGCTAGGGACTTGACTGAAGCTGAGGAGCAGTATGCCCACGCTCTGCGCAGCCACTTGCACAACGTTGACCGGCTCTTGGCCCTGCAACGTCGCCGGCTCGGCCTCCTGGAAGAAAATTACAACATGGAGCTGGAGGTCCTAACCAAAGAGTTTGAGACAGAAAGGTACGGGGCCAGAGAGCCGAGAGGCTGGATTCAGGGGCGTTCCCAGAGTCCGTGCTTGTAACCAGATACCCAGTATCGTGGAGTGTCTTTCCTGAACCAAAATTTTTATGCACACAGGGTTCTGAGATTCTTGTAAATGAATCTGGGTTCAGTCTTACAGCCTTAGCTTATGTTTGCCCCTGCTGGGTTCCTAGCTGTACCTCCTATTTCCAACTCAGAATTCTATCCATCTAGCAGCAGACAGGGATGGGAGAATGATTTTGCTGCAAACTTATTATTAAGGTTTTTGGTTTTGTATCATAGGAAGGCATTACCTATTCAAAAATCAAAATATTCATATTTATTATTTTTTAAAAGATTTATTTATTTATTTATTTAATGTATGTGAGTACACTGTCACTGTTTTCAGATACACCAGAAGAGGGCATTGGATCTCCATTACTGATAGTTGTGAGCCACCATGTGGTTGCTGGGAATTGAACTCAGGACCTCAGAAAGAGCAGTCAGTGCTCTTAACTGCTGAGCCATCTCTCCAGCCCTCTTATTCATTCTTAATGGGGGAAAAAAAAACTACACACACACACACACACACCTCAAACTTTTCCCTCCCTCCCAGCCAGAGCCTAAAAGTTTGTACCATTCAGTTTCGTTTTGTTATTGGTGGTTTGGGGTTGTTTTGTTTTGTTTTGTTTTTTTGTTTTCCAGACAGGGTTTCTCTATGTAATAGTCCTGGTTGTCCTGGTCTCACTCTGTAGACCAGGCTGGCCTCAAACTCACAGAACTCCACCTGCCTCTGCCTCCCAAATGCTGGGAGTGCTCCACCATCCCTGGCTCATTCGTAGTTACACTCATTTCTTTGTCATCTTTGGTCCACGTGCTATATCCATCGTGTTTCCTGTAGGAAATCCATCATTGACCATCATGAGAAGGAGATTCACTACCTACAGGACGTCTTCATGGCCATGGAGCAAAACTATATAGATTCCGAGTACGAGAGCAAGCTAGAGTTCCAGAGCATGTGGGATGACCTAAAAAACAAGGTACAGGAGGGGCCGGGGGATGGGAGCCGGAGAGACACAGGAAAACCGCTCAAGGCAACCGGAGGGAGCGAGAGCCCTAGAGCCAACAGTCAATAAAAGTCCATTGCCACTGAGGCACCCTGGTGCTTGTGATCTTGTGAAAACTGCTTGGGAGGCAGGACTGTCCTAAACTGTTACGAGAATTTATTCTTCTCTCTTATCTCTCATCCTGAACACACTTCCCCTCCCTCCCCCAGATCCACTCCTTCCCTTCAGAAAGCAGCAGGCTTCCCAGGGATATCAACCTAACACGGCATATCAAGATATAATAAGACTACGCACAAACTTTTATATCAAGGCTGGTGAGGTAACCCAGTAGGAGGAAAAGGGTCCCAAGAGCAGGCCAAAGAGTCAGAGACACTACACTCTCACTGTCAGGGTTCCACGAGACCCACAGAGCTAACGGTGCATTTTAAGTCTACTTTGTTTTCCTTTTAAAGATTTATTTACTTTATATATGTGAGCACACTGTTGCAGTCTTCAGACACATGAGAAGAGGGCATCAGATCCCATTACAGATGGGTGTGAGCCACCACCATGTGGTTGCTGGGAATTGAACTCAGGACTTCTGAAAGAGCAGTAGTCAGTGCTCTTAACCATCGAACCATCTCTAAGCCAGCACTTTAAGTCTCAAACAAAACAGAGAAGAGATCACCTGGTTTTCTCCTTATGGTAGTAGATGAAGAAACAAAGGCCCAAAGTAGCCAATGACCAGCTGAGTCCCACTGCTGGTCTGGGATCTGTCCAGTACAGCCTAGGTCTGTAGAATCTCGGTCAGTAATTCTTTCTATCACAGACTGTGCAAACCTACATGCAGAAGTCTGGGTACCAAGTTCTTGTTTTACTTTAACCAATCACTTAACTTACTTTCTTTGAGACAGCATCTTGCTTTGCCCAGGCTGACCTTGAACTAGCTATGTAGTAGAGAATGACCTGGAACTACTGTTTTGTTTTTACCTTAAACTTGTGGTGCTCCTGCCTCCACCTCCCCAGTGTGGTAATAGGCTTGCACCATCACACCCAACCTTACTCAGGGCTAAGCAAGCACTCTGCCTGCTAAGCTCCATCCAGAGCTTTTACTTTAGCCCCGTGTTTTACTCTACAATTTGAATGGCTTCCCATGTGTAAAAAACAGAGGCCTTCACATGAAAATCCAAACTACTGGTTTCCCTTTAAAGAGTTAAATGATCTGAGCCAGGTGGTGGTGGCAGGCACACGCCTTTAGTCCCAGCACTCAGGAGGCAGAGGCAGGTGGGTCTCTGACAGCCAGGGATACACAGAAACCCTGTCTTGGAAAATCAAAAAGGAGAAAAAAAAAAGTTAAGAGATCTAGAACACTGGGCCTCATTCTGTCTCATGGAGCTGGGCCACCCTCACCCCCTCCCTCCCCCGCTCCCCCTGCTCTCTAGTCCAGGCCACTGACTAACCACACTCCCAGTGTAAGTCATTAAACAATGCTCCAGACAGTTCCTACGGGTTTGGCTACTTGCAGGCGTGGACAGGCACGAGTAGGGTAACTAAACATTTGGTACTTGGGATACACTTCCTAGAATTTAGAAGAGAAGCACTTTCTTCGCCTACAACTGGAGAACATAGTGGAGGACCTGTGGAGGAGGTTCCAGGATGCACTCAAGAATTACACCGATGCCACGGAGGACCGGAAGATTGCCTTTGAGGCCCTGAAGGTGAAGGATGAGAAAAGCTCCAAAGAGATTGAGGCTCAGATGAAAAAGATCCAGAGGCTGCAGGTCAGTGCGCGCAGGAGACGCCATTTCCGCTGTTGCCTTTGTCCATTCTTCCCAGATTCTTTTGGGGCTCTCACTGGGTGGATCAAGACAATAGACTGTGCTCCCAGTCCCGTCGGTCTCCCCTTTGACCTATCTCCCTCTGTCAATTGCTTCTCCTGTCCCTCTAGGAGGCCATAAGCGCCCTGAAAGGGAAGATCGTAGCCCACAGCCGCGAAGGTGAATGGCAGAATCAGTGTATCCGGAACGACAAGGAGCTGGTCCACGTGCAGCTTCGCAAACTTAAGATCCAGAGGACCCAGGCTCGGACCGTATCTCAGGAGAACTTAGTCAAACTCACCCTGGAAAGTAATGCCACCCTCAAGGCCCTGAAAAAGGCCGTGGAGAAGGTATAGGATGGAGAGAGGGTAATCGGGACGAAACCGAGAAATTTGGCTGGAGGCAAAACTGGATTCTGGGAGACACGGGGGCACAGGGCCTCCCTGCTTTTCCCTCATAAAGCGAGCCCTTGTTTTATCTGTTTTACGCCATCCTCTCTTTTAAATGAAGTAATGGGATTTTCGGCTTCCTGAGTCCCCCTTTTCTCCATTTCTCCTAAATGTGTGTGATTTCCTCACCCCTCCCCCACACTGCCAACTGCTTGCTGTCTGTCTTCTGTGCCTGCTGTCTCTCTGCTGCTGCCTGCTGCACTTCAGATCTTCCCGCCTTTTCATTCTTTAACCGGCAGAGGAAAACGAACTTAACCAAGCCCCCTGGGCTGTATTATTTCTAGACTGCATCATTTTGGGGGTTTGTCTCTGGATTTCTTCTGAAGACAGTATCGTTCTGGGACCTTACCCTGGGATTTCTTTCGAGAACTATTGACTCACCAAGATGCTACTTGTCCTTCGTGTGACAAGCTCCAGAGATAGGCGCCATCGACAAATGGCTGTCTTAAGCCCTGGATCACTACCATTGGTTAGGTTTCCTTGTGGCCTCTTAGGTAGACCTGCTCTGAGGCACTTTGGCTGCTGTCGCCCCTTTGCTGGCTGGAAGCAGCTAGGAGCAATAGTCATCACCAAGCCCTCTAAGAGCTAGGGACAGGGAGGTGGGGATGACAGACCAGGAGTTAGACAGGATCCCTGGTAAGGCAGACAGATAGGGAGGAACCATGCTAGGTAATAAAGATGGCCAACTTCCAAGATGGCTGCTTCTTCCTCAGCCTCCTGACCCTGGCGCTTTTGTCTCCTACCAGCAGGCCCCTGCTGATAAACTGGCTCAACAAATTCAAAACCTGATCAGGACATGTCCTAGAATAATTGAGGACCAGATCAACCATTATATCTGACTTCAAATTGATCAGCCTTAAAGTAGGGGAGGAGAGGTCTTCAGAGCACAGCTTTAACCCCACCCCACCCATACTCTCAAGAAAAGAGCGGACACTCGGCTTCCCGAGTCCTCCTCTGCTGTGCAGACAGTCTCTTCCTCTGTGTGTCTATTGCAGTTCTCCTCATCCCCAGTTAACGCCTTTCTTAACTGGAAAAAAAAAAGGAGTAACAATGAGTTGTTTGCAGTAAGAATACGAAATGTTGGGCCAGTGCTTGGCACACGGCAAGCACCGCATTGAATGTGTTTCCTACTGAGTGGCTTTTCTGGGCTGGATCAGGGAAACTCTTTTGTTTTCCCTAAACCACTTCATAATTCCCCACAGGGTGAAAAGATCCTGAAGCTTGCTGAAATATGCAGGAAATTTGAAACAGAGGAAGAAAAAGTACTGCCTTTCTATTCTTCAGTACTGACTCCCGAGGAGCAGGAGGAGGCCGAGATCCAGAACCCGGAGGATCTCACAGAGGACCTTGCCAAGGTAAAAAGAGGGAGGGTGTGAGCTGGGCAGCACTGGCTAACGGGTGAGCAGAGGGGCAGCACTGGCTAATGGGTACCATGACACACCTGTTTCCTCTAACTCCACTCTCAGCTTATGATGGACTATGCAGGGATGGAGAACTTCTGGAAAAGATACAACAAGGTGAAGCTGGAGGTTCTGAGTCTCCAGCACAGGCGGCTGCAGCTGCTGGATATCAGCTGCAAGCTCCGGGGGATGCTCAAACAGTACTTGGATGGCATCTCGGTGAGCGACGAAGTGCTGAGCCACCTCAACCCGCTCCTCATAGTAAACCACAGAAGCAACCTGCCCCAGCTGCCCCCTCTGGCAGCCCAGCCCGGTGGGGACAGAAGACCTGCTTACAATGTCATCGAAGCGGCCCACATTGTCTCCCATATTCTGTGACCTGAGGAGGAGACTTCCTTCCAGACCCCAGAGACTTTTTTCTTTTTTGAAAGCTGATTGCTTCGCTCTCCCACTCAGACGGACAGACACCCCACCCAGCTGTACTCCTTCCTTACTGCCACTACCCCATGCAGTGTAACGGATTACTTATTCTTTTTTTTAAAAAGAGAGAAATAAATAAAAGCAGAAGGGAAAAAACTTCCTGTAGTTTGGAAGTTCCTCAAAAGAATACAAGATCAGCAGGTGGTGTGGGCAGCAGAACACATCTTTGATCCCAGCAATGGAGAGGGGCAGAGACAGGTGTATCTGTGAGTTTGAGGCCAGCCTGGCCTACACAATGAGTTCCAGGACAGCCAGGGCTACAGAGAGACCCAGTCTTGAAAACAATAACAACAACAACAAAACCAAACCAACCAACCAGGTTCTCATGCAGTCTTCAGACTCCTTATGTAGCCGACCGAGCTTCAGATCATTAGCCTCCTCTGGGATCACAGGTGTGGAGCACATTGGTTTTATCGGTGCTGTGGATGGATCTCAGGGTTTTCTGCATCCTAATGAGCATCCTACCAACTGGGCTCTAACCTCAGCCTTGCAAGATCTTTATTGTCTTTGCTGAGTTTACTTTAAGGATATGAGGAGCATGGTCCCAGGGAGAGAACTCCTGGGCGCCCACTGAGAGGCGGAATATAACTTCCTCAACAGCGCCGCTGCACCTGCTGGTCTTACAGGCTGGTTCAAGACCAGTTCCTCAGGGTAAATTAGGACAGCAAGAGCCGACAAGAGGAAGGCGCTCCCAAGCCTCCCGCCACTCCACCACACGCAAGCTCCAGCTCCAGAATGTTTTTTTTCTACCCATGAAAGCGGCCTCAGAGGACTGGGTTAGCAGGGTGTGGCATTACCTATCTGAGGTCGTAGTGCTTGGGAGGCAGGAGGTTCATGAGTCTGAGGACAAATGCAAGACCCCGACACAGGAAAAAAGTGGGGAGCAGAGAAGCTCACCAGGGAAAGCACAAGTCTGACAACCCCAGTTCAACCCTTGGAACCCCACCCGCAGCTGGGAGGAGAGAAGCAGCTTCATGGCGTTGTCTGATTTCCACTTTCAAGGCCGTGCACACCTATAGTAATAAGTCAGAGACAAAGAAAGGGGGCGGGCGGCAGCATCGAGTGAAGAGTACGCCATTTTGTTTAAAAAACCATTTATTTCTTCTTACTCTTGTTGCGCTTCTCTTCTTTCAGCTTCTTTTTGGAGACTTTTGGTCTGCTGGCCTTTGTGTACAGGTGATACCCAATCAGACCCAGGAGCGCTGGCACTATAGCTATGCCCACCAGAGGCAACATGCCCTTCAGCAGCTTCTGCCAGTAGCTGGCTCGAATCAGTGCGATCAGCTCCACGTCATACTGTACCACTGCATCGGCTGGGGAGCAGAGGGCAGGGAGGGTTAGGATATGCGCCCCTGCATCGGCTGGGGAGCAGAGGGCAGGGAGGGTTAGGATATGC
>JANHMN010000012.1:4755514-4796324 GCA_030674055.1 Rhabdomys pumilio | reverse complement strand
CCCCTGCATCGGCTGGGGAGCAGAGGGCAGGGAGGGTTAGGATATGCACCCCTGCATCGGCTGGGGAGGGGTGGGGTGGAGTGTGTGTTCGAATCCCCATGATTTATCCAGAGCTCTGACTTGGGATTGAAACAGGGAGCACGGGCCACAGAAGACAGCCATGATGCTGGCAGTTTGAAATGTGGGGTTGGGTTCCCTCCAAAAAGGCAGAAGAGGGCAGGAGCTGGTTGAGCACACTCGTGTTGACCTTAACTCTAACTAAGCATGTGGCGTGGAACCGGTGACAGATCTTTGACAGCACAAGAAATCTGTGGATGGGGAACATTCAGCTTTCCCCACATTTATAAAGGAAGCATTTGTTTTTAAAAATCTCTCTAAAGATTTATTTTTATTTTATGTATACGGCTGTTTTGCCTATTGTATGTCTGTGCCAACACACATGCCTGCTATCCTTGGAGTAAGCAGAGGGTGTTGGATGCCCCTGGAGCTGGAGTTACAAATGATGGTGAGCCGCCATGAGGCTATTGGGAATTGAACCTGTGTCTTTAAGAGCAGCCAGCACTCTTAACTGCTCAGCCATCTGTCTAACCCCACAAGTGCACATCTATATGTGTGTGAATCCTCTATACCAAATGCACCCCAGTTCCAAACAGCCACGTGGACAGAATTCGTGTAGGGCTAAAATTAACTGGAATAAAAAGCAGACATCCTTAAAAATTCCACCAACCAATGAGCACATGCAACACGGTTCTTGGCAGATATTGGAATAAGGGCTGGAGAAGAGGAAGCGTGCGTGAGGGAGCTGGCGGGCAGATCGGAAGCAGGGCAGCAGCCGTGGGAAGGGCACGGTTTTGCTAAGAGTCTTGTTCTGCTTTACTTTTGAGACAGAGTCTCAAGAGTCAGTGGCCCTGACTGTCCTGACTCACCAGGCTGGCCTCGAACTCACAGAGATGGACCTGCCTCTGCCTCCCAAGTGCACCACCACTCCCGACTTGTTAAGAGAGACTTTGCTTGGTCCTCTCTGCTGTCTTTCTGGACTCTCTACAGGCCTTGCTAGAGTAAGAGTCATGTATGAAGGAGAAGTCTGGGAATCGAGGTCAAATAGTCAGAGCATCACCTCGCCGGCTATGCTTTGGTGCTTTAAGCAGTGTAGGCAGCAGGACACACGTGGCTCAAGTAGGTGCCAGAAAGTCACCAGCTGTCAACAGCTAGGCCAGGTGGCCTTCACTGGTGGTTTTTAGTCTCTGCCGGAGAAAGAGCGCCCTTGAAGGAGCAGCCCAGCTCAATTCTTTCCTCAGATCTGATCTGGACTTTTTCAAGCTCGAGACAGAGCAGAGGCTCTTGGGACTCTGTGTAACGGTCAGGAGAAAGGCCTGGTCAGATTACCTGGGATAGATGGCGGGTACCCTCGCTTTCCGTAAGCCAAGTGAGAAGGAATGACTGCTCTTCGCTTCTCTCTGAGGGAAGGAATGAGAATTGCAGACAGAAGGGAGGTGAGCTGGCAGCCTCAGCCCATTTGAGAGCGCCACCAGAAGCACCTTACCCCCCACCTCAGATACTGACACCAAAACATTAATTTCTCCACCTGATAGGTTGACCAGCAAAGTTACCAATCTCTCTACACCACCAAAGTTCCCCCAATGAAACTGACAGCCAGAGGGGTACCCTCAGCTTTGGATGCCCTCAGGGTCCCACTAACCTGCACCTTTCCAGTATGAAGTCAGGGACCCTTTATTCTACAAGGTCCTGTCTACTGGAGGTGGGATGATAGAGAAACCTTCTACCCAGGCACAGGGGCAGCCAGGCCTCAGCTTCCAGGTACTCACCCCACACACATGTCCAGAAGGCTCTGCTCCAGACCTTGAGGAAGAAGACATAACTGAACTAGAAGCTACATATATTCCCCATGGTACCCAAGAGGAAAACCAAAGGCTCCGTCGACCTTCATCAAATGAGTTTAGCTCCACTTCTCCAACTCTGCCCCAGTGATGTGTGGGCCAGAAGACTACTAGAAGTGGCGTTTGAACACGAGGTAGTAGAAGAGCCTTGGGGTCCTTATCATCCTAGCAGGCTGTTCCAGAGTAAGTTAGTCGGTCAAGATGCTAAGCAAGGGCTTAGGTTCAGAAGAGGACAGAGGCACGGGCCACATACCTGGAATCACCTGTTTTTGGCCAAGTTCTATGACCAGAGGGTCTCTGGTCAGAGAAGTGTCAATAATGCGTCCATCTACCAAGCTGCCCTGAAGACAAAAGAGCAAGATCTAACCCCACCATTCCTCCCACGAGACAGGTCACACACACCTGGGACCACCCGAGTGGAAGGAACCCCTTTAACAAACTTGTCCTGTCCCCAGCTCCTCCCACCCCCACCCCCATCCCCATGGGCAAAAAGGATCAGGAAGCCCCACGGGCCTGGCACTTCTTGGAGATCTCCCTATCCTTCTTTTCTCAGTGCTGGAAAGGAACCGGCGGAAACCAGGGAGGAAAAAGAAGCAGGCGAGGAGACGGCCCCACGTGCTAGGCGACCCTAGGACTCAAGTTCTCTAGCACAGCTTGCCACGTGTCCAAGCCAAAGCTGACGTGTTTCAGCAGGGCGCCGCCCCTCCCAGGCCACGCCCTGGCCCCCCAAGCCCCTCACCGTGTAGTGTATGTGGAGCGTGTCTCCAACGGCAGCGGATTCCGTGCACGATTCAGGGGGCTGCACCTATGATCAGACTACAGGGGTCAACGCTGCTCCTCCTAAGATCATGTTACCGTCTGGAGACCCAGCACCTTCTCCCCCTGCTCAGTTCCTATGCTTCCCTTCTTCTTCTTCGCTCACAGGTCCATTTAGAATCCCAGGCTCCCCTGCGATCCCTGGCCTTAAAGGGTAGCGGCGGGGCAGGGGGTGGGGGAGGGGAGTGGCACCACCGTCTCCTCACCAGGGTCTCCACTTGGAGGGTCCGGACAGGACTTTCGGTTTCTTGCCCAGCCTCAGCCCGGCACACCGCCCCACAGAGCAGCAGCAGCAGCAACAGCCGGAGTGGCAGGAGCAAAGAGCGCAGGGTCATGATTGGACCGGGTCAGAGCACCGGGGTACCAGGGCAGGCTGTTCGGGTGCACGCGTCCAGGAAGGATTCCCTCACTCCAGGCCAGACCGGTATGGGCGGGTTACAAGGCGCTAGCTCCTCCTCCTGCTGCTGCAGCCCTCCCTCCACTTTGTCCCCACCTCCTAGATGGGGAAGAGGCTGCAGAATTCCCTGCCCAGTGATCGAGGTCGCTGATAGTGACCCATCTGCTAACAGCCTTTCTGTCTCATGATAAGGGCTAGGCTATGCAAAAGCACGCGTTTGCCATTACCCACTGTAAAGAGGAGGTTAGGCTCTAACCTTCGAATGACCAGGAAAGAGAGGCACACTTGTCCCCATTTCACAGCTAGGGAACTAGCCAAAGTCATCATGGCAACTGGTGACAGGATTTAAGCACAGGGTCAGCATTTGTTCTCTGCTCAGTTCTTCTAAGATATATCTCTTCTCACTAAGCCCAGAGGCAGGCGTCGAAGACAGCCGACCCTTCTCCTCTCCTGATCATTCTGCTCTCGTGTATCCACAAAGAGCTGACCACTTCTCCACCCTCCTGTCTTGGAAAGCACTAACGGGATATCCTCCTGGAAAAGGTGATCCATCACAGACCTTCTCCTACCCACACTAGCGTTTCCTTCCCGTTTTTCTCAAATCCTTTTCACAACAGCGGCATAGATATCCATCTTATTGGTCTTGTGTTCGTGCAAGGACTTCAGTTTTTAAAAGGGCTTCAGGTAATTTTGGGCAGCCTTACCAGTTTCCCGTTTCATGATCTGAATACCGACAACCTAAGCTGTGGTACCTAGCTCCTGGCCAGTCAGAGGCTGTCATGGTGCCCTTCCATACCATATATACTCTCAGGCTGTTTCTTGGTCTATTGTCCTCTTTAGCACTGATACTGTCTGTAAACACAATTCCACCTGGGTGTCTGGCCAGCAGAGCAGACCCAACACACACTGCCTCTTTCTTGAAACAACCTGACCTCCCTGACCTGGCCTTTCTGATAGTTCTCCTCCACCAGTAGTCTGAGGTTTCTTCCATCTCTAATGGAAAACCAGTTTCCTTTGGGTTTTCCTCTCCCAGCCCCTCTAGCGCCCCCACCTCCTCCGTATCGAGGGCTAGCACTCTAATTAAGCTCTCATTTTCTTTGTGGTATTGGGGAGGTCCAGGCAGGGCTCTGCTCATACCAGGAAAGCACCTTAGTTAACATCCCTAACCTAGGAATTCTTTTTTTTTTTTAAATGCCCATTGTCAGGGGCTAGATAGATGGCTGAGTGCTTAAGAGCATTTGCTGCTCTTCCAGAGACCAGAGTTCAATTCCCTGCACACATATCAGACGGCTCAAAATGCCTATGACTCCCATACTGTAACACCCTCATAGCTTCCATGTAAATATACATAATAAAAATAAATCTTTAAAAAATAACCGCCTGCCAGATGTTGTGGCACATATTTTTAATTCCAACACTCAGGAGGCAGAGGCAGACAAATCCCTGAGTTTCAGGCCATGTAAGATGACACAGTCAAACGCTCTTTAAAGAAGCAACAACAGAACCCTCACTGGTACAGTGGGATATGGTAATGTGCACCTAGAATCCCTGAGTGACTACATAAAACCCTCCCTCAAAAATGAACTGAAGCCACAGCCAGCAGGAATTCCTGGGGTTGGTGGCATGCTCTGTCTTGAGGACATGGGGTTACATAGATGCATAAAACCAAAAACAAACCCTGTCAAATGTGTGCCTAACATCTGTGCATATGGCTAGGGAGGTAGTTCAGTGGGAGAATGCTTGTTTTGTTTTGGTTGATTGGTTCTGGTTTGTCACACAGGGTTTCTGTGTGTAAACCTGGCTGGCTGACCTGGAACTCAGAGATTAGTCTGCCTCTGCTTCCTGAGTTCTGGGATTAAAGGTGTGTGCCACTACCACCAGGCGCTTTTCTAGAGTTTAATCCCCAAGTACCAAAAACAAACAAACAAGCAATAAAATGTGTACCTCATTACATGAATATATATTTGAGCAAATACAAAACTACACTTCAAAACCTCTCTTAGAAACTAGACAGTTGTGGCTGATAGACAGGTTAAGTGTTGAAAGCACTGTTTGGACTTTTTAAAAAGCTCCTTAGAGGGCACCACACAGCCAGGAAGCCTATCAGTTCATGCTCTGCTCCTGTGTCCAATGGGCCTCCCTCCCTTCCTGTACCCGGAATGGACACGAGGAGTTAAGATCTCATTCTATATACTGCTCGGTGCATCCCTGTCACTAAAAGCTTACGTAGTTCCATACCAACTGATAGAAGTGACTCCTTGACAATTAAAAGCTTGTCATCCAGCCCTAATCTCCACTCCTGAGTCAGCCATTTATTAAACTGAAAGCCACCTTCTTCTCCTTCTTCCTCTTTTTTTTTTTTTTTTAAAGAAGTCCAGGCTTGTTTTGAACTTGGGATCCTCCTGCCTCAGTTTCCTAAGTGCTGGGATAACAGGTGTGCCCCATCGCTCTTGGCTCTGAAAACCTTTTTAGACATAGAGTTTTGTGTCTCTCGTTTTTTAGATCTTCAGTGTCTATGCCTGATGTGTAAATACTTGCTAACTGAACTGAGTCAGCTCTCCGTGCTCCTGGACTACGGTCTGGTGTCAGATGAACCTGTCCTGTGTTCTCAGCTGTGTGTGTCCAACCTCATGCCCCTTCCTTTACCTCTTAGCTCCCTCCAGGATAGTTAACTGACCCCCTTTTCAAGTCCTGACTGTCTTAGCTAACAGAGACTTTTCCCTCCCTCTGAATGGAAGCATACACTAGTCTTTTTCCCTTAGTTACTGAGTGTCCCTCAAAGAGCCAGCTGGCTCGCTGGACAGGGACAACATGTGACATGCCCAACGCTCCCTAGATACTAGCTGCATGATGCTGGACAAGTGCGCTAGCCTCAAAGACAAGCTGCCTTAAACTGTTAAAGAAAAAAAACAAACAAAAACCAAAACTTGGCAGGTGATGGTGGCTCATGCCTTTAATCCCAGCACTCAGGAGACAGAGGCAGGGGTGGCTCTCTGAGTTCAAGGCCAGCTTGGTTTATGTAGTGAGTTCAATGATAGCCACAACACTACTAAGAAAACGTGTCTTGAAAAACAAAGAAAAAAAAAAGTGTGGAATCAGAAGACAAGAGGGCTGTTCCACCATATGGGGTACCAGGCAGTCTGGCGTGGTGGCAGGCACCTCCTGTGGAGCATCTCAGTAGCTCAGCCTTGACTGGCTCCTCCTCCTCCTTCCCTCATACTGGAACTATAATATTCAATATATTCAAACCACATCCAGCCAAATATTTTATTTTGAACAAATTGTTGAAATCAGTAAATGAGAAACCATTTAAATATCTAACTATACTGTATAAAAATCTTTTAAGACAGATATATAAACTTCAGTTTAAGTAAAATAGACCCTGTGATGTGAACTTACAATATTTTAACCCCTCCCCAAATATGTTAGGTGCATATACTGAGAAAGCAAGGGCTGGGGCTGCAGTCAGTTGCCTAGCATGTGTAAAGCCCTGGGTTCAACTAGGGAGGTGGAGGCAGGGGGATCACAAGTCCAAGGCATCCTCAGCTACATAATGAACAGGCCAGCCTGGGACACACAAGACCCTTCCTCTCTCCCTCTGCCCACCCCATTTTGAGAGCGGGAACATGAGCCTGGTAATTGTAGCGACTCTGAGGCTATCACTGTTTACCTGCACCTGCCAAGCTGCAATTTCAGTTCTGATGTCTTTTTTTTTTTTTTTTTTTGACAGTCTCTCCATGTAGCCCTGGCTGCCTCATGAGTACTGAAATTAAAAAGTCATATGCCACTGCATCTGGTTGAGACCCATCTCCTTAAAAATAATTAAGGGAACCCAAAGGATGTACCCCGAGTGGCTGAGGATGGCAAGAGTCAGAGAGTCAGGGGTAGGTATAACATGCTGTCCTGCATATCTGTGTATTGTATGGATCACTGACAACACAGGCTGCTTGGCTGCAGAAACAAAATATATGATTTGAATCAATGTGATAAGCAGGTTCTCACCCTTCGTAAAGCTGTGACCCTTTAAAAGTTCCTCACGCTGTGCTGACCCCAGCCATAAAATTACTTCACTGCTACTTAAAAAAAAAAAAAAAAAAAAAAGATTTATTTATATGAGCACACTGTAGCTGTCTTCAGACACACCCAGAAGAGATCATCGGATCATTAGATCTGATCATCAGATGGTTGGGAGTCACCATGTGGTTGCTGGGAACTGAACTCAGAACCTCTAGAAAAGCAGTCAGCGCTCCTAACCACTGAGCCATCTCTCCAGCCCTCATTGCTACTTTTTTTGGTTTTGTTTTGTTTGAGACAGGGTTTCTCTGTGTAGCCCTGGCTGTCCTGGAACTCACTCTGTAGACCAGGCTGGCCTCGAACTCAGAAATCCACCTGCCTCTGCCTCCCAAGTGCTGGGACTAAAGGCGTGCGCCACCACTTCGCATCACTACTTACCTGTAACTTTCCTACTGTTACGAATCGTGATGTATCTGATATGCAGGGTATCTGACAGGAAACCCCAACAGGGTCTTGACGCACAGGCTGAGAACCACTGAGCTAGAGCCTATACAGAAGGTACTTAGTGGCCGGGCAGTGGTGGCGCACGCCTTTAGTCCCAGCACTTTGGAGGCAGGAGGATTTCTGAGTTCGAGGCCAGCCTGATCTACAGAGTGAGTTCCAGGACAGCCCGGGCTACACAGAGAAACCCTGTCTCGAAAAACAAACAAATAAACAAACAAACAAAAACCAAGAAGGTACTTAGTGAGTGTGCCATCGGAGCCAATGGTGCCTTGGTAAGTGAACCTGTGAAACCCAGCAGCTCTGTGAGAGAGGTGAGGCCTGGGCTACATCTTAGGTGGTACTTCATTTTGTTTTTTCAGATAATCTCATGTATCCCAGGTTATCCTCAAATGAAGTTATATTGCCAAGGCTGGCCTTGAACCCCCTATCTTCCTGCCTTTACTTCCAAGTAATGAGATTGTAGCATATCTGTTTTTATGCAGTGCAGGGTAATGAACCCAGGGCTTAACGAATGCTAAGCAAGCACTCCACAACTGAGCTACATCCCCAGCCCCTGATGTGGAATTTTGTTGTTGCTGTTGTTGTTTGAGATAGGGTCTCTCTAGTCCTGCCTGTTTCGCTCTGTAGACCAGGCTGGCCTTGAACTCACAGAGATCTGCCTGCTTCTGCCTACCATGAGCTAGGATTAGAGGCACATGCCACCATGGCTGGCCTTCTTAATGTGGGATTTTTACCCAACTGAGAAAGGAAGGGTCCAAGGCAAAGAGCCAGAAGTCTGGAGATCATGGGCCAGCATGGCTAATGCAAAAGCAAAGAGAGGCCAGTGGAGGGGAAGCTAAGAGTCAGCTGCAGAGAACTGTGAATCTCTAAAGCCATGGGAACACCGTGTGTGGGCACAGGTGCTCACGCACAGCACAACAGCCGTGGCTAACTGGAGCGGGGCACACAGATGGCTGTTGAGGCTCCGGAGCTCTGTAAGGCATGAAGTGGGTAGGAAGAGAAGGGCAGACCTTTTTGAACAGCAGCCCGCCGAGAGGCAGGGCATAGTGGTGTGCCTTTAACTCCAGGAGAGCGGCAGAGTCGAGGTGGATACAGTGCGTGCCAAGTTCTAGGCCAGCAGATCCTGCCTCAAAAATAAAAAACAAAAGACCCAACCTACCCAGACAACTTGCTGAATGCTCTAGTAAGGGTCAAGGAAGAATCATTTCTGTTGAACTAACGAGGAATTTGATTGTAATTCTCAGAAAGACAAGAAAGCTGGCCTGGCCCAGCCCAGCCCAGGGCACAAGTGGACAGCCACGTCCACACCACACAAGCCCTGAGCCTTTTGAAGTGTCAGGAGTCAGCAGGGTTCTCAGCAACACCACAGCCAGGTGTAAGCAGAGAACTGCTTCCCACAACCCCCTCTGCCAGTGGCGCTGAATCAGGCCCTCACTGTGTTTGTTCTTTTTTCTAGTACTGTGAATGGAACCCAGAACTTTGAACTCAAAGCTCAGGCTCCACAAACTGGCCTTTTAGGTGTGACTTACACTCAGTCGTCCGAAAACGAAGTTGTCCACTCCCAACCCCTGCGGCTGTTCTAGTCAAGAACACTATCACTCCACCACTGCACGACGACGTGGCAGACGGAACAGGTCTTCCCAGCCCATCTATAAGCTGTAGCAGTATGCTTTTTTTGCTGTATTTGGAAACCAGAGTGAATTCCTGTGGTCCAGAGCCACAGCTAAACCTTCTATCCCTTAAAAGCCTCAGCATTCAACTCTGTCCTAGGATGGCCTTCACCAAGGTAGTTGCTTTGTGTATATGCATTACCAAGGAATCAAACCTAGAGCTTCCTACCAAGTGATCTACCAGTTAGCTACACTTCAGGAGGGAGGCACGTAGGGGAAAGGCTTAGTCTAAGACCTTCTGCCTTGTCTGCCTGTCAGCTAGCTCTCAGGAAGGTGGCCTGTGAGCTGAGTTAGTGGGAGAAGGCCTGTGTAGAGAACTGGCCTGTGTGTGCTCAGAACTTTTACCTACAGTGCCCTGTTCATATCTACACACAGCTTAGAATACACACTGGCTCTAACCGAAGCCCGGACGTTTTCCTCCAGTTGGCAGCCAAAGTGATACCCACACGGCAGACACTTTATTTCCTAGCTTTGACAATCAACAGTCTGATCCAACTCCCTCACTACCTTCCCTGATTCTGCTCTTACCTATGCTCACAGTCTCCACTTCCTGGCCCTGTCTGCACCTTTCTCAAGAATTCAGGGTCATTCTTACCAATTCCAACAATTAGCGTCAGGAAACCCAATTAAAAAACCTGCAGAGGAAGGAAAGCATTTGGATTCCATCATTCCCCAGTGACCAGCATGATATGCTACCTCTCCGGCTATTGGGTTAGAGAGTGGACCAAAGATGGTGTTTAGTGTTGAGATAACCTGCCCAGGGATCTCATTCCCTGTACTGACCAAAAAGAAGGGAAGGGCATCCTCCTTGATCATTACCAAGATTTCAAAAGACCCCACAGCATCCTGAGATGGATGCCTAGTTCTCCCTGAATACAGTGGCTTAACCCATCTCAAAGAATTCTCAAAGAAATGCCGAAACACAGAGAAGTTTCTGTTTCCTTTCTGTTCTGACTGAACATGTGTTTGAACTGGCAGGTGAAATGCAGGAGCTCCCAGCAGCTTCAACTGCTGCTGCTCAAGGATGAGAACCACCCCCTCATGAAGGAGACAGCTTCACCTTGCACCCTACCTGGTGGATCTAAGCCTGTCCATTTCCTACAGGTACATTCTGGAAGCTGCCTTACCCAGATTATTCTCAAGTATACACTTGGATTGGGGTCCTTTGTCAAATTACAAGCCATGGGAAGCCACAACAAGCTCTAGGATCAAGGACACAGATTCATCTTCAGACTCACTCCCTTTATCCTAAATCCCTCAAAACCACAGAGGGCTCCCCTGCCTCCCTTAAATCTGAGTAACTAAGAGACAGGCAAGAACCAGTCACCTGCTTCTCCAAGTTGTTCTAGAGTCAAGACTCATCCACTAGCCTGTCATTCAACTAGATTATTTATTTAGTTTTTCTTTTGAGTTTTTCAAAAAAGGTTTATTTATTTTATGTAGATGAGTGCCCTGTCTTCATGTACGCCAGAAGAGGGCATCAGATCCCATTACAGATGGTTGTGAGCCACCTCACGGTTGCTGGGAATTGAATTTAGGACCTCTGGAAGAGTGGTCAATGCTTTTAACCACTAAGCCATCTCTGTTTACTTTTTTTGAGGGAGATAGATGAGGCATCAGCAGACACAGCCCAGGCTGGCCTCACACTTTCAGAGATCTTCCTGTCTCTGCTTCCTGAGTGCGGGTATTACAGGTGTGCACACCATGCCCGGCTTCCAGTACCAATGTACTATTGTATTACAGATGAGGCTACGCTTGCTGCCACACACCTGTAATCCAGCTCTGAGGAGACAAAGGCAGAGAACAGTTACAAGTTTGAGGTCAGCAAGCAGGCGGTGGCGGCTGCTGTGGCACACGCCTTTATCCCAGCACTCAGGAAGCAGAAGCAGTGGATCTCTGAGTAAAAGGACTGCACGGTCTATAAATCAAGTTCTAGGACAGCCAGGGCTACAAAGAAACCCTGTCTCAAAAAACAAAAACAAAAAGTTTGAAGTGTAGCCTGGGCTACACTGAGACCTTATCTTGAAACAACAACAAAGCAACAAAATACAGCTCAGAAAGTGATCTATTTATTAACAAATAAACAAAGCACTAGAGAAAGATATTCCTTACTTATTAGCTGTAGAAGCCTGGAGGAGCCACAAGGAGGCAAAGTGACAGATTTCCAGGGAAAGTAATGTTGAAGACACAGGGTTGGTGACTGGTTGAGGTTTGGAAGTCAGACAAGTTTGGAAGTCAGACAAATATGGAAGTCAGACAAACGGACAAAAAGCAATGGTTCTTGAGGGGGTGACGGTAACCAGAGGAAAAGGAAAACTGTCAGGAGAGACAGAAGAGGTAATGAGTGCAGATTAAACACATCATAGCAGGATGTGGAACTCAAGCTCTGGACTAAAGGAAGGGGAGCTTTCTCTGCTCACTAAGGGCAGCACCACGCCTTTCCTTCGTGTGGAGTCAGTGACAGCAGAAGACACACAGCAATGGGAAAAGAGCAGGGATGTAAGCTTTACCAAAGATGTACCCTCAAGGTGTCCTGTTAGGTTTCCCAAGGAGACTTAGCTGCTGGGCAATGGGATCCACACACTCCCAGTGCAGCTAGCTGCTTTATGCTGAGGAAGGCAGCAGGGTTACTGTACTGCCCAGATGCTTACCCTGCTTACTGTACAGCCTGGATGTTTACCCTGTATTTACTGTACTGCCCAGATGTTTACCCTGTATTTACTATACTCCCCAGATGTTTACCCTGCTTACTGTACAGCCTGGATGTTTACCCTGTATTTACTATACTGCCCGGATGTTTACCCTGTATTTACTGTACTGCCCAGATGTTTACCCTGCATTTACTATACTGCCCGGATGTTTACCCTGGATTTACTATACTGCCCAGATGTTTACCCTGGATTTATTATACTGTCCAGATGCTTAGCCTGCATTTAGTATACTGCCCAGATGCTTACCCAGTGTTTGCTGTGCAGCCCAGATGTTTACCCAGTATTTACTGTATGGCCCAGATGTTTACCCAGTGTTTACTGTACAGCCCAGATGTTTACCCAGTGTTTACTGTACAGCCCAGATGTTTACCCAGTGTTTACTGTACAGCCCAGATGTTTACCCAGTGTTTACTGTACAGCCTAGATGTTTATCCAGTGTTTACTGTACAGCCCAGATGTTTATCCAGTGTTTACTGTATAGCCCAGATGTTTATTCAGTGTTTGCTGTACTGCCCTGATGTTTAGCCTGTGCTTACTATAACTTTGCTACTGTTAGGAATCGTAATGTAAATATTTGATATGCATGATATCTGATATGCGACCCACAGGCTGAGAACCGCTGCCCTGAAGTCTACCAACAGGTGGCAAACAGAGGTAAATTGAGGGTGGAGCTCTTTAGGAGTTGGTCAGTCATGGAGCCCCCACATGCTAGCACTTGATTCCTTTAGACTTCCTTCGGGCTGTGAGGAGAAGGAACCATAGGCAGTGTTCCCAATAAACCTAAGCTCCTCCTTTTCTTACTCTGCACGCGCTGAGGTGTGTCCTCCCACCTCTGCAGAGAAAAGGCACGGTGTGGAGAGGACCACACAGCTTCCCACTGCCACACAGCTGCTGCTCAAGGACGAAGGCCGCTCCAGAGCTGCGTAAAACAAGTTTAATTTCCAACCAGGGCACAGTCACTGCATTATCCCACATTTTTGAGCAAGGATAGAGAAGGCAAGTTATTAAACAAGTACAGTCTACATTCCAGAGAAAGCAAAGAAAAAACCCACTTTAGAACTGCAGATACCACTGTTAACACCACAACTCTTGGAGGTGGAGGGAAGGGGGTTCCCCTGAAAGAAAGGTAGAACAAGATCAAAACTAAACCAACTTGAGAAAAGCAAGAGAGGGAGTTCACAGTAATGGGATGAAACACCCAACCCCTAAAGATGGATTAGGGAATGTAGAAAGCACCCCCACCTCCCCACAAAGTCAAGGACGTTACCAAGATGTCACTGCCCCCTGCTGGACATGTCTGGAGCAGCATGCACCAAGGCACCATTCAAGGCTGCTTTAGCCTGCTCAGCCTCAGGTTGGTCCCAGGAGGTGGAGAGAAAGAAGCTGTGGTAAGGGATGCAGGAGTGGAATGAAGTCTGCAACAGACAAAACCTATCTGGAACTAGCATCTAAGTGGGAAGGTCAGAAATCGCAGCAGAGAAAGAGGCAAAGTCCTCACCAATCTCAAAGCAAAGATAGAGTAGAAAATCAAACAGAAGACAAAACCAAAACCAAACCGAACAGGCAAAGTGGTGAGTGAACCGAGAAGGCAAACAGGCGCTCAGCAGCAACGGAAGGGGACTCAGAAACGGCAGAGAGAGTGAGGGTGACGGAGGGGGAACACAGGAACAGTACAGAGAGGAGCACAGGGAATGGAAGGAACCCATTTAAAACGAAACAGAACGCCTGGCACCCCCATGTAGAGATCACACACGCACGCACGCGCACACACATACCTACCAGGTCTAGAGCACACACCCATGTGGTGTCTGGGGTATCCCAGCACTACCTGCACTGAGAGACATCCTAGAACCTCACACAGCTCAGCTGACGAGAGGCTGGGGAACCTATCAGCCTGCTATAGACAAAGGTGGCAGGAAACCTGGCCAGAGTGGAGCTCAGAACAGCCCTCTGGGAAGGTTCCCTGAGCCATGCTGCAGAGCCCAGGGTCCTGACCTTAGCAGAGAGGTTATGGGCAGCTGTTCTGGAGCTCAGGGCGCAGCCAGCACACACAGGAGCCCACAGAACAGCCACAGCTTCAGTGCAGTGACTAGGTCAGAGCTTCTGGAACAGGCGCCCTCTACAGACCTGCCACAGCAGCTCAACAAGCAGAGAATGATGGCAGGAGGGCCCTGAAGATCACAGTTCCAGCCTCAGCCACGCAGGGTCCTATAGCATCTCCTCCAACCCCACAGACCTATTTAGGGACAGGGTGAGGACTGGGGAAAACTGCCAGGAAGGACATCAAAAACAACAGAAACTCATCTTTCCTGGTCCTGACCTAGACAGCAAACTGGAGAACGGGGTTGATACTGAGGTTGGCTATGGTAGCCCCAATCCACAGCTTCTCATTACTCCACCTGGTCAGTCCTCATCAGGCCAGCAGAACTACTAAGGGAAAAAAATCTCTGACAGACAGAACCACCCAGCCACCAGACCAGAAGGCAGGAACAGGACTGCTCCATGCCTTACCTTCCCCTCCTGAGGGCAAGATGGAAATCTAAGCCTTCCCAGAGCACTGCCCAGCCCTCAGCATGCAGGTCCCACTAACCCACCTCCCTCTGAGTTCCTGGAACGGATCTGAGGATGGTGAAGGAGGATCAATACAACACTCTAGACGATAACGTGAGTGGGCTCTTCCTTCCTACTCATGAGGCAGAGCAGAATGGCATCTCCTTAGGAACAGTCAGAGATCAATGCCATTTCATGTGCTCATAATGGTGGAAAAGGAAAGATGAGACAGACAGACGGCTGTAGGAGCTCATCTATCCTAATATCCAGGAGTGCCACCTGCAGAGAGGAAAGCAATGGGACCCACCCACATCCCCTTATCTCAGCAACACAGAAGGGCAGGGGACAGGTTCTAGTGCGCAGTGTCCTGGCTGCAAGCCCTGAGCTGCGCTCTGCTCGCTCCCCTGACCCCACATATATATCTCTCTATACACGTATGTACAGGCGCACACATGCACGCACACACAGAGCCCGTGCAATGTCCATGTAGAATAGGAGAGTGTAGAAGGAAAGGAAGACAGGAAGGAGAGTGGCCAGGGACACAGGGAAGGGACTCAGATGCCAAGAGCACAGCAACCAGTGCCAAACAGCAAACAAAGAGAACATCCCACTCTTCCTCCTGAAACCAAGGGGGACCACCCCACGAAACTATAACAGCTTCATTCTGTTTTAAATCCAGTCAATTGGAATGATTCATCATCAGGACAGCAGTTGGGGGCTGACCGTGTCAGTGCACAGGGGAGGAAGAAGAGGGAAGCTCGGAGGCCAGGTGCTTGCTGGGCATGTGGACATGATACCCAGGACCTCAGCCACACTTTCAAGAGGAAGAAAGGGGAAAACTGGGGTAAGGAGACAACAGGTATGTGTCAGGAGTGGGTGGGGTAGTCAGAGAGGGCTGCCTGGCTCTCACTTCTTGTTTTTGAGCTGATTGGCCAGCCAGTCCAAGCCTTCATACAGCCCGTCCCCGCTGGTGGCACAGGTGGCCTGAATGTACCAATTGCGGTGACGCAGAGAGTGCAGCCCCAGCTTGTCTGTGATCTCAGCAGCATTCATAGCATTCGGCAAATCCTGCAGTGCAAGGGAACACACACAAAGATACCTCAGCACCTTTCAAAGGCTTCTGGAGCACCCACTTCCAGAGGCACACATATGGCCACCTTCTCGTTATCTCTGGAAACCCAGATCGAGATCTGAAGGAACTGCTCCTAGCCCAGTAGTCCCAGAACTGCAGAGCCAGGGAACTAGACAGAGGTGTGTGTGATTCAGATGACCAAACAATCAAGTCTGACTGCAGGAGCAAGGCCAGCTCTACTAGGACACGAAGTGCCGGGAAGACAAAGCTCCTGAACAGACATATCTACCGTATTAATCCCGAGGACTAAGATGCAGCTAAGTACAACTGGGTTGGGGACAAGGAAAGGGGCACGAAGGAGCCAAGTGCTTCTCCTCCTCACACTTCCAAATGACAGCAGTCGTCCCAGACCTTTCATCCACGAGCCCCCAAGGCCCCATGATCCTACAGCCAGGATGCTCTCTCCCAGGTGCAGGGAAAGGGAGAAAGCTCACCTGTTTGTTTGCAAACACAAGGAGCACAGCGTCCCGGAGCTCATCCTCTGCCAGCATCCTCATCAGCTCTTCCCGGGCCTCATTCACTCGCTCCCGGTCATTGCTGTCAACCACAAATATCAAGCCTGGAGAGCAGAGAGAGCACGGGACACAGAGACGACGGATGTCTCCTGTCCTCTCCCTCACCACACCCTCTAAACACGCGTTCCCATTTCTCTACTTCCAGGAGCTGCACGAGGGCAAAGGCTGGTTACCCATAACTAAGAGAACAGCCATGCTCTGCACAAGCCCAGCAATGCCAACCCCAGGAACTTTGTCTGTCATACCTTGGGTGTTCTGGAAGTAGTGTCTCCAGAGGGGCCGAATCTTGTCCTGGCCACCTACATCCCATACTGTGAAGCTGATATTCTTATATTCCACTGTCTCCACATTAAACCCTTTGGGAGGTAAAAAAGTCAATGGCCGCTGGCCTCAAATACCAGACCTACAAATAATAACCTGACGGTTTGCTCCCGTTTCTTCTCAGCTGTAGATGTGACACCAACAGCAGACAGCTTAAGGGATACCAGGGCCTTGTAGTCCTTGACATGGTTAGCCTAAAGGGAATCTGAAAGAACTAGAGAGATGGTGCAGTGGTTAAGAGCACTTGTTCTCCCAGAAGCCGGGGTTCAAGTCCCAGTACCCACAGAGTTGCTCACAACCATCCATAACTCCAGATCTACAGGGTCTGATGACCTGTCCTGACCTCCATGTTCACTAGACATGTATGCACACAGTGCACACACATACATACACACACACACACACACACACACACACACACACACGCGCAAAACATAAACACACATAAAATAAGTGTATATTACATATTATCATAAGGTATGTAATTTTTAGCAAGAAAAAATCACAGAAGTCAACAACAGCAAGCTCTGATCAGAAGGCGTACAGCTGCCTGGGTGCTATGAGCTACCGTTCTCCTATTCTCTCAGACTCTGGTCCTCCATTCTACAAAGAAAGGACTCTATTCTAACCCTTGTTCACTAAAATATCTCTAAGCTAAGATGTGGGGCGGAGAGGCAATGGAAAGCCCGAGACAGAAGCTACAGTGCTGGAGCACCAAGCCCAGGACAATGACCCACAGCCCCATGTTTGTAGCAAATGTTCTCTCTCCAACAGGCAGGTCTTAACCAAGATTGCCACTGAAGATCTAAACCAAAGCAATTCCAGGCCCCTGGCAGGAACATCAAAGCCCGTCACCTGCTTTCCAAACTACACAGAGAACAAACCAACCCTAACGCCCAAGGGCAACTGTTGAGTGCCAGGCTGCGGAAGTTCCCGAATCAGGGAGGGCCAGGGCAGGTGGGCAAACGGCAGCTCCAGCACCTGCCAAAGTTAAACAGACACTCTCTCTGAAGCCCACAAAATGTATGGGCTTGCCTGGGAGAACAAGCCAGGTGGGAGATCTTGGAGCAGGCCCCCAGCCTTCTTCCCCTCAGCCCACAGACAAGCTTGCCCTTACCAATGGTAGGGATGGTGGTGACTATCTCTCCGAGTTTCAGCTTATACAGGATGGTGGTCTTTCCTGCAGCATCCAGGCCCACCATCAAGATGCGCATCTCCTTCTTCCCAATCAGGCTCTTCAGAAGGTTCCCAAAGATATTCCCCATGGTTTCAGTGGCTGCTGTAAGTCAATGGGACCTAGGTAGGGGCAGCGGCAATCTGGTTTTACCCTGGTCCCTGGTATGGAGGGCTAGATCCTAGACAAAAAACAAAACAAAACAAAAAAAAAAAAAAACAAAAAACAAATTCCTTACCATCAACTGTAAGGACTTCACATCCATGGAATTTGCCAAAGTCATAGCTGGAGTTCATTCACTACTGGCTAAACACCAGAAGGGACTGAATACCAAAGGCCCACTCACACACAGACTCAATGTTTGAGCAGAGGCAAAGCAGGAGGCAGGCAGGACCCTTGCTATGCCAGCCATCCACTGCAGTGACAGGAAGGCTGCTTACTTCATCTCTGCAGATCTGCACTGAAATATCCAGAAGCTTCTAGTTGGAAATTTCTAAAGTCATTTTAGCTCTGGAGTTTTCTGTTACACCCCAGAGCACTGCAAACTCATTTGCCTCTCCCTCTGCCAACCTTGCCCTAAGAATTCTGGGAAGGGCAGCAGAGTGGACTGAAGAGTGGCCCTGTAACTCCTGACAATGCTCAGGTCTGCCAGGTTCCCAAGGCGTATACTCTGCTCTAGTCAAGAGACCATTCCTTCCTCGCCTGTAATTCCATTTTCCTTCCACACCAATGTAATTGAGGAAGTAAAACAGCAAGCATGACTCCTAAAAGCAGCTGGTCATTTACACTCTGAACTGCTGTCACTTGTCACAACTGCATCCTGAGATGGGAGGGTGGGGAAGACTTCACACTCTCTCCGGCCCACCCAGGGAGAGCTATCCTATAAGGTCACCTGCAAGGAGGTGATCATCTCATCCCTCTCTCTTCCCTAACCCTTCAGCCTGTTCTCCATAAACAGCTAAAGTGATTCTAAAGGCCAAACCAGGCCCTTTGGTTCCTCTGTTCAAAACCTTTGGTGGCTTCAAGCTCCCTTAGTAAACCAAGAGACCTTGCAGTGCTGTGTTTCTGAAACCTAACAATGGTTGGTGCAGTTCAACAGTCAAATTAACTCTGAAGCTTTACCTCCAGCTCAAGTAAACTGAGTGTTCGCCAGGGGTTCACAGTGACCCCGAACACCCCGCTAAGGGAGAGCTGTGAGCCGCTGTAAGGCGTAGCACAGCACTGCTCCCAGCAGACGGCGAACACTGTGCGCTCACTTCCTCAAGGGACGGGGCAGCCGCGGCCGGCCACAGAATGTATAGCAGACAGACGAATGTGCTAGACAGACGGACGTGCTAGCTCACACCTACAAGCTCCTCAATCAGGAAGTGGGAGCAGGAGAATCTGAAGTTCCAACCCAGTTCCACAGCAACCCCACCTCTCCCAGCAACCCCACCCAAACAGACAAGAAAACATTTTAAAAACGACTCGTTGCTTTTATATCTACTTATCTTTAGGTATAGGGGTTTTTGCTCGAATATATTTCTGCACCATGTGCGTCCTTGCGCCCAGTTAGATTCCACTGAATGTATGAATGGTGTGAAGGCGGCTAGAAAGATGGCTCAGTGGCTAAGAGCACTGGCTGCTCTTCCAGAGGTCAATCCTCAGGAACCACATGGTGGCTCACAACCATCTATAATGGGATCCAACGTCCTCTTCTGGCGTGCAGACATATATAAAAAGAGCACTCATATACGTAAAATATACAAATAAATCCCTTTTTTAAAAAATGAGCGACTGTGAGTTGCTATGTAAGTGCTGAGAACTGAACCCAGGTCCTCTGCAACAAGGGCTCTTACCCAGAGTCATCTCCCATCCACCCAAAAATGTTGGAGCTAGAGTCCCTGTTGCCCAGGCTGGCCCCAAATTCACTATGTAGCCAATGAACTTCTGACCTTCTTACCTCCACCTCCCAAGTGCTAGGATTACAAGTGTGCACTACACACTTGGCCTAGAAGTGCACCTCTGAAACAGTCGTGCAGTGGGGGTTCACCCCAGCCAGCACTCCGTGCCTCGAGAGGCATGTGTCAGCGAGCAGCTTGTTCAGCAACCATCACATGGCAGCTGCCGGCATTCTCTAGAGTCTGGAAACCAGTGACACACACCCGCAAACCCAGAAGGTGAAGGAACAGGTCAGGACAGAGCACACCCAAACCCAGAGTGTGAGAGGTGGACAGCAAAGGACCCCAGTCACACGGTGAATCGGGGAGTCTGGTGAGAGTTGTCACTTTTTTTAAAACTTCCTCAAGCTTGTTTTTGTTCTGTCTTGTTTCCCCTACTCCTCTGTAGCAAATTCCAGACTAGTGCACAGAAGTCAGATCAACAGCCCCCGGGGACCAAAGCACTGGGCTGTCTAAGAATAAAGAAGAACTGAGTGCAACAGTGTCTCATCTTCAGACATCCTCAGACTCCCGCTAAGGAGCCAGGTGTGGCTCGCCCAGGTCTTCAGATGAGCCCTATCTCTGACCCACAAAGCTTACACCCCAGCAACAGGGCTTGTCCGGCTTTAGGACTCAATCCCAGCCATGTTGCCCGGTCCCCAGCCCTGCTGTCCTTCCGGCCTCAACTCATCCAGTCAGGTCTAAAGCTCTTGCACATTCTTAAGGTGAGGGCAGGAAGGAGGAGGAGGAGTGACGGGGACACTTGTCCAGCTACTAAGATCAGATCATCCCCATCCTCGGCAACCTATGGTAGTTGGGTTTCTGTACCATGACCTCCACAACAAAAACTTTCTCCATGTTTCTTGATATGGAGCAGAGAGATGGTATTTGTTGAAGATTTGTTATTAGGCTCTGGCAGAGATCTTAAACTTACATCATATACTTCTCACCGTCCTTCATGACCAAGCTAGCACTGAGTACAAGATCACAGTGAGATCAGCAGCTGAAAGATCAGCAGCCAATGCCCCTTCCTCAGAATCTCTAAATAACCCTCTGCTCTGCTTCTCTGTTCAACTGTCATGCTGAAGTTACAATTCAAAGTTGACCCTAACCCGACAACAGAGACACGGGCCCTACTGCAGCACCATGAGGCAGGAAGGCCTGGGGAGAAAGAAGCTGCACTCCAGGCAGTGGTGGCGCACACCTTTAATCCCAGCACTTGGGAGGCAGAGGCAGGTGGACTTCTGAGTTGGAGGCCAGCCTGGTCCACAGAGTGAGTTCCAGGACAGCCAGGACTGCACAGAGAAACCCTGTCTCGAAAAAATAACAAACAAACAAAACAAAACAAAAAAAAAAATAAAAGAAAAAAAGAAAGAAGCCGGCTGCACATCTGCTCTGCAAAGTCCTGGAAGACGTGAACTTCTCATGCAGTACACATCACCCTGTGACTTGCTTTATTAACCGGTGCATAGTCATCTCCCTGGTTAAAACTTAATCCCCTCTGCAAGGTCCCTGTCCTTTGTTTCTTTGGGCCTGTCTTCCCTCCCATGACTAGATCTCTATGGATGGCCCGTCATGCATACTGACTTGAGCGTCAACCAGATACCTGCATCATTTCTTCTGTCCAGTAGGACTGATGTCTATGAACTGAAGTTAGCTGATCGATGTGCTGTGGAGCTGGGCATGGTGATATACACCTATGATCCCAACACTCAAGACCTGGAGGCCAGAGGGTCAGAAGTTCAAAGCTACCCAGAGCTCATCTATCAAGTTTGATGACAGTCTGGGCTACAGGAGTTCTAGTTAATGTGTGTGTGTGTGTGTGTGTGTGTGTGGTGGTGGGGTGGGGGTAGATCCATCAAGAATCAACGTTGTACCAAAGCCACAGGCACCACATTTCTATGTTAACTGCCTGTCATTGTCACCACATACCCAAATTAAGGGGGGGGGGCACATTAATGGAAATAAATCCAAGGTGATGGACAAGCCAGACAAAAGCCACAAAGCTGTTAAGCCTGCTTCTCCAAAGGCCTGAACCTCTTTCAAAAAACCCTGAAAGACAGGAAGACAGGACACCAGAAGGAAGAGGAGGAAGCTGATTACCAAAAAGGGTGGAAACAGACCTGGAGAAACGGAGAGATCAAACCAACCAGGCACAGAGAGCTAAAGTGCTGCAGATGACAACAGAAATGTGGGTATTCAAAAACTAGTGTTTCAGACGGTGTGTGGGCATGTCTGTATTATGTATGTACACCGTGTGCATGCCTGAGAATGCCGGAGGAGAGCATCGGTTCCCATGAAACTGGAGTTACAGATGGCTCTAAGTCATCTTTCTAGACCCGTGTGTACATTCTTTATAACTGCGTCTCTAGTGACTATACAGTTTGAAATACCTTTAATTGTTTTATACAATATGGAAATTTGTTTTACTTTTAAGTTATATTATTAACACATAGAACATTTGTTTGTGGGCCAGCAAGATGGCTCACCTAGGAACGGCACCTGATGCCTGATCGCCTGAGATACATCCCCCAGGACCCATGGCAAAGGAAACACAACTCCTGAAAGTTGTGCTCTGACCATCTCACGTGTGGCAGCATGAGGAATCTACACACACACACACACACACACACACACACACACACACACACACACAAACACACGTAATTTTAAAAGGGGGGCATACTTCATTGTTTTGGGGGAAACAAATCATTAACGAAATGTCTCCCGAGTGGGACTGACATGGAGAAAACTCCTTTACTTGCCAGGTCTGATGCTCTCCTCTGGCTCAAGTAAGAGATTCCCTGATGTGTGCACATGTAGTCATCACCTTGGCTTTGTCCTGTGGGAGCACTCAAAAACAATTCTATATCTCATTCACTTATGCTGATCTGCACATGTGGGGTGCCATGCACATGCACAGGTCAGAAGACAACTAGGGAACTGCCTATGTCCTCTCACCACAAGGACTCCAGGAACCCAGCTCAGGCCTTCACACTTGGTGGCAAGCACCCTGACCTGCTGAGCTAGCTCAGTGACCCCTAAAAATTCAGTTTTATGTCCTCTTCCCTGTCCACCATCACCACAGACTTAATTATGTAAAGCCAGAAACCTGGTGGACTGCGACCCAGTAAAAATGGCTTTTGCCTTTGCGTATGTCAAGAGATCTGGACGGGGCGTGGCATCACTAACATGGTGATTTCTTACAAGAACGACGTGTGTGTGTGTGTGTGTGTGTGTGTGTGTGTGTGTGTGTGTGATCCAGCCTTCAGACTGACTGCTCTGCCCTTTTGAGTCCTGAACAATCACACTGGTGCACCAATGGTTTTTGTTTGTTTTGTTTTTGTTTTTGTTTTTCGAGACAGGGTTTCTCTGTGTAGCACTGGCTGTCCCAGAACTCACTCTGTAGACCAGGCTAGCTTCAAACTCAGAAATGGCCTGCCTCTGCCTCCCACATGCTGGGATTAAAGGCGTGCGCCACAACTGCGTGGCTCATGTACCAATGTTTAACCACATACTTAAGAAATGACAATCCTGGGGGCTGGAGAGATGGCTCAGTGGTTAAGAGCACTGATTGTTCTTCCAGAGGCCCTGAGTTCAATTCCCAGCAGCCACATGGTGACTCACAACCATCTGTAATGGGATCTGATGCCCTCTTCTAGTGTCTGAAGACAGCAACAGTGTACTCATATAAATAAAATAATTTAAAAAAAAAAAGAAAGAGAGAAATGACGATCCTTATTGCAAACTTTCTCTTCTCGGAGTAACGAAGATGTCCTCGGATTGCTTTTAGGAGGAAGAGACTACTTCATGTAACCCAAGCTCATAAACTGCCTCAAAGTATCAGCTAGGAATGACCTGTGATCCTCCTGTCTCCACTCCTCCTCAGTGCCAGATTATATATGCTTGCACTACCACACCCAGTTCTAGGTGCCAGCAAAGTACTCTCCCAACTGATATCTAAACCCTACTCTTTCTTGAATTTATAGTGCCTTTTGGATTTTGGTACTTCACAAGAAGTTTAAAAATTCTGTACAGTTCATGACTGTCCCTCCTGAAATACTATGACTATTTATTAAATATCCTTATGTATCTTTAATGAACCTGGATACAATTCAGCTTGGGTAGGAGGAACTGACAAATCTTGGCCATTTCCACACACAGCTGACTCCAGAACTAGTTCAGGAGCATTCTTAAAGGATTGGAGCAAAACTGGTGAAATTTCCCCTTTGTCAATATGCAAATGAAGCTGATCTAATTAATACCTGGGAGTCACTAAGCAGCTTCCTGGAGCAGGCAGGGTTTATGACTCCCTTTTAGCATAATTAAGAGCTTGACTTAGCATCCCAAAGGAGATGCTGGCTTCTGGCTTTCTCTATTCCTCTCTGCCTATGAAGACACAATACTGCCAAGCAGTGGTGGCGCACGCCTTTAATCCCAGCACTTGGGAGGCAGAGGCAGGCAGGCGGATTTCTGAGTTCGAGGCTAGCCTGGTTTACAGAGTGAGTTCCAGGACAGCCATGGCTACACAGAAAAACCCTGTCTCGAGGAAAAAAAAAGACACAGTATACTGTCCTTGTCACTAAGATTGCAAATCCCTGCCTATACATATAGACAATTATTATCTCTTTGGTTGTAAGCCTTGGTCATTTTTTTAGGGCTGAGCTATGCAATTCCTTGCACCAGAATGCATTCCTAAAAACAAACAAACAATCTTCCTAGTGTGCAGGAAACTCAAGTTTGATCCCCAGGACTTCATAAAACCAATAATCCAAGCATTCCTAGGGGACGGATCGAAACTCAAGGTCACCCTCTGCTATGAGCTGAGTTAGAGGCTAGCCTGGTACACATGAGACCCTGCCTCAAAGAAAAGGAAGAAAGAAGGAAGGGGGTGTGGGAGGAGAGAGAATAGGAAGGAGGGAGGGAGGGAGGGAAGGAGGGCAAACCCCGGACTGTTTCCTTTCCTTTACGAGCCACTCTCCTTTGCTACAATGAGACTCATGTGTTAACAATGGCCAGGGCTCCACGGACTGGAGGAAACCAGGTAGTAGTTAGAACAGAAAATGAGCAACTCAAGATGGAGACGGGCTGCAGCAACGTCTCTGAGCAGAGCATCTCAATACTCCATTTGACATTCAGAAACTTTTATTCATCAGAGGTAAAAATAATTAAGAGTTGAAAACTGGACCCGAGTATCCTGTTTAGCACTGCAAGAGTTCAAGCAAGCATACCGACTAAGGCTCATCTGAGGACCACATGCACTCCCACCCCTCCATTCCCATGAAAGGCAGACAGCTATAGCTACGGCTGGCTGTTCAGCCATCTTGGCTCATGTGTTTAGCCTCAACCTTCAGGATGCTGTGATGGTCAACAGCCTAGTCAGCCAGACTCTCCTCCCATCTGAGTACAATGCTGGGCCAAGCACGTGTCCTGAAATGCTCCAGAGGGGGAGATGCTGGACCAGGCTCCATCATCCTCTTCAGGGTCCAGAGGAAGGCAGAAGAACCTTTCGACCCTCCACTGCCTGGCAAGGTAAGTAAGAGCAATGGTGTTCCCAGTCATTTTCAAATCGAGGACTCTATCGCTAATAGAAATGGTGTCTGAAACACTGATAACCACAAGACCAATCATTTAGGGCTCAGTGAGTCTGTATTATTCTCCTGGACTAACTGCTGGCTAGTCATAGCTGTAATATCTTTTTTTTTTTTTTTTGGTTTTTCGAGACAGGGTTTCTCTGTGTAGCCCTGGCTGTCCTGGAACTCACTCTGTAGACCAGGCTGGCCTCGAAATCAGAAATCCGCCTGCCTCTGCCTCCCAAGTGCTGGGATTAAAGGCGTGCGCCACCACCGCCCGGCTGTAATATCTTTTTAGCTCTATTTTTTGTTTGTTTTTGAGACAGGCTCTATGTGGACCAGGCTGAGCTTCAACTCAGAGAGATCCTCTGGTCTCTGCCTTGTACGTGCTGGGAACACAGGAGGATGTCACCGCACAGATGTCACCACACCCAGCTGTTGCTGCTACATCCTCCGCCTTCATCATTTTTTTTCTTGGAGTCAGGATTTTATTATAACCCTGGCTGGTCAGACAGAGATCTGTATGACTCTGCCTCCCAAGTGCTGAGGCTAAAAGTATATACCAATCATGTCTGAAGACATCTATACATTTTCCGTTTCATCACAAGAACACAAGAACTTGTTGGTATCTTAGTAAATTGTAGAATTTTCAAAGCCAAGGAAGTACTTCTTTTGCCTCATCAAAGTGTACACTGACCAGGGACGAGGGGACCAAGCAAGGACTCTGCTGGACAGCTTGCATAGCACACAGAAAGTGCTGGCTCAATCCCACGGCTGCATACACAGGGTGCTGCGGCACACAACTATGGTCTCAGCACTGTAAAGATGGAGGCAGGAACACAACTGTCTGCAACTCCAGTTCTGGAGGATCCAACGCCCTCTTGTGGCTCCCACAGGCATTGCACACACAGGGCACACTTAACAAAGATGCGGGCAAAATGCAGCTTCATGGAAAATAAGTTAAATTTTTTTTTTTAAGTTCCTGGTGGCAAGAGGTAGCAGCAGAAGACAAGAGAGATTTAAAACATCAATATAATAGGATTCATTGGGCAAAGGCCTTAGAGGCAGAGGCTGGAGGATCTCTCTGAGTTCAAAGTCAGCCTGGTCTAGACAACAAGACAGCCAGGGCCAAATAGAGATCCTGTCTCAGAAAAAAAGTAGAACTCACAGGGTCTAATGAGGGACTAAACATAAGAGGAAGAATAGAAAAGTCAACGGCAACTTGGAACTGACAATTCTTCAGACAGGAAAAAGTGAGGAATACATCTGGTAAGGATGAGGATGTGTGCTTTAAAACTTAATACAGATTTTTAAAAATCTATTTCTATGGTGCAGGTGTGTGCATGTGAGTGACAAGGCAGTGGCAGGAAGAGGACATCAGGTACCCAGAGCTGGAGTTACAAGCTGTTGTAAGCAGTCTGACTTTACTGCTCTTAGCTGGGTCCTCTGCAAGAGCAGACTGTGCTTCTATTTTTGATATGCAAAAATATGATGCCCAATGGACGGGGGAATCCATGAACCCGGAACTTACCTACTTACAAAATGGACGGGGGAATCCATGAACCCGGAACTCACCTACACAAACAGTAAGTGAAGTTTAAAAGGAGCAGGATGGCCTCAGTTGACAGAAATTACTGGCTGCCTCTACCACAGCCTTTCCTCCCTTTCTTCTAAGCAAACCCCCACAGAATATGAAATATATTTCAGCAAAGATTTTTCCTCAGCCTAGGGAATGAAATGACCTGGCTAAGATATGTGTGGCATCGCTCACTTCTCTCGTCAGTGCCTGGCTCACTAACGGTCATGCAGAAACAAACGGTCACCACTGAGACAGCTCAGGAAAGCTCCTTGGGAGCATCTTAGGATAGTTTCTTCAATCTTCCCGTAAGAACACTGGTGTTCTCTTGTCCAGCCTTCATTTGATTATACAAAGACGAGATGCTCACACCTGTAATCTCAGCACTCCAAAGGCTGGAGCTGGAGGAATGCCGAGAGTTAAGAATAGCGCGGACCACAGAGACTCTGTCTCAAACAAACAAAATCAGCATAGGGGATGGCTCAGTCACTCAAGTGTCTGCCCTGAAAGCGTAGGACCCAAGTTAGAGCCCCAGAGCCCATCCAAAACTAGCCAGCTATGGTGGTACACACTTGTAACCCCCACGGTAAGAAAGCAGAGACAAGGTTCTTTGAGGCTCACTATCTAGCCAGTCTACACAGACTAACGGGTGAGCTCCAGGGCAAGAGAACCTGTCTCCAGGAGACAGATGCCAGATACCCACAGTTGTCCTCCAGCATGTACGTGTACACACACACACACACACACACACACACACACACACAGGCAAAACACTGAAACACATAAAAATAAAAAACCTTAAAACAACAAAAAAATAGGACAGTGAGCAAGCATCACTCTAATCAAAGACAATAAACAACACATAAAACTCTAAGTGTTGTGAGGCTAAGACAGAGGAGCACAATGTAGGCCAGCCTAGGCTACACAGTGACAGGAAGATCACAATGTGAAGGCCAGCCTAAGCTACATAGAGAGACTCACAACAGCTTCCCAGCCTACAAACAATACAAACTGGATACAGCAGAGGAAATGGGAGGAATCGGACCCTCAAGGACAAGCCAGTGGGTTAAATGTAGCCGTATACTTCTGATTTAAAATCACATATAAAATATACCATCTCGCCTGTTCTCAAGCTTGCAGTTCAGTGACATTAACACACTCACTGCTGTGCAACTGCCACACTATACATCTCCAGACTTCCTCAAGTTTCCAGAGTGAGCCTGTACCTGTAAACAAGCCGCATGCAGGCTGGGTTGCAGCACTTGCAGAGGGTATGCACACAGGATCCTTGCTTCCAACTGCAGCTGAGGAAGAAGCTTCCTCCCTCCATGCAGCCTCTGGCAGCCGCCACTCCTCCCTGGTGTGTGCACACATTGTGGAACTTGTGTGGAGGTCAGAGACAATTTTAACGATTGGTTCTCTTCTTCTGCCACATAGGTTCCCAGGATCAGACTCAGGATGTCAGGTTTGGTGACAAGTACCTTTATCCGATAAGCAATCTCAGTGTTCCCCTTCCATACTGATTGGTCTGTCAACTTGACACAACCTGTAATCATCTCTGAAGAGGGAAACGCCACTGATAAAATGCTGCCATCAGACTGGCCTGTAGGCAAGTCTGTCTGTGAGACACCTGACTGATGAATGATGTCGGGAGGTCCTAGCCCACTGCAGACCGTGTCCCCTCTGGGCAGGTGGTCCTGGCTTATATGAGAAAGCAGGATGAGCAAGCCATGAAGCAGGCCAGTAACAGCACTCCTCCATGGCCTCCGTGTCAGCTCCTGCCTCTAGGTTCCTGCCTTGAATTCCCTTGATGATAAACTACAAGCTGTAAGGTGTCAGGGTCTTTATCCTGGCAACATAAACTGCGACAGCTTTCCTCCTCTGGCATTTACGGCTTTAATACTCTATCTCGTGCAGGAGGCGAATCTGCCTTTTGATACCTGGCTTACTTCAATCACATCTCTTGCTACTTCAATAAATTCAAGGACATCCTCAGCTACATATCAAGTTCAAGGCTCCCTGGCTAAATGAGATCCTCTCTCTCTAGCTGGGTGTAGTGTGGTGCAATATGTCTTTAATCCCAGAATTCAGGAGGCGAGGCAAGGCAAGAGGATCTTTGTGAATTTGAAGGCAGCCAGGGCTACAAAGAAAGACCCTGTCTCAAACAAACAAACAAACAAACAAACCCTAAACTAAAACCTCTGAGCCAGAGACATGGCTCTGTGGTAGTCACTGTGCTGTTTTAAGCTGGTTATAGTGGCACCTGCTGCATTTCATGTGTATGGTGTTATGTCTGTATGTATGACTGTGCGCCATGAAGGTACCTGGCAAAGGACAGAAGAGGAAGTTAGACCCCTGGAACTGGAGGTACAGACAGTTGAGTTGTTATGTGGATGCTGGGAACTAAACCTGGATCCTCTCAACTTAATGCTAAGCCATCTCACCAATCTCTGCTCTGTTCTCTATCTCTTAAAATCTGAACATCTTACAACTGCTCCAAATCTAGCTATTTTGTAGCTGCAGAGAGTCTAACCACGATGCTTTCCACACTACAACAAAAATCACTGAACACTGTGCCTTAGACCCTCCCTCAGCTGTCCAATGACCGGCCCAACTTGAGGCCCACAGCAGTGAGCCCCAGTCTGACACTGTGGGCCCCAGCCCGACGCTGCCTGGATGGCTAAGAACCAGAGGATGAATCAGAACCAAACACAACTGAGAAAAAAATTAATGAACTGATTTCTAGTAACATGTTTTCATCCTCATAGATCGGTGCCCAACAACTGATTGGAGCAGATACTGAAACCCACAGCCAGACATTAGGCAGAGCTCTAGGAACCTTGAAGAGGGGGAGGAAGGATTGTAGGAGCCAGAAGGGTCTGGACACCATGAGAACAAGGCCCACAGAATAAACGAAGCAGGGCTCATGGGGGCTCACAGGACCTGAAGCAATAATCAAGGAGCCTGCGTGGGTCTGAGCCAGGTCCTCTGCATCTAATGTTTTGATTGTTAGCTTAGTGTTTCTGTGGGACTCCTAACAGTGGGAGACGGGTGTCTCTGACTCTTGCACTTGCTCTTGGGACCCTTTTCCTTCTACTGGGTTGCCTCACTCATCCAGCCCTGATAGGAAGGATTGTGCTTAGTCTTAGTGTAACTTGTCATACTGTGTTCAGTTGAGATCTCTGGGAGGCCTGCTCTTTTCTAAAGGGAAATGGAGGAATGTAATCTGGGGGGAGAGGGGAGTGGGAGGAGGACTGGAAGAAGTTGAAGGATGGGAAACTGAGGCTGAGGCTGGTATGTAATATAAGATAAAAAATAGTAAAAAAACAAAAAAAACAAAAACAAACAAACAAAAAAAAAACAATTTATCAGTAACCTCAGGTAGATAATGGGAAGCCTTAAAACCAATCTGAACCCTGAGTACAGATCAAGATGGAGCTGACAGTGAACAGGTCAAACAGAAAACCAGAATCTGGACAAGGCCAACCACTACAACAGAAACTAAGGGGAGCTGGAAAGATGGCTCACGGTTGAGAGCACCGGCAGCTCTCAGAGGACCCAAGTTCAATCCTGTGCACCAAGATGGCAGCTTACCACTGTGCTCACCCCGTCCCAGGAGATCAGACCTTTTGACCTGCACACGCACTGCAGGCATATGTTACAGATATGCACACAGCCAAAACACCCCTATACTCTATTTTTCTTCTGTTTAAAGAGCCTAAAGAAACAGAAAAGTGTAGTTTATTCAAACTTGTCTGTTTCATTTTCCAGAGATGAAGCTTCTGAAAGTGCCTCTGCCGCAATCCTCAGCTGGCAACGCCGATCACAAAGCCCACGAGTGCCTAGACAGGACTTCCAGTGACCTGTCTAGAGTCTGTGCCCATCAGCTCAGGTTTCTGCTGTCCTAGTGTCATTTTCTGTGTATGCCATAACAGAGGGAAGGCTGGGAGTTCCTGCACTGACTCTGAGCCTGTCACCTGTCGAGGATGCCATACGCTTCATGTCTGCACAAGGCACTAGGACTGACCTGGAGTTACCGACACTCTGCAAATGGCTCCACTGAGGACCACAGGACATTGGTGGTGTCAAGCAGCAAGTAATCCACCTGTGGTCCCCAGTCCCCTCCTGAATCTGACAACTAGAGAAGTTCTCAGACTCTAGTGTTCCTAAGGACTGAGAGCCTGCCAAGACACAGGGACGTGCATACGTGTAACCATGGGACATGGGAGGCAGAACCAGGCCATTGTGGTCTATATAACAAATTTAGGACAGTCTAGAATGCATACACTCTTCTCTCAAAAAGGGTCGCGATGGTTCATCAGGCAAAAGTGCTTACTGCCAAACCTGAAGATCTGAGTCCAATACCCAGGATTCACATGATAGAAGGAGAAAAATTACAATTTGCTACCCCCACACATACAAGCATACTAGAAGTGGCATGCCCACACACACATACACACACACACATGCATGCAGTGACATGCACATCCTCTCGCTCACACATATTCATTCACACACACACACACACACACACACACACAGTGGCACGCACACACTCTCTCACACATACACAGAGCCATGCACAACCTCACACACACACACATAGTAACTATTTAAAAATAAAAGTGAAAGCAAATAAAACATAATTAAAAAAAAAGTGGCACTAGAGAGCCAGCTGGGTAACTAAGAGCAGTGCTGCTGCTCTCTCAGAGGACCCAGGTAAGGCTCTCAGGATGCATGTGGCAGCTCACAGCCATCCAAAACTCCAGTCCCAGGGGATGTGATACCTTTGTTCAACCTCCACAGGTACCAGGCACCACACAGGGTGCATATATGTAGACACCAGCCAGGGCTATACAGAGAAACCCTGTATTGAAAAACTAAAAATAAATAAATAAATAAATAAATAAATAAATAAATAAATAGATAAATAGATAGATAAATAGATAAATAGATAAATAGATAAAACCTAACTCGCTGTGTACACATTTACTGAGAACCTACCATGTCCCAGCACAAGTTGAGTGCTACACATATGAGTAATAATAGAAGCACAGCCATCAATGATTACTGATTTTAGGCTTTTCCCCCCCAATAAACTGAGCTTTCAATAGAAAAAATTGAGCCACATAAGGTGGTACCCACCTTTGACCTCCACCTTGGGAGACAGGGGCAGGTGGATCTCTGAGTTTGAGGCCAGCCTGGTCTACGGAGTGAGTTCCAGGCCAGCCAGGGCTATGCAGAGAAACCCTGTCTGGGAAGAAAGAAAGAAAGAAAGAAAGAAAGAAAGAAAGAAAGAAAGAAAGAAAGAAAGAAAGAAAGAAAGAGAGGGAGGGAGAGAAAGAGAGAGGGAAAGAAAGGCGGGCGGGTATAAAAATAAGTATTTGTTTTTCAAAACAGGGTTTCTCTGTGTAGCCCTGGCAGCCCTGGAACTTGCTCTGTAGACCAGGCTGGCCTCGAACTCAGAGACTCACCTGCCTCTGCCTCCTTAGTGCTGGGATTAAAATTGGATACCACCACCTGGCAAATCTTGAAAGAAAGAAAGAAAGAAAGAAAGAAAGAAAGAAAGAAAGAAAGAAAGAAAGAAAGAAAAGGAAGAAAAACAAGAAAAGGTTCAATTACACTTGAAGAAAAAAGAGGAAAACAGCAGGAGCAACGAGCAAGCTAGCTAGCTGTCTAGGAAGAAGAGACCACTCTCCCCAACACCATACCAGCACCATTTCCTCAATAAAACATTTCATGTATTGAAGTTTACAGTTCTATTTAAGGTCAAATCTAAATGCTTTATTCAAAAGGAGAAGGTGACAGGACTGGGAACGGAGCTCGGTCCGTGGAGTGCTTAGCTGGCATGCACAAGGCCAAGGGTTCAGTCCCCAGCACTGATAAAGCAGGGTAGATTCATACACCTGCAATCCCAACACCACAGAGGTAGACGGATCAGTTCACAGACATCTTCAACTATATGGCTAGTCTGAGGCTAGCCTAGGCTACATAACACACCATCACACACAGAAAAATTTTTTCAATAGAAAGCAAATGTTCTCTTCCATCCTAAACACATTTTAAACTTAAACATTCATAACTGATGCTCACACATAAATAAAAGGGTATGTATGCTGGGCTCTTATCAGCAATGGTAGAACTAAAAGGAATCAAGAGACCTGTCATGCTCAGTTATGCGACCCTTCTTGGGGATAGACAACCTGTCCAGCAGAATTTGTGTGACAAGTTTTACAGACTGAGGCAGAAACTTCAAAAGGAGGCCTCTTGGAACCAGTTATAAAACTTTTGTCAGGAACAAAACATTAGTTTTCATGGCCATAGTTTTCATGGCAACTTATTTTAGTTTCTCGTATTTTTTTTTAATAACATGTTCTTGATAGCCTACGCCAAGATCTTAAGCAAAGAAAATGGGTACGAAATCATCCCTTGAGATGGAGTCACTAACCATGACCTTGTCTCCAGGGAAACTGATGCTTTACTTTATAGTCACTTACAAAGCTACATAATAGTATTGTGAAAAATAAAACTTTTCCAACAATAAAATTTTATATGGCTATACGTGTATCATCAGAGGAAGGCATGTATATGGTAAAGAAAGTCTTAAATAAAAAAAATTACAAGTTTAAATTTATGTGTTGAAGATTTATAAAAAAAAAAATCAGGTATCAGATGCTAAATAATAGTTGGTTATAAAGATTTACTAACCTGTTCTCGGAGACCTGTCACTAGCCTTGGATGATTGCCTCATTGAATACATCTTTTTAGAGTTGTAATATTTGAATGATTTTTATTGTGTCAAATAATAATAATGATGTTACCTGTTCTATTTGTGATTTATTGAATATATCTTTTTAGAGTTGATATGTTCGGATGACTCTTTTGTTTTACTGTGTCAAATGATGATTTTTTTTGTATACATTTCTTAGGAGCTGTAATATTTGTTTTTCTCTATGTATAAGAACCCCTGTTTGAGAGCTACAAAGATACACTCAGATTTAAACTGTCTCTGTGTTTGTTTTTGTCACTGCTGAATCTTTATCCACCTAACTTTTGAGGACTCTCATCCCAGGGACTTCCATACCCAACTGGGGTGGTCCATGAAAACAACCCTCAAGTCTTAAGCCATTTCTTTCTAACAGACTCTAGAAATCTGTAAGAAAACTCTAGAACATTCACACAAAAGGTCACACCTTGGACAATACTTTCCCAAACTAGAATATGAACCCTTCACTTAAAAAAAAAAAAAAAACCACACACAAATGTTTGTAGCTGGCAGCGGTAGTGCTCAGGAGGCAAAGGGGGGGAGGGCAGGGAGAATGCTGGAGGGGCTGGAGATGGCTCTGTGGTTGAGTACAGGCTGCTCTTCCAGAGAAAAAAGGACCAGTTCCCAGCACTGACATGGCAGCTTTCAGTAATCTATCTTCTGTTCCAAGGGATCTGACAGCTAGCTCTTCTGACCTCCTCCAACCTCTACACGTCTGGTACACAGGCACACGTGCAGCCAAACACCAAGGGACAGGAAACTGTTAGATCTATCTATCTATCTATCTATCTATCTATCTATCTATCTACCTATCTATCTATATCTAATCCATCCATCCATCCATCCATCCATCCATCCATCCATCCATCCATCCATCCATCGTTGGGTCGTTGGGGGGTCTCATTATGTAGCTCTGGCTGCCCTGAAACAAATTCTATAGGCCAGGCTGGTCCTGAACTCAAGAGATCTCCTCCTGCCTCTGACTCCTTAGCCCTGGGATTAAAGGTGAGCACCACCAATCCTGGAGAGCGTGGAGTGTACACGAGTGCAGGTGGATACAGGGGAAGCCACAAGAGGCTGAGCCTTGGGTCACCTGGAGCTCAAGTTAAGAAACAGAAAATGCCCAATATGGTAAGACTAGCTAGTGAACCACCTCTCTAGTTTACTGACACTTGAATTTCATGTGTATGAGGTGTATGTAGGCAGGTGTGCAGTGTCACACGTGGAGGTTAAAGAACAACTTTTGAGCACGAGTTCTTTCCGCCATACAGGATCCAGGACTCACACTCAGGTTTTCAAACGAGGCTTCAAGCACCCTTACCGAAGCCAAGCCAGTGGCCCCCAGCCTTCCTAACACTGCGCCCCTTTAATGCAGTTCTGCATGTTGTGCTAACCCCGACCATAACATGATTTCACTGCTACTTCTTAACTGTAACTTTGCAACTGTTCTAAACTGTAAATATCTGGCATTTCCTACAGTTTTAGGTGACCCACAGGTCAAGGACCACTGTGCTAAACCCAAAGCCCCACCACCCCCTGAAGCCCTTGTTTCATTTGGTTGGTTGGTTGGTTTTTAAGGATAGGGTCTCAGTGCCAAGAAACAGCTCAGCTGTTCAGAGCACTGGCTGCTCTTTCAGAGGACCCGAATTCAATTCCCAGCACCAATATGGCAGTTCACACCTGTCTCTAACTCCAGTTCCAGGGGGTTCTGACGCCTTCATTCACACACACGCTGGCTAACCAGCAATGCACATAAAATCAAAATGATTTAGAATCAAGTAAGTAAAATACAGGAGCTCACTATGTAACTCAGACTGGCCTCAAGCTCAGAAGTCCATCTGCCTCTGCCACTTGAGTGTTGGGACTAAAGGTGTCACAATGTCCAAGGAAACCCTCACTTTCTGGAACTCTTTCCAAATGTTCTCTGACTCCTTTTATTACAGAAGCGTTTCATTAGCTCCCTACTCACCACAGATCTCACAACAGAGAAGGCTCGATAGAAAACTAAGGACAGCATAATTTCCAGGCCTTACTTAACACGATATATGAGAGACAGACACACAGAGCTTAACATTTCCAAAGGACAGAACTGAAATTAGTCAGCAGAGACCCTGAATTCCCAGCAAATGGAAACTCGAAATTCTACCAGGATGTTCAGTCACCACCTCCAAGTCCCCTCCACTCTTGACATTTTTTTTTTTGTTTTGTTACACAGGGTCTCAAACTCAATATGTAGCTGAAAATGACTACAATATTTTAAAACAATTTTTATTTATTTATGACCTCTGGTGTTTTGCTTGTACAGATGCCTGTGTTCCCCCTTTGTGACTGGTGACTGCAGAGGCCAGGTGACTGTCGGACGTCAAGTCCTCTAGAAGAACAGTCTACACTGATAACTACTGAGCCGTCTTTCCAGGCCCAGTCTTTAACTTCTGATCTTACCTCTGATCTCCCAAGGGCAGCAGCACCAGGGTCATACTTACCAAGGAAGTACTCCGCCAACTAAGCCACACTCCCACCCTGATTCTTACAAGATTTATTTACTTTATTTATGTGCATCATGTGCCTGCCTGGCAAACCAGAAGACACCGGGTCCCTGGAACTGAAGTTAAGGATGGTTCTGAGCCTTCAGGCTGAAGAAGCAAACTTGGAGCCTTCTGCCAGAGCAGGTGCTCTTCAGTGATGAGCCATCTCCTCAGCCTCACCCTTTTCTTTTTTAATTAAATTATATGTGTGTGTGCACGCATGCAGGTTTTGCTGATCTCCTGGAGGTGAAGCTCAGGGGTTGTAGCTCCGGAAGTGGGTGATGGGAACTGAACTCCAGTCCTCTAAACAACAACCAACCAAGCTCTGCACAGAAGCAACTGGGGCAGGGAGACGTTATGTTATTCAAACATCTGCTGGTCTCTATCTCCTAATCTTCTTACCTCTACCTTCCAAGTACTAGGATTGCATGCTGTCTCACTTGTGGCACACAGCTGTGGAGTGGCTTTTCTTTTTTTTTTTTTTTCTTTATTCTTTTCTTTCTTTGTTTTTTTTTTTTTTTTTGAGACAGGGTCTCTCTGTGTAGCCCTGGCTGTTCTGGAACTTGGAGTGGCTTTTCTTAAAAACATTTTTTTTCTTTTCTTTTCATATCATTTTTGTCTGGAGCCAGAGAGAGACTCTGAAAGAATCTGTTCTCTCCTTCCCCATGTGGCCTGGGGCAGGAGTCTGGAATCAGACTCGGGTCTTCAAGCTTGCTGGCAGCTTTTATCCACTCAACCATCTAGCCAGCCCCACATGGCCTTTCTAACCAACATTACTCTGGATCACCCCACGGCCTGACACCCAAGGGGATGCTCTGGGCCCCTGACTTTCTCCAGCTTCACCTCTTGCTGAAGCATCAAGAACTACCGCTAAGCTGATACGAACAATAAAACGTTACCACTCACACGGCACTGAGTAAAGTCGCTGTAACTCTCCCTCCACATCGGCCCACACTGCTCTTCTACAAACTTGCTCTCTTTTATGGCAGCCCCGAGTGTTGGTGTTATGCTATATGACAGCAGCCTACTAACTGCAGTTAACACTTACTTGGTGTGTGCCCCGCACAGTATCATTCAACTCTCAGGACAGCCTGCTAGGTAGCTGCCACCATGACCCTCTTTATCCACAAGGAAAAACAAAACAAGTAATTATCAAATGCATACAACAGGACAGCATAGGACAGCACGGGCAGGTAAGCCCGCCCCCATCTTGTCTGTCCCATAACCCAGCTCCAACCACTGTGGCATCCCACCTCTAAAGCACGTGTGCCAAATGCACTGGTCTGCTCTGACTCGAAGGCCTTTTGGTATCTACTTCCAAAGTTATGTGAGGACGCAGATTCCACAGTTGTCAGCCACAGCCTCAGTTTTAACAATCAGGGTTGTTTTAAGGAGTTCCTCCCTCTCATCTATAAGAGAGCGCCTCTGTCCTTGAACTCCGTTTCCCCTCACTCTAAGTGCAGCAAAGGGTTCAGATAAACACACACTTACTGAGAACACTTCTGACAAGGCTTCTCAACTGTTCCACTATCTCCAAATGTGTCGGAGTTTGTTGGGTTTTACTTTTGTTTTGTTTGAGACAGTCTTGCTCTGTAACCCAGGCTGACCTAACTCTGCCTATCGTCTTCATCTTCCATCCTCCTAGCGCTGAGATTACAGGCCTGTCACCACACTGGCCCCCCTTACCTCTTCCTTAAGCAGTAACTAGAAACCCTACACAGTTCTATACACTGCTATGCAGTGTTCTTCTTATAAAAGCAAGATTCTTAAGTTCAAACCCAGCCCATCTCAAAAAAGGAAGTAAGAGTCTGTTGCGGCTCCCAGGTCAACCTCAGCACTCAAGAGACAGAGGCAGGCAGCTGTTACATTGAGGAGAGCAAGCAAAGGACTACACAGAGAGACCTTGTCACAAACAAAGAAGGGAGGGGGAAAGGAAAGAGAGAAGGAAAACTGCAGGATAGCACGAGAGACTGTGATACCTGGGAGCCTTTCCCAGCTGCCTCCAAGGTCAGTGACTTGTTCCGTGAAAAGCTGAACCTAAGTGGACCCGGCCTTTAGCAAAGTATGCAAGTGCAGGCCCAATATACAAAAGGCCAACGCAAAGGCCTCTGCAGCACACAAGTGGAGATACTACCCCCAGACAGGTCTAAGACAAACTGGTAGCAAAGACAGTCCCCATCTTCCCAAATGGGGACAGAGATGGAGGTATGCAGAGACTAGATTCTATCCTGTTGCAATGACTCAAGCAATCAGACTCCTGCAGATATCCTCCCAATAAAACTTTCATGCCATGGACCCAAGGGTGACCCAATCCAACAGTGGCAGAGCCGGGTTTTACATTACCTGTCTCCCTCACCGTAATGACCTCACTATTTTCTCCTTAGTCCTGACCACATACTCCTGCACCAGTCTTCCTGGCCCAGAAACCGGCAGTAATGTAACACACACCCCCTCCAAAAAAAAAAAAAAAAAAGAAAAGAAAACAAGTCTCTCCAAAAGAGTTTCGACTTAACTAAACGACCCTGAGTTTTTAACAGGGAACTTTATCTCCCCACCTCCCCCTCCTTCCTTCAACGGACTGTCGTAAGCAATGGCTTCATTTTCTGTTCCGGGAATCCTGGTACTTCCTAGAGAAAGAAAGCGGATTGGAAGACACAAACTCAGGGCCAGTGACAAGATGCTCCCTCCTTCGGTTGAGACCGCCCCCGCTACGCCTGGGGGAGGAAGGCCCCACCTCTCTCCTCCAAGCTAGCTCAGGTCCCCCTCCCCCTTCTCCAGCCTCCTCTCCACCCTCTCCCCACCTGCTGCCCTCTTCCCAACCAGCCCTTCCCAACACCCCAAAGCAGAGCGCAACCTCCGTGAGACCCGTGCGCAGCCGTGCCCCACCAGTAGGCCCTGATGCTAAGCCCCGACCCCCACGCCTCGCGATGCGTGAGAGAGAATAACCACGGCAAGGCTTTTCTTTGGTCCCCCCACAGCTCAGGCGGGGGAGGGAGAGAGAAAAGGCAGCATTCCTCACAGCCCTTAAAACACAAGGGAAAGATCCAAACAGCCACACCGCCCCCGCGTCACCTCCCACTGTCCAGCTTGCCTCTCCCCTCAACCCCAACCCTCCAAAGCTCACCTCTGCAGCCCAGGTCGCCCCCTCGGGCGAGGCGGAGGACAAACCCGTGTGCGCCCCCCGCCCCCACCCCAGCTCGGCGTCCTTCAGCTGCGGGGGCAGGACTGGGGCTGGGGTCCCCAGCTCTGCGAGGATCACCGCCGGGCACCTCGCCAGGCGGTGCGAGCCTGACCACGGCGAGGGGCCTCGGGCTCCCACCCTGACCTAGCCTCTTCCCTGCCCGGACCCGCCTTCCCTCTCCAGCTCCGAACCTGTTCCTGCTCCTGCGCCCCGGCTGCCACCGCCGCCTCCGCCCCCGCAGGTTCCGCCTGGCTCTCCGGCCGCTGCCTCCCGCTCCGCAAGCCGACCGCGGCGAAGCTGGTCCGCTGGCCCGCTCCCCGACTCCCTCCTGCCCTCCCTCCACCTAGCACCGGAAGCCGCGACGGCGACAGGAGCTGTGCGGCGAACACCCACCCCCCCAGTCCGGGATACTTCCCACCTCCACGATCGCGCGAGAAGTGCGCGGTAGCGAGCGGCAGTTCTCGCGAGACCCATCACCATGGCAGCGGCTGCAGCAAAAGCAGCCGGTGCTGAAGCTGAGCCTAGGCGGGGGCCTGTGTGGGGGCTGGAGGATCCGGAGGCACGGTGTGGAGAGCAAGCTGTGGGGGCTCTGAGGTGAGGCTCCCGAGCGAGCTCCGGGGCCTTGCCACATTCTGGCTGCGCTGGCCACAGGGCTCGGGCCAGGGAGTCTCTGGGGTTTCTTAGGCAGAGCCTAACTGGAGTGTGGATAGCGAAAACGGTTGCTGTAACCTACCCTAGTCCATCTTACTGCTAATAAACAGCTCTTCGCACGCACCCCGCTTGCTAATCTGCTCAACTCCCTAATTCCTAAGGATACGTTCTCTGAGATCCTTTCTCATAAAAAAAAGAGGAGATAGAACGATGCACTCGTGCAAACATCTGGATCGGGGTCGTCTAGGAGGTTAAACTTGAAACTCAAGAGGCAGCTCTCATGAAGTCCCTCTAGATGAGTCTGGATTTTAGTATCCCAAGGACAGAGCACCCAGTTTCCCACCTTCCTTCCCTGACATTCATCTTTTGACGTGATGGAGACACTACCTGAGACTAGCCACAAGCTATGTTAGAATCTGCACTAGAAGGGTTCTCACCAGAAACGCTGAAACAGCCCCTTCTTTAAATGCATCAAGTATATAAGAGCTTGGTGCAATCTCTCCTTCCAAAGCATAAGCAGGAAAGTGGCCACTCAGTGTCTATCCCTTGGCACATTCATCTCTGGTTTATACCTTTATACCAGTTTGTCTTCTGTTTACCTCAAAAATAACACGACTGGCCAGGCAGTGGTGGCACAGGCTTTTAACCCCAGCACTGGAGACTGGGGAGGCAGAGGCAAGCAGATCTCTGCGAGTGAAAGGCCAGCCTGATTTACAGAGCAGACTTCAGGAGAACCCGGAAGAGACGGACAAGAAGGACCTTGTTGATAATGAAGAGAATTATATTTGTCCCAACTCAGGACTCACTGCTGTTGAGAGCCTTTGTTAAGCTCTGGTTTTTGTTTTTTTGTTTTTTTTACCATTAACTTTAGTGTGTGTGTGTGTGTGTGTGTGTGTGTGTGTGTGTGTGTGTGTGTG